>OY986435.1:1200000-1565000 GCA_963920525.1 Dichetophora obliterata
TTGAAACATTTGAATTCCATTGAAATTCAGCTATGCAAAACAGCTCATGCCATGAGATATATCGCAGGACATAAGTTATGCCATGGCATAGGTGGTCTCCACTAGATTTTTTGATGCCTGGATGTATATGATGGCATGTGCTATTTCTCGTGGAGACGTTATATTACTTATAACCAGTCGTGATGTTTTTTTTTTAAATTTTGCATTTTGGATTTTTGGGATTTTTTTTTGTGAAAATACTTAAACTTTATTTTCGAATTTGCAAAAAATAGCATAGCGTCTGGGTTCTTCGAATTAATCGCTCAATTTTTTCTGTGCATATTTTTTTATAGTGTTAGATAAATATTCATAAGGTTTAACTGGAATACTTTCATATTTGGATTTTTGTGTCTTTTTCAAAATATCAAAAAAAAAAAAAAGCGAAACTAGTCAAAATAAAGCTCGACTAGGCACAATAAAGCCTATGCCGATCGCTCCGAAATTTCAAACCGTTTGGTTTGGGGTGAAACCGCACTCTTTAAGTAAAGAGCATATTGAATTTACTTGAAATACAAAACAGGGTAAGCCAGGGAAAGCAACCTTTTTTGTTTTGAATTCCAATTAAACCTCTGTTCCCATACTTTTTGAGTCCATAGTTAGAAAAAAAAATATTTTGCTGTAAAACACATAATGTCTTCTTCCCAACACAGTTTTGTAGCAGATCGATCAACTGTCACAAGCCTCACTTTATTTTCCGAATATTGTATTTCTGCTTTTCAACAGGGACATCAAGTCGATTCGATTTATACAGATCATAGTATAATTACCCAGGTATTAAAAATGGAAAGGGTTCAACTGTCATTGTAGGGATAGAATGTCAAAAGACCGTGATGACAATCAAAACAATAATGCTTCTTGTATGTTAATAATTAAAACGGGAAATTTCTTTGTTAATGGATTTGGAATTTTATGAATTTATGAATTTTTCTTATGCTTTCTTATTTGAAAATTTTACAATAAATTCTAAAGATCTGCCCTCTTGAGAAAAAAAAATAGTGAACTCTGAAAATTGAATCTCGTGGTGTTGAAAATGTTAACCTAAAAGAAGAAAAAGTTCAGAATTCTCAAAGAGGTGTAACGGCACAAAATTTCACCGCTGCAAGTTGCTTTGGATGTTGGGTTTGTTCACGATGTAGCGTATTTGTGACAAATTTTGGTTAAAAAATTATCACAAATACCTTGGCTAAAAAAAATTATCACAAATACCCTACATCGTGAACAACACCAACATCCAAAGCAACTTGCAGCGGTGAAATTTTGTGCCGTTAAATCTAGGGCAGTAAAAAAGCAATATATTTTCGAGAAACGAAAACGCCATTAGATAAAAGATAAAAAACCGATATGTTTTGAAGGTTATTTAAATTTGCTTGCACTACACTACAAAAAAATCGCAAGCTCGCCAAATTTTTCAAGCTTAATGACAATAGCACTGTTCTAGTACGCAAAAGTTTTTTAAGTTTTTGAAAGCCGTAATAATTTTTTCACTTGAACGCGTTTTCTTGCTCGAGAAAATAGAAAACAACGCGACAGAAAGTGGTGGAAAAACAATTGATTATTGGTTGAAATTCTTGATTTATTATTATAAAAACACTTAATTAATGTAAAATATATAAAGCAATACCACTAATGTTTAACCTCTCGTTAGACGCAACTGATCTAGCTGACACAAGCTCTTGAATTTGAAGTTATTCTATTGTATTACCAATCTTTATGTATCAATCCATAATTCTTCTTTGGCACTTATAAACTTTTCGGAACATTATTGTTTTTTATAAAAAATAAAATAAATATTTAAATAGTAAGAATTAATATTTTTTTATAATTATATTTGAGCTTAAGCTGTTTGAACATTATTTGAATATACCTTAAAATAAATAGTGTTTTATATATGTATTAAATAAAGTACACTCAAAGAAATATTTGTTCATATTGATTAATTCCTAGGTTTAGTTGATAAATATTTTGTCAATAAAGAGTCAACAAAAGTTTTTGTCAATTGGATTTAAGGTAATAAGTTAAAATCATAATGACAAAATTTTATTAATGGATGCTTCAATTTGATATAAGCCTTTATTAGGAATGTCGTGTTTTAATTGTTAATTTGATAACACAATCTGTCAATATGAATACAGAATATTTCAACATCAAGAAATGGTTTGTTGAATAGAAAATGGTTTTTCTGTTGAAAACATATTTTTTATCAATAATACTGTTTTGTCAATGTTTTTTTTGTTCTGATAAAAAGATTTTATTATATTTTATATATATGAAACATATTACATTTTATATATAATAAGCACATTTCTTATAAATACAATTATGGAATTCACAAAGATTGATATTATCCATGCTATTCGTTATTAGCGCTGTTTACATTATTATTAATCACAGTATTGTTAACATTGCTGTTCACATTGTGAATAGTTATAGTGTGAATAGCACTAATAACGAATAGCACGGATAATCTCAACAAATAATGGAAGTAAATAATAATGTAATAAAAAGAAATAAACAACCAAAACTCCTGCCGAATTCATTGGAAAAGAACTCAATTTGTAGTCACCGACAGAACATTATGGTAAAATTGGTGCACTTGAAATCAAGAAAAATTTATTTCACAAGATCGCATTTAGGGTTGGTAAAATAATATAACTGGACTTTCAAGCTTTCCCGAATTATATCTCCTGAACTTTATTTTGTACTTGATTTAAAAAGGCAAATGACCCCACCAAAATACCAAGCATTTCTTTTTCATGTCATGATTAAAGGTTTTTTGAAATTGATAGTCCATTTTATCATTATGATATGAAAATTTTGTCCACTTGACTCAATCGATTATCAATGATATTAATTATTTCTTCAGTATAACAAATCTATTTATCAAGTCAACTACTTTCGGTTGTTAAAATAATTTATTTAAATGATGAAATTTTATTCCAATTGATTGAAGAGTCCGTCAGCGTGAACAAGCTTAAATCAAGTTAACAAACTTATATTTCAAGCTAGTAAAAAATTTTTCAAAACAACGCATTGAATTTGTTGCTGTTTTTAATCAAATGGATACATTTTCTTTTGAATTGACCAAAAAATAATGCAATATTGATCAAATTTAATTCATTTGACAATTTGGTTTTGTTAGGGATTAACAAAATTTATGTATCAATTTTACCAAGAATATTTCTTTGAGTGTACCTACTGATTTATCTTTACTTATATTGATCTTACTTAATTAAAACTCGTAACTTCAAGTTACTTAAAACGACTACAGAAACAGTCCCAATAAGTATAATAAGTATCTTCACACTTTTTCGAGGTTTTAATTTATAAAAGGTTTCTTGCATTCTCTCTTTTTTCATATTTTACTGATTTTTGCTTCAAAACTACGTGAACAGACTTTATATTTCCCTTCATTTACATACAACTTTCGATTATGAAGCTGTCATAAGCCCAAAAAAAACAGATAACGTAATCCCAAAATAAATTTCATCATAAAAATATTGATTTGCCTTGTACAACATTCCCTACAAGGGCACTCCGTACCGCTTATTTAGCGGTCATAGTCCCAAATCCAATTTTTGGGATTATGGCCGAAAAATAAGCGGAAACACAACCCCAAATTTGAAATTTCGGATTATGTCCCTTGGGGTTATGTTCCGTCACCATCTATTAGCGTAGTTCAATATGAGCTTAATAAAAACAAATATCAAATGATTTTCAGCACGAATAAAAGAGAAGTTTTATTTATTTACCCACTGCACTTGTTATCGCTTGCTGCTCTTTTTTTCAAGCCATTTTTTATCTCTAAATAAGATTTAAACAACACAATTTTTTTTTAGATGATTCTTGCCATCAATGGTCGCAATGGCAATTACATTTGGGACTTTCATGAACTCGAGGTTGAAACTAATTCCCCCATAGTTATGGATCTCTATACGATCAATATTGTACGCGACTTAGATGGTGATGAAATTCCTGAAATATTGGCTGTACATCTCGAAGAACGTGAAGAATCGAAAGCGGGACATATCAAAGTGATCGCTGGCAAAACGGGAAAAACCATTCGCACAATACCAACGCCATTTCGTGAAGAGGTATTTGTTCCGCTGCAAGTGATAATAAAAGAGGATGGCACAGAGCTCTTGCTGATCATCACGGGTGGCCAAAATACTCCTGGTGGCATCTATACAATACGACTGCTTTCACTCATGCAGTTTACCAGTGAAAAAGAATTTACACCACTATTTCAAAACCCCAGCTCGGGTCTTATGATGCCTTCGGTGATAACAGATATTACTGGCGATGATGTTGATGACATTGTGGTATCGTCATTCAATTCAACTGTTTATGCATTTGATGGACGTACTTTTGTTACACTCTGGAACTATACATTTCCAGCTAGTGAAGGTGTTAGTGCAATTGTGCCCGGACATTTCAATCATGACAATGTTACCGATTTTATGATAAAATACAGTACGGGACCAGGTTTTCCTGTGTATTACTACTCGCAGACAACAATACTGGATGGTGTGACGGGAAAGCCTCTACTCGATACCATGATGACTGATTCGGGCGGTTCGAATAGTTTGCTTGGTGGTGTCTCGATTTCGCAAACATTCGGCGGCGACTTCTTTTTACACTGGCAAATGCAGTGCCGTGGCAAATACGATGCCAAAGAAGCGTATGAGTTTGTTCCAGACAGTGATATTATTTTGCAAGCACGTGCTGATACCTGCCGCCTGCGATACAATAGCTCAACAGTTGTCAAGCTGTACGCCATAGCGAGGCATATTGAACCACCAGGAGCGGTTATTTTTAGTACAGGTCTGTGGGTGTTCAGAGGGGGGAGAGAGAGAGAGAGAGAGAGAGAGAGAGAGAGAGAGAGAGAGAGAGAGAGAGAGAGAGAGGAGTTGGCACTACCCTTAATAACTTGATTTTTTTTTATTGTTTTTGCATTTTAGATGATCTAGAGTTGCACCTTAACCGCACACAACATCGATTTGCCAAGCAGAGTCCAAAATCCCCTCTAAAACATCCAAAAATGTTAAAGAAACTTCTTGAGAATCGCGAGCAATCGCTCAAGGAAGCTGCCGCCATTGAGAATTTGGAGAAGCTTGAAGAGCGGAAACTTCATAAAGCTGCGCATTCGACTCATCGTTATAAAGGAAATCCTTTGCATAACTCCGTTATAGAGCCAGATGTGTTACAAGATATAATGCCGAATAATGAAATTCCTGCGCCATTAAACTACGAGGCTACCAAACAAAACTATCCATATTTTGGTGGTGCGTTAGCTGGGAATCAGCAATTGAGGGACTATGTAAGTTCAATAAAAAATTTGTTTTTATACTCAGTTGAAAAAAGTGACTATTTTAAAAGTCTGTAACTTTTGTTTAAGTTGATGTATTGCAAAAAATTCGATTTGTACAAAATACAATTTTTTTAAATGTAGCAGTAAAAAATAATTATAATCTGTAGCCCATTTCTATAACTCTTCTCTACTGCTCTGTTTCTGCAAGTGTGGTGAAACGAGAAACTGCCGACTGTCAATCGATTTCATTCTCTCTTGGTTTTTGATAAGTGAGTTTGAGCGCTGAGTTTAAAAATGTCGATTGGATTTACGAATTCCAATTTGTTTTAGCAACTTTTAAGGCAATGAGTTAAGTAAATTACTTTCCTGCTTCACTAAGATAAAAGGATACATCCATTTATTTCTCGACGAGTTCAACCGTTCGAGGGACACTGATGGGATAACTGATTCGAGGGATTATTTGAACAATTTTTTCCCGAAAATAAATCATACTCGCCGGTTTCTACTTAACACTTAAATCCATACGTTTGCCATTCTTGGTTTTTTGGAATGATATTATTTTCTTACATTTTCATATACCATAGAGAAGTGATAATAGAAATGTTATTTTAAAAAATACTTTGAGAGTATGTCGCCTGCACAGAGAAAAAAACATTTTCAACATTTAAAAGGCAGAAACGAGCTACTTTTAAAAACATTTAACCCAGATTTTGCACTTCTAACGTTTATTTTAATTTTAAACTACATACTTACTTAATAGTAAGACGTTTATTTTCATTTTAAAAACGAAAATTTTAAATTCTATAGTTTTCGTTCGATTTTTAATAATAGACATTTTAAAATGCTATTTGAAACGTTTATTTTCATTTTAAAAACGAAAATTTTAAAATGAGATTCTAAAATGTTCGTTTGATTTTTAAAAATAAATCTTCTCAAATGCAACAGTAAAAAGTTTATTTTCATTTTAAAAACGAAAATTTTTAAATTAGATTCTAAAATGTTCGTTCGATTTTTAACAATAAACATTTTATAATGCAAAAGTACAATAATTATTTATATTTTAAAAACGAAAATTTTAATTTTTTCCCATTTATTCAAAAAATTTACAGAAATTCCCATTTTCTTTATTAATTAACTTCATCATAGTAAAAAATTCGTAGTTGTTTTAAAACGTTCCGTTTTACTTTTATTTTTAAAAATGTGCATTTTAATTTTTGCGTTTTAATTTACTAAATGTTTTTAAAATGTGCATTTTTGATTTTTGTTTTCTCAGTGCAATGAAGTTTAATTATACTGCTTTCTTAAATGTGATATGTTATAGTCCATTACGGGTTAGGGGTTATATTCATTATTTTCTTAATCGATACCGATTTTAATTTGACAATTGTAAGTGGGCAGTCAGCGTCGGTATCGGAAAAAGCTTTCAATGCTTTTGTATATTAATACTCCATCAATATTATGAATAATTTAAGTTCAAGTATCGTCCTGTATTGAAAAAAATAGGTATTGGCATCATTGCCACCGTCTTTTCCGGAATTACCATAAACAATGGCTTCTGGTATACAATACCATATGTACCGATATAACCATAGATATCAGCTTAGACATCAGGTATCGAGTAAGAAATAAAATTATAACTAATTATTTTGACTTAAATCTAGATTAAAAGGGTATTCACGATTCAGTGCTTGTGCACTTTACAAAAACAAAATCCACGTACTTTTAAGATCAGCACAAGTGCTTTTCTGCTATTGCCTTAAACTCGAGGATTTGAGCAGTTGTACATGCTGGTTGATGGTGGTGAATACCTGAATACGTGAATACCCCGAATGCAACGAAATGTCAAATTGAAGCTTCTTAATGCTAGTGTAAATGGTTTAGATTAAAAAAAGTCTTCATTTGCTTAGTCTTGTTTCTTTATATTACTCTCTTTAAATATCCTTGTAGCAAAAGGACTACGAAACCGATCCAGCAGCAGCTCCTCCCCGTGTACCCGAAGAATATGACCTCCAATATAATGACAACGAAGTCAATCTGGATGAAGCTACACAAAACGATCGACCCATACGCATGCGCACAAAATATCCCGGAAATCGCGATGTTCGCAGTGATGTTACCTCATTCGAGGATGAGAAAAATGCTACACAAAGTCTTCCAACTGGTGGAGTGCCACAGAATAGCCTCGATAAGCAGGAGCCACTCAGTCTCTGGGATCTGGAAATGGAAAAAGAAGAACGCGACGCCATTAAAGAATCGCAAAAGTTCCAATATGTCACAAATGAAGGCGAAACGGACAGTAGTAAACGTCGCAAACGTCATCCGGTTGCTGCAAGTACTGAAGCAACTGAAGCGGAAACAGCTAATAGCGCTAGCGATACTGAGGGAAATGATTGGTTCTTGGCTTCCATCTCTTCAACGGGTGTTCTAGTCAAATCACTGAACGATACAAGAAGTTCGTTAGATTTTGCTTTTGTGCTAAATATACGCGAATCAGAAACGTATCCACCATTGTTTCTACCACAGGATTTAACCTGTGTCGATGAGAAAATTAGTGCTTATAAGAGTGCGTACGTCCGAAATAATGACATTTAAGCATCTGACAGATATCTTATATTTTCAGGTTACACCATGGAGAGTCTACGTGTACTGCGCAAACAATTCCTCAAACATTGTCTGAGTGCGCGCCTTGAAAACTTCTCACCAAGTGCGGCTAAATATGAATCACAATTGGTGGTTACAAGAATTGGCATTTCTTGTACTTGCCGAACGCTGCAATCAGGTGAAGTCTGTTCCGAATTGGATGATATACAGACCCAGCGCTGGACTGAGTTTATGGGAAACAGTGGTAATGGCGTCTATGACAAATAAGCGCCGAACAAGTGAGAAAGTCTGAAATGATTAGCAACGCTAGATAAGTTATAAGACATAATAAAAAAGTTGCAGTATAAAATCATATTAATTATAATTTTTTTAAAGTACAAACAAATACATTTATTTTCAGCTCACATAATTTTAAACATATAAATACTTGTATAAGATTGTAAAATTGTATTGTATTTACAAACGTGTAGAATATTGTGAGATTTCAGTTAATGTTTAAAGAAAAGTCACCACAAATACACAACTAATAATTTATATGTTTTTGCACAAAACATAATTTTTTATTAATAAAAAGTCTTTCCCTTCTTTAAGTGTCTGAAAAGATGTACTTTGTTTTTAGTTTTATTAATCAATTTAAGAGTTTTGTATTTGCTTATTAAGGTATGGAGTTTGCCAAAGTCTGATTTATGTTTTAAATTACAATTAATATAATTTTTGAATTTTTTAAAATTTTACTTTCGATATTTGGAGTATTCAGTCATCATACATACGTGTTGAATGAACACCCGGGGAGACTACGATTTTCGGTGCACCATGATTTGAAAATGGATTGATGAAGTACTTTCAATAAAAATAGGAATAGCAGAAGGAAAAAGAGATTTATCGATTTGTTTTCAAGTTATCGATTTTTTAAGAAATTTTGTTTACAAAATCTTTTAAGAAAACTGGCTATACTTTTCTTAGCTTATAACCGATATTAATGGTTAAGGTATTATTTTACAGGTTATATATAAACCTTTCACATAAATTTTTCATAAATGAAATACGTTCAGTGTTTATTACTTTTTAGCTATTGGTATGCATAAGTAAAATATTTGCTTGCATAAAACTGCTATTTTCTCAAAAACTACCGTTACCATAATGGATTATTGAAAGCTAATTATTGAAGGTGGAAGATTTATCTTTAATCAAGTATATATGATTTCTTTTATTTGTTATGGTGTGATAAATTTATGATAATATTATTTGCCCTTGTATGGAAAGTTGCTATTTCCAGCATATTTACTTGAGTTGTTCTGCTTTCTTATAGATAAATTTTTTATTCTGCAAAAAATGTATATTTTTTAATATATCAATTGAAAGGTAAAACTTTAAGCTTTTAAAATAAAATAATTTTTTTGTACCTTAACAACGCAAATTTAGTAGAAAATAATGGTTCTTTTATTTAAAAAATTCAAATATGACGTAAATTTGCTTATATGTGGGATATGATTGGTAATTTATTTGAAGTGCTGCAAATTCAGCTGTTTTTATAAAGTATTGCTGAAATATCCAATAAGCCAAATATCTTCTTTTCTTAAATTTTTGCATAGTTTTAAGGAAAAGTAAGAAAACTTCATTTCCAAAGGTCAACTTAAAAAATCCTTAAAAAACATTAAATCTTTCTATGAAACACCTAAAGATTCATTACCCCTAAAATCCCTCAACACAGTTAAAAACCCCTTAATCGGGGGGAAATCTCCTAACCCGGCAACACTGAATGTTATTTATATAGCATATCATTGAATAGGTAATTAATTACCTTTCAAATTACACATTACTTTTTTAGATCCATTGGATAATGTAGAAAAAAAATAGATCTTTTCTTGAACAAATCTTTTAGCAAGATAAGTAGTTGAGTAATCGACTTTTTGTTCAGTACATATTTTGTTGTTCTCTACCACAAAACATCAAATCGCGGCGCCGCGGGAATCGTAGCCGTGCCGAACACCCTTGTTATGTGATAAAATTACACGCATAAAAAGTACGGTGTCCTCATTTTCTATACGTCGCTACATTTAAATACTGTGAATGCGCCATTGAACTTTTTTTCACACAATTGACGTTTGATCAAATCGCGTTTTTTGCCAACTGTCAAACTCAACAAGGCGCTTTTTGTACCAAACGAAAAAATAGAAAATTCTGCTGTTTAAAGTTGGAATTTGCAAAAGATCTGATTAAATGTGTTACTTTTATATATAAGCTGCCTTAGTAAACTACCAACATGGGTATCCTTGAAAAAATCTCTGAGATCGAAAAAGAAATTGCCCGAACGCAAAAAAATAAAGGTGAGACTCTCAACTTACTGCACTGCAGTAGTTCATAGGTTAGAAGTACACCATAGAAGAGGAATAAAATCAATTTTTGTCCTCTATATTTACAGCCACTGAGTATCACTTGGGTTTGCTCAAGGCTAAGTTGGCCAAGTATCGTTCGCAGTTGTTGGAACCATCGAAGAAAGGAGAAAAAGGTGATGGTTTCGATGTGCTTAAGAGTGGGGATGCTCGCGTGGCTCTTATCGGCTTTCCGTCGGTGGGCAAATCAACGCTTTTGTCTACGCTCACTAAAACTGAATCCGAAGCGGCCAATTATGAGTTCACAACGTTGACATGCATACCGGGTGTGATTGAGTATAAAGGTGCCAATATACAGCTGCTCGATTTGCCCGGTATCATCGAGGGAGCGGCACAGGTGCGTGCAAAACGATTTAATGGTGTGCCATTTTTGGTAGAATTCTAATTTAATGTAGGGCAAAGGACGTGGTCGTCAGGTCATTGCTGTGGCGCGTACTGCCGATTTAGTTGTCATGATGCTGGATGCTACTAAACCAAATGTGCATCGCGATTTGCTGGAGCGCGAGCTGGAATCAGTGGGTATTCGTTTGAACAAACGCAAGCCCAATATTTACTTCAAGCAAAAAAAGGGCGGCGGCCTGAGCTTTAATGCCACTTGCTCGCTGTCGCGTTGCAATGAAAAGATGGTGCAAACTATTTTACACTCCTTCAAAATCTTCAATGCCGAAGTGCTCTTCCGCGAAGACTGCACCGAGGATGAGTTTATCGATGTGGTCACAGCAAATCGCGTCTATCTGCCTTGTCTCTATGTCTACAATAAAATTGATCAGATCTCCATTGAAGAGGTAGATCGTTTGGCTAGAGAGCCCAACTCCATTGTGGTCAGTTGTAACATGCATCTAAATTTGGACTACTTGCTTGAGGCATTGTGGGAGGCATTGCAGCTGATTCGCGTCTATACAAAGAAGCCCGGTGCTCCGCCAGACTTTGACGATGGCCTTATTTTGCGCAAGGTTTGTGTGATTCTCCGATATGAGATTGAAAGAGACGATTGGGCTAAAAGGCTTCATTTTCTTTTTTAGGGCGTTAGCGTGGAGTATGTGTGCCATGCGATTCATCGCACTTTGGCAGCGCAGTTTAAATATGCGTTAGTTTGGGGCACTTCAACAAAATACTCGCCACAACGTGTGGGCATCGGTCACATAATGGCCGACGAGGATGTCATTCAGATAGTGAAGAAATGATAGGAGCTGCAGCCAACAACCTTTAAGCAAAATAGCAGCAAAATATTTAAGCTAAGCGTATAACAAAAGCTGCTTTTTATCGTTTTACGCTTTTTGTTGTAATTTTTTTTTTATAAAATTATTAAGTTAATTAAAACTTTTTCGTTTCAATTGAAATTAAATAAAAACACAAACGTTTAATTGAGTCTTAGAGTGTAAACATTTTGAATTCATGGGGGCGAGGAGGATCGGAGGAGGTGGATCGGTTCACGTCTAGTCTAAACTATAAAAATTTATGTCTAACAAAATTTATATCGTTTTGACTTTACGACTTTTAAGACTCGTGTTTGTGAGCCTGATCTACCCATATATGCTCATTGCAATCCCATCGTACTCCGTAAGAGGAAAATGAACTTTGTAGCTCTGTTTGGAATGACCATTTTTCCTTACACAGGTATAGAAATTCTTTATCAAAACCACCACAAGAGTCAACTTTTTTAAAAAGTAAACAAGACTTATGACTCACGTTTTATGACCGTTCGTAAATAAGACTATTTTCGGACTCGTAAATTATTCCTCTCAAAAATCAGCTTTATAAATGAGAATTTTTCGAACTTGAATCTTTTTACTACATTCAGTAGAATCGCGATTATTATGTCAAGGAAAGAAATAATAACAGCCTATCAAGTTTATTCGCAAGGAGGCCTCCCTAGCCCAAGTGGTAACGCACTTACCTGCAACTAGGTTTCAAATCCAAGCTAAGTTAACGATACCAAGTTTTTTTTCCAATGACATGGCAGACATGTTAAAAAGTGCTATTTAAAACGAGAATTAAGCACTTTTTATTTTGTAAAGTGCGTTAAAAGCATCTTCTTAAAGGTCTGGTTAAGATATCTGGACAAACCGATTTTAAATTGCGTTTATTTTACAATTTCTTACCTGCATTCCAATTCCGAGTAAAAGTGGAATTGAATTCATTTAATGCTCTATTTTTTCTGTGTTCACAAGGAATAACGACTAAACTCAAAGTATCGTAAAAACGATATTTTAATTGCACGAACTACAACCCATTTTTTTGAAATATATGAACCGTTATAAACAAAATACTTGCAGACATAAGTGATGATCAATTCTAGGCAAAAAATTTATATCTGCATACTTCCAAAAATTGACAATAAAGTAAATTCCATATCGCTTTTTTACGATATTTTGAGTTTAGTCATTATTCCTTGTGACTACAGAAATATCGAATTAAATTTTGATTCAATTTCACTTCCACTTGGAAGTGGTGCATTCCAGATAGCCTCTTCTTTCTGCCTCAGATAATTTTTGTTCAATGCTGCCAAGATCAAGATAAAAAATTTTTCGTTCTTTGATAAGATCCATAGCTTCAGTATCAATAAAGTTAATCCTCTGCAATAATATTTTCTTGAAATTTTATTAAACATTCAGAAGTTACATTTATTTAATTTACAATGTTTGTCTTTTCAATGTTGTATACACTTTTTCCAATTATAACTTACGATATAAAATTTTAAGAATGTTTTATTTTAAGATTTTGCGTTGACTGAAGCTATGAATTTTTTAACTAAAAGTACTCCAATCAATCTATGACAAAATATTAATAAATCCTTTTCCAAACCATCAAAAACTTGGAATTTTTTAACTAAATAAACAATCTTTTATACTACGCACAAAGCTTTAAAAACAAACTCAGGAAACAAGACGCAATATTAACTTATTTTGCACTCTGCACAGCGGTGTTGGCTCCAACCGAAGCACTTGAGTTGCCGAACGATTTGCCATAACTACTCATGGCGGAAATGGTGGAGAAGGGTGTTGGTCCAGATGTGATTTTCGTTACGTCCACTTTGATCTCCGGATTGTCCAATTTCGCAAAGACATTCGATGAGTCATGCAAACGATATTTGCGCAGATTCAAGAACTGCTCCTTCTGCACCTCGACCTTCTGATGGATTTCGTGCAGTCGTCCAGCTAGTGAGATAAAGCTTTCGTTGATTTGTTGGAAGCCGCGCTTCAAATCATCAGGTGAAACATTTTGTGGGTTGGTCAGAGAACGCATGTGATTTTCTGTCAAAGCAATTTGTTTGCGAAAATTTATCAGATCCTGTTCATACTTGTGCACCAGATTTTGAAAGTATTGAAAAGGAGCTGTGTTTTCGAATTGTAGGCCAGCAGGCGTGTCCTGAGTACGTTGTGCCATCTCGACCGATTGTATAGTTTTTGAGGTTTCTTTACGCAGCAGCTTTATCAGGTTGTTATTCGTTTCGACCGAGTTAGCGATTTCCTGCAGTGACCACTGTAGGTTAATTATTTCACTAGAAACGTTTGATAGTTTGCTGGTCGAAGTACGTCCTATGTCGGAGGATAGTGTTTTTTGCGCTTTAATGTAGCTCTTCAGAGCGTCAACAGTCTTAGCAATTTCCTCAGGCACTTGGGTCTCCTTGACCTATGGCACACAGAGAAAGCGGTTTAATCTTTCATATTCAATTTAATAACTTCAATACTCACCTTTATGTTATCCTGTTGCGAGTCTCCTGCCTTCGGCTGTGTGCAGCTTAAGTCGACACCGCCCAAGCCCACGAACGGTGTGGGCGGTGCTGTTGCTGCCGTAGTTGTTGTCGTTGACTTTCCGAACAAAGACCCGGCATTGGCTGCACCGAATTGAGGCGCTGATGTTATAGTTGTGCCAAAATTTAAACTTGCTGCAGTTGTTGCTGCTGGTTTACCGAAAGAAAAGGAGCCCCCACCCGCAGCTAAACCCAGTGTAGGAGGAGCAGCGGTGGCATTCGGTCCACCGCCACCTAAAGAGAGTCCCAGTGAGGGCAACGCCGTTGCAGTTGATGTTGCCGGAGCAGCTGATGTTGGCGCTCCAAAATTAAATGCAGGTGCTGCTGCTGCAATACCAGCAGTAGGCGCAGCAGTTGCCCCAAAGCCAAAGCTTGGTGGCGCTGCTGCTGTTGCCGCAGATGCTCCAAAATTAAAGGAACCTGTACCGAGTGTTGGTGCCAATGTTGCTGCCGCTGTCGCCCCGAACGACAGTCCACCAGAAACTGCAGTACCAAATGCACTCGGTGCTGTTGCAGTTTTTGGCGCTCCAAATGAAAATCCGCTAGTCGCAGTTGGTACTGCTGATTGTGCAGGTGGTGCACCAAAAGAAAATCCAGACATTTTTACTGCAGCAAGTTATCACGCTCGTTCACGAATTTTTTCACTTTATAATTTCTTTTAAACTCATAAAATATAAATGCACAATTTCCGTCTTTTGCATGCGATGAAATTTGGTGTTCGAATGACAGAACAATTGACAATTTTGTTAATTTTACAGACTATTGTGAATATACTTTTGGTTGTGTTCAGCGCGAACAGAAAACAGAAATAAACAACAAGCTAAAATTAAAAAAAACACTCAATTAAATTAGTAAAATAAGATAGAGACCACTATATTAGGCTTGTGCTTAACAGTTCCAGAGACGGAACGGACATGGAACGATACTTTTGAAGAAAGGAACTAGTTCACGGAAACATGTCCGCGGAACTATCTAGTTCCTTATTTGAACGGTACAGACTATTTGGACTGTCTGCTTGATGAACTACAGAGGGAATTTGAAGCATGTCCGCGGAACTATCTAGTTCCTTTGTTTATTTTAACTGCATAACTATTTGAACTTTTATTTGAATTGTGTGCTTGTTGAACTACGGAGAAAATGTGTAAAGGTCCATGTAGATTTTCAACACATTGCTCTGACTAGTGTTTAATCAACAGAACAGAATTTTTTGCTTTTTTATTCTTTTTATTTATATATTTTTAATTTAAAGAAAAACATATCTTTAGTTTATATAAAAAAGGAACTTCTATCATTTAGTCAATAATTTCAGTAAATAATTTCATTTAGTAAAGTTCATGAAGTAAATTTATAAAGTTACTGAAAAGCGAGCAAAAATAATTTGCAATAAGTTCCGCATAAGCTCAAAACTCAGTTGCATCTTATAGTTCATCAGCTTTTAGCATGTTCGCGGAACTATATAGTTCCAGCAGTTCTCTTTATAAGAATGAAAGTAACAAAAGCATGTTCAATGTCATTTCGTGATTGTTCTGTTTTTATGTTAAAAGCGAAAATAAACAGCAATGCTGAACAATGCGCACAACTGAAATGACAATATATCATTTTTAATTTTGTCTATTATTTCTTTCACTCTCTTTCACATGCATAATTGGCTTATTTTTCGTAGCTCAAACAATTCGATTAAGTTATGTAAGTGCGAAAGAGATGTCAGCTTATGTTGCTCAATTAAAAAAATTTTATTGCAATCGGAACTGTTTGGACATGCTTAAATCGTTCAGATGGAATATTTGGAACTATGTCCGAGAGTGAACATAGTTCCATGAACTATGCAGGTCCGGAACGACCCAACTCTACACTATATAATAGAGCAATATATTGAACACTATCTAATTACAACTGCTAGCTCTCCTTGCATTTCATAGCTGCTGTTAACCCATTCCAGTCTGATGGGGCAAAACTTCACCCCTTCCAACGAGTATAAGGAATTATATTGCACTATTATATATTATTATGTATTTTCGTTGATATGAGTAGCATGTATTCAGGGTTGAATATTTGCTAATTTTTGTGAGTATACCTGAATGCTAAATAAGCGACTAATTGCAGGTTTCTGATGAGAAGGTTCGCCCTCTGTCTGCCCCAAAAAACTTTAAGCTCCTAAAATATACCTGTACGCAGGATATTTATAATTTTACAAACCATCAATCTTTGGGAGTAATAATTTTTTGGGTAGTCTTCTCGTTGAAACCGCCAAATTGCGGTCGTCATATTAAACTTTGAGGAGGGACACACAAAAATTAAAAGTTGGCACTTCAATAAAATTGTAAAGCCATACAAGTTATTTTTGCTCAAAAGCTGCAAAATGCTGGTTGGGGAAGGTGGAGGTTCCAGTTGTCAGAGAATGGCCCATATTTAAGAGCAGGTTCCTTTCTAGAGGTCCAAAAATACGGTGACCTTGAGTTTTTTGGCAGCTATGTATTGATTCTTAAAGAGTAGGAAAATATTTTTTGTGCATAATAGCCCGAGCACATTGACGATGACAAGCGACGAACGACATGTCACCATTCTGTCGTTGTAGAGATATGTTGAACGACTTGATTTTAATAAACGCGATAGCAGCAAACTTCAGCAGCAAATGTTTTTGACATTTGATATTAATAAACAATTCTTTTTATGGATTTTTGCTAATTTAATATATGTACGTTCTAAATATTTAATTTGTAACGTTTGTAGTACAAAACAATGACAAATGTAAGCAATGGAAGAAAATACCCTTTGCCGCAAACTGTGTTAAGCTAGAATTGAATTGAAGCCGACGACGACATTCGATGCCGCGCGACAATAGGGCTGTTCACATTTCAAACCGCTCATCAAATCGTTTGTCAAATACAATAGAACAACATGAAATTTCCATGGAATTCCCACGTTGTTCTATTGAATTTGACAAACGATTTGATGAGCGGTTTGAAATCTGAACACCCCTAATGTCGTCGCAAAAGTCTCCAAGATTTCTTCCCGTAAGAAATACATGTGCATTAAAAAGTGACATTTGGCGTTCTCAATGTGTTCAGGATATAAAAGTGCAATGTGAAGTGTCAATACGCAGTCAAACGTCCCGTTGAAAAAAGGCAAACGGTCACCTGATATAAAAATACAAAAAAACTTTGTTAATAATATTATTTTTACTCGAGCTTGAACCCATAATATCAATAAATAGTTGAAAATTACAAAAATGGAGGACATGTGAATTTTTAGTAGTTTTTTTTTCAAATTTTGCGCTCTTAAAAGTGCTCTAAAAAAACAACCGGCCAATATTATCTGAATTTAGGTTTAGGATCCAAAAATTTAATCTAATTTAAAATCAATAAAAACATTCAAGTCAATCCATAAAATAATTCTTGAGATATTGTGGAGACCAGTTTGAAAAACATGATTTTTAAGCAAACGCGTTTTAAGATATGGCTAACGATTTTTCGACTTCGTTTATGAAAGTATGGATTCCTTTCGCGATAGATAGATAGATAGATAGATAGATAGTTATGTGAGGAGGGAGCTAGTCACCTAGTTACTGCTGCCTCAAGGGCCTATTGTAACAAACCTCTATAAGTTATAGCTGATCCTTAATCCTTAAATTCGTTAGGAACAGAGCGATGTCCTTGGGTGAACTATCCAATATTTGATGGACTTCTAGGTACAATGCACCTAAGTAGCGAAGGTCGGGTCTAATTAGATTGTTTAGTGACACAAGATGTGCTCTGCTGTTTCTTTGTTACATAATCTGCACAGATCTTTCTGAACTATACCTTAGGGGTCGTCCATAAACTACGTTACTGATTTTCCGGTTTTTTTTACCCCCCTCCCCCTGCGTTACTTATCGTAGTACTTTTCAAAACCCCTCCCCCCATAAAGTAACGTGTCATATAAAATTAATTCATTCGAATGATTACACAGGGGAACAAAAAATAATTTTTTTTCTGCGGCATAAGTTTTTGGAGCCAATTAAGATACATGGTATAAAAAGTGAACCATTTTCTAATCAACACACACTGACCACTGGTGTTGAACATATACAATTTTCTCTAAAAAAAAGTTTGATACTTTGGTATTATTCTTTATGTTTTGTTGAATGTGCTATCGGAATTGAAGCTAATTTGTTGCCATTATGCAGTAACACACATTTTAAACTTATTTTTGAGCTATCTATGAAGACCCATTGCATTTAAAAGTCCAGGAATATTCTAACAGTATACGATTTTCTCCTCCTTTGCAAAGTATCGAAGAATATCTCGTTCTATAGTCCGGTAAGTTTTAACTGATACGCCAGGCTGAAGACAAAGTTTTTCTTTAAGTCTTGATGCTAGAAGCTCCGCTGATTTTTTTGGTAGCTTTAGATCTGGAATTTTTCCCTGTGTATTTATTTAGCAGTTTTTTATCAAAATGAAATAACATCATTAAATTTGAATTAAGGCAAAACACACCAATAGATTTTAATGAAATATGGCTTATTTTCTTTGTAACATATGAGTGTTTATAACTTAATTTCAAAAAAAGAGCTATTTTGACATATTTGAATTTTTTTGAATTATGAAAAATTAAAAAATTTAAAATTTTGCATAAAAAATGTTTTTTTCAGAAGAACTTTCTGAATATTTCCGAAACTATTCAGATAATCAGAAAACATTGTGAATGTAACTTAGAGGTAATTTAGCTGCGGATTTTCAAATTTTTTATTTAACCAAATCAGACTTACAGTTCTGGAGTTATGTTTAAATCTAAGATGAAACCTCCTTAATTTTTAAAATAGCCGTTTGTCGCGAGAACCGGAGTCAATTCAAATAATCTAAATAATAGGCTAAGATCTTTATCAATGCATATACTAGAATTGACTACCAAATCCCATGCCACAGAATCAGTGTTGTCCTGTGTTATATTTTTTGACTAGCTCTGACAATTTTCACTAGTATTAGTATTAGTCACTAGACTAGATAAATTAAAGGAACAATTGGAAAAAAATCAATAATTAATATCATCTGTAAAAGCTATTCAATCTGCGATTCAAGATTCGATGCTCTCAATCACTGGGATAGAAGAAGCTGGTAGTTTTGTTGAGGATTCTTCAAAATAGAATTTTTCATCGGATTCTATGTCGACCCATTCAGGTGAATCCTCATTTCTAACGCAAAGAAATTCACCTGGTCTTTGACAGAGTACCCTTAAAGGCTGCACCCGAGCTACACCCAGTTCTGTGTTTTTGTGTAAATGTTTTCTGAAAATTGATTTATTTAAATAGTATGTTTTATTCCGATTTATTGTAAACAATATAATACAAACTTATGGCAATTCATAGAAGTTTTTAAAATTAAATACAAGGTAGGACACGACCTTGAACCGATTTCTTCTTTCTGAAAAGGACAGTACATGTCATACGGTATCTCCTTTGATCAAGAACATTCAGGCCTTAACGTCAAAGCCTGTCGCAAAAGCAAAGACCCACATTTTTCAGACTTGTGCTGAGATAGTGAAGGAATACCAAAAGGTGTCAAGGGAAAAGGCGGTGGAAGAAATCTTTGAAACAAAAGTTAACCATCAATTTAGACGATCAAACATAAACATGTAAGGTTAAAAATTTTTGAAATGATTGTGTTATTAAGTAGAGGTTTTTCGTCGATTTTTTAATTTTCGGTAACGTTACAATATCTAAACACCTCCCCCCCTACCGTTACTTATCGTAGTGCATTTCAAAACCCCTCCCCCCTCCTAAATTGGTAACGTAGTTTATGGACGACCCCTTACCCAAGTAGAATTTTGCGACCACAGGTTACTTAAGACACATTTTTTACACGACGACGTTGCAGCGATACTGATTTGGAAAATATTTTGTGGGAAAAGTTTGTAAAAATTCCTAGGATACTACTTTACCACTAGGTCACAGAATGTTGTAACGATTTATCAAGTGTTACCTTTAAAAAATGCATCACTCGTCATTCATCGAGATGTACATTTTGTAACAATTAGCTAATTGCGACCCAAGTGAAGGCATCACCCATCATTCATCAAGATGTACATTTTGTAACAATTAGCTAATTGCGACCCCAAGTCATTTAAAATGGTGGACGCAAATTATTATTATATTTAAACATTTTTTATTAATGTATGAAATTGTTGCAATATTTTCTGAATTCAGCTTGCGCTTAAATTCTTAAGAAGTTTTGGCTGTTATTTTACCGAAAATCTTCTTTCCCATCTACATTTAGCTCCAAATAATATCAAAAAACACTTAAGATTGTGTTGTAATCCTTTATATTATATAAATTTTAATTATAAAATAATTAATGGTATTCACTACATTTGTTAAGCCCTGCTAACTTGCTAAACTTAACAAATTTGTTAACTCCTGTCAAAATTTTGTTTGGGAAAAGACTTAGCAGCTTGTTAGCAAGTTAACAAGCTCAGCACCGTGTTTTTCTTTAGCAGATACCATTTGTTAAGTCTGAAACGTCAAAGTTATTGAGTGTAGTGATGAATCGTTTTGTGAATGAGTTTTAACAAGTACCAAATTATTTATGATTTGCAGCTTCAAACACTAAAACCTTCCCTTTTTTAATAAAAAAGTGAAAACTTTGTAAAGATGTTGGTAGAGATTTAAGACATTTCAAAGTTTCTGGGTAGCAAATGTATCAAAAGTGTTAACGCACTGTAATATAACAATAAAAATACATTTTTGGTTACTGAGTACTGGTTACACGGGTTATTAAAACCACAAATCTATTGCTACATTGAAAGTTGTCAAATTAACATTTGCAAACAATTTTTTGCAAAATATTTGCAATTTATTTATTTATAAATGGTTAAAGTAAGAAACTTATATTTCTATTTAATTAAGCTTTAATTTTTATTTATTAGCCAAGTGCAAATAAACGCCGTCGTTTGATTTTGTAATAATTCAGTTTTTTCAATTTTAAGCTGTAGAAGTCTTCCAGCTGACTTTGACATATCAGTTTAGCACTTGATTATAAAATGTCTTAGCAGGTATGTTCACATCAACAGCTGCTAAATTTAACAATTTAGCAGTTTAGCAGGACTTAACAATTTTTAATGAATACCATTATTATATTTATGGCTGCAAAATGTAAACAAAACATGTAAACAAAATTAATTTTTTTGCTATTGGCAGCTCTGTAATGCATTTATATATAAATGTGTATACTAAAATGTGATAAGTCACTTCAAAGTAATTTTCACTAACACAATGTCGGCATTGTGTTGCACCACTTTCGAATCATAGTGGTCTCTGTAACGTAACCAATACGTAACATCATGTCAATTTTGACGCAAAAATAAACGCTACGACGTCGCTGCAACCCAAATGTGGACCATCAGTTCTAGTTGGGTTATATTGTCACATGATGTTATTTTGCTAAGTTTAATTTAAATTTATTACTGAATTTGCTATATGGAAATTATTATTGATTAATCATTGATTTACAACATATTGAGTTATAAAATTTGTTATTTAACTGTTCTACATTTCTTGCCGCGTCTGTCATAGTTTCACTCAATTGTCTTACTAATTTTTAACATGTAAAAAGAACTCATAACTGGTTTTCGACTCATTAAAATTAGGCAGTCATTGGTTCAGCCTAAACTAAGAAATTGTAAATCAATTTATCTTGAACTGGATCTCCACAATAATAGTCTTAGTGATTCTTAAACTTAACTGTCTATTATTTAATTTTGTTCCAAGGTACTAAGACAATTTCTGGCTCTTGCGGCTAGTGCTAAGGAAAATTGATATAAACTTACATTTTTTTCCAAATTATTTAATGCAACCAAGACTTTATTCATCGAGCATTACAATATCTCTCTAATTCCTTAACTTATTCTTTTTGTGACGATAGTAAAATGCGGATGCGGATGCGGATATCAACAAATTTATAATGCGGTTGCCAAAATTTTGCGAATGATTCGTGGATGCGGACGCCGTCTCATCCCTGGTATAGAATACTCTAAACTTATTTCGATTCAACTCAATTCCATGCGTCTTATCACGATTATTTTAGTGTTTTACTTTTCAATCGAATAACTCGCGAAAATGATCGCAATCGCATTAGTTATTCATCGACATTGTCATTCGGTTCGTTAGTAATCTTTAATAACTTTATAATCACTTCATCGTATCAATGTGTAAGCATAAAGCTATGCTCCCCACCACATGCTGATAAGCAAATCCTTTGAACATCAACAAAAAACCAGCTGCAACAAAGTCTTAAAACCCACAATAAAACATTTTGTTGCTATTATTTGCAGTTGCTTGAGCGCAAAAAACGCCCCATTAGGGCATGAAAGAGATTATTTTTTGTGTTTGTGTTTTTTGTTGTTGTTTTTGTCATTATGTGTGTGTATGTGTGCTGAAATTACAGCAAAATAAGGGAGGAGGCGAATATTTTTGCATAATATGCTCAAAAAATAAGGTGGAATTTCACGAAATATTGAACTTCTTTAAGATTTTTAAAGAGAAATAAAAAATCTAAGTGCTAGCAAATCAATCTTCTTGGGCGAAAATTTATGCGACAATGCGCCTTGAAGCGGAAACGGAAGTACAGCATTGCTGGAGCCTCACATGCAAAAAAGTTTGGAAGCAAGGTAGAATTGACAATTGAGCGCATGAAAAAAGTTTCCACTGAATTAATTTTATGACGCTACCTACTACACAGAAGTTGCTGCGTATGGATGACAGTTTAAAAGCAGCAATACACATGCAGCAAAAGGGGAAAAAAAGGAACAGGACGGAGGCGAGAAATACTTCAAATAAAATCAAAATTTTACAAGAGTTCCAAGAAATTTCAAAGATAAGTGAGTAGAAGAATGCCAAATATGAAATAATTTCAAATTTAAAAAACACATTTTTTGATATTTAACGTCTAAAAATCTCTATTTTAAGTCATATAATATTGAGAAAAGTCAATTAAAAATACAAAATGTAAATATAATTTTTGTAGATTTGCTTATATAAAGCGCAAACAAAAATGAAAATTAATTAAAAAAAAAATTATTCTACAATTGAAGGGCTTATTGCAAAAACGTGATAAGCCACATGATCTAAAAAAATCAATTTTTTTTGGCTGACTGCTGTGATAGAAATAGAAACAATTCTAATGCCAAAAAAATCGTATGCTTTGTTGCTTATAGAAAACAAGTTTGATTGATTTCAGTTGACTAGCTACAAGAGGCTGGCCATTCCAAAGCGCAAATTGAAGAAGCTAAGTTTGAGTAGCTGTAGCGCCGCCATTTTGTTCTTTTTTCTTATTAAAAAATTTGTATATATATATTTGAACATCAATGATAATATGTAATTTCACTTAATGTTATAAACACTCTCAGTTCTTTGTAAAAAATTATTGACAAACCTGTGGTCTGGAGCAGGTTACGCCTAAATTTAGTTAATTTATTTACCTCATATTTGTGTCAATTGTGGTAAATTTTTATCAATTAAAACTAAAAAAACTCAGTTTTAATTTTTGGAACGAAGTTCATTGCAGCTTGCGGGCAGCGTTTCCGCTTTAGTAAAATTCTACACTTTTTCTATCTACATCTACATTCTACTTCTATGGTACACAGTAAAAAATATGAGCATAGATTTTATACTATTTTGTATACATATAAATACAAACCAAAAATGTTATAAAATTTATACCATCAAATCGTATAAATTTTTCCAGACCATTTTTCTCGTCGGACCAATCGAAACAACTATATTTTTAAATTTCGTGATTTCGGTGAATTTTTTACTTTCGAACCAGAATATATTTTGATTTACACATGATATCCATTTAAAATTTTTAAGTTATATTTGTTCTATTATTTTTATAATTTTGAGTGGTATAAAATTTATAAATTATTTTGAATAAAAAAGTTTATACCACACAAATGTTATAAAAAAGATAAAATTTACCCTCAAATTTTTTACTGTGTAGTTTCTTTTCTTCAAATCGATTTTTGTTTATTTGTTAATTTTTTTTTCATTTGGTAGATTTAGGTAGATTTTTCAATTTTGTATACATTAAAAATTTTTCTAAATACAACTCTTAAAAATTAAATAAAAATAAAAATAAAAATTATGGCGTTTAGTTCACCTCGTTAAAATAATGAACATTTTGTTAATCTTCCCAAGTATCCTATTTTTCAACCTTTTCAAATTTAGTTCTTTTGTTCGACTGTCAGAATTGCCCACCATTTTTTGCATAATTACCCCATAGTTCTGCAGCGGCAGAAAGAAAGTTTTCTGACTTGACATCGCTAAAAAAAATTTTGAACAAGTTAGAGTATAGAACAATTAATAATATAATGCTGGCCTAGGAATTGGCCATAAATAATACTGATATTTACTACTTCTGGCCAGCTAAAACCGATTTTCAAATTGGAAGACCCTTTGTTTTTGTTACGTCCCTTCAAAAGTTTGTATAGCTTTATTATGCTTTTCTAGTCAAATACATTAAAAAACTCTGATTTTATTTTATAGAAATAATTTTTATTTTATATATAAGAATTTTAGTTTTTTAAATGAGATTAATATGTATAAATTTTCGGAGTTATAAGAAAATAAGTATTTTTATTTATGATTGTTTCACAGACATTTTTAAAATATTCCTAAAAGAGTATTAAAGCTTTTTTTGCTTTGGTAGTTTTTTGTTTAATTTGGTAGGATATTGTGTAGATGAGATTGGTAGCTAAAATTTTTTTTGAGTGGCAACTCTGCTTGCGGGTAGTGCGATTTGGTAGAAAAAAATCACTTAACAGTGAGATTCCTGTGTGTATGCGTGCGAGTGTCGAGCAGACTTCAAACTAGCAGCCGAGTGAACTGTGTGTGTTCGTGCGAGCATTGAGATTTAAGCAGACTTACGAACGAGCATGGTGTAAGAAATAGAGGTGTTAGTGAGTTTGACACTTCTCTCTCAAAATGATAAAATTATGTTTCCCCGCTCTTGTCAAAAACAGCTGATGTGAATTGCAATGAAAACAAATTTTGTTAAATTTATGTCCTTCTGCAATTGTGTGAGATTTTTATTGAAAATAAAGTGAGAATAAGTGATTTGGAAAACAATAAAAAATATATGAGACGCTGTGTGTTATGCAAAAAAAAAAAACAACGATGTGAATGGAAGACAATTTGCATGCTGGCCAAAGCTTCATATCGGCGGCACCTTCCAGCGCACGTTTCTGATAAAATGGCTAAAAGATTCAATGACAAACTTAGCAAATCGGCGAAGACAACTGCAATAACTTTTTGTCAACAGAACACGGCACAATTAATTGCATCAAATATTTATTTATACTTAATTCGCACAATAAAAGCTATAGCACATCATCTAGCAACTCAAACAAATAGCACTGTTTGACAACTATTAACAGTTCCGCTCTTTCGCTCACAATTTTTTGACAGAAGCAAAGAAATTCATGGTGTTGTTAAAAACTTACTAACACCTGATTTTCTTATACCATGCGAACGATTAGGCGAGTGCGCAACTCTCTCTGTCTCTCTCCCTGTGCGTCTCTGTTTCTGACACGTAGAAATTTCGTTAAAAAGCATTTGTTATTTATATTTATGTGTTTGTTTTAAAGCATACGTAAGAAACTTTATGGCAATTAAGTTATGAGAAATTAATACTGCAGCAAATGTGTGTAATACAGTGTAATCTGATGTTGTAAATTCAAAAAGTTTTTTGACACAAGGATGAACAATGAAAAGGGGTTTTTTGTTTTATAGTCTATCTAGCAACTCAAACAAATAGCACTATTTGACAACTATTAACAGTTCTGCTCTTTCGCTCACAATTTTTTGACAGAAGCAAAGAAATTCATGGTGTTGCCAAAAACTCACTAACACTTGATTTTCTTACACCATGCGAACGAGTAGGCGAGTGTGCAACTCTCTCTTTCTCTCTCCCTGTGTGTCTCTCTTTCTGACACGTAGAAATTTCGTTAAAAAGCATTTGTTATTTATATTTATGTGTTTGTTTTAAAGCATACGTAAGAAACTTTATGGCAATTAAGTTATGAGAAATGAGTACTGCAGCAAATGTGTGTAATACAGTGTAATCTGATGTTGTAAATTCAAAAAGTTTTTTGACACAAGGATGAACAATGAAAAGGGGTTTTTTGTTTTATAGTCTATGTATATGTGCTGGCATTAAAAAATTTTTTTTTGACACCAGGGTGGACCCTAAAATGTGTTTTTTTGTTTTATTCTCTTAAGCAAGTCCAGTTTTCAATCCAACTCTTTGATCAATTCAAGCTCCATACGAGAAACATGATGAATTTTTAACGCTCAACGCCTTGCTGCGTCATGAAACAAACGTCGCTAGCAACGGTAACTGACTATTTTCATCTTTCATGAGAATTTTACATCTTAATTTTCGATAAATATATCTTTTTTTCGAAAATATTACATTAAGCTTTTTGGTTTGAATGTTCATTTACATTATTTGCCCTTAAAAAAATTATATAAAAATAGAAATATACAGATTTTATTTGGAAATTCATTTGGAGTTGAAGAAAAAGCGTAAGGTATTTTGTTCCTGATGGGGGTCCCCCGACTGCACCATTTTTTTTTATTTTTAATTTGTGTAAAAATTTTTCTCGGTGCAAAGATCACAAGACAACGCGTACATGAGCAAAGAAAGAGAAAAGAAGACTCTATTTCTATGTTTAGTTTGCCACTCAATTACTATAGGTCAAGGCTCATTTATAAGGTTGTGGCACTTGAGAGCGAGCTCTATCGTACTGTCAGAATGGATGAAAAGAAAGCATGAAAATGAATATATGAGGCTGTTCAGACTTGCCTCAAATGAGGCGACTCACTTGCCTCATTTTGACGTCTACAGGCAAAGGGAAAAGCGGGAAGGTGACATGTTACGTGAGGCAAGAATTTTAAAAATTTTAAAAATTTTGCGACTCATTTTGACGTACGTCAGCGTTAAGTTTGTTATGTTGAAATTTTTAATCTTTCTGTTTCTGTTCTGGAGCGAATTAATTTTGTAATTCATTGTTGTTCGTAAATTAATATTTTTTAAATTGTTAACACTTGAGCATTTAATAATTCAAAAGAAAAAAAACGAAAAAAAAAACAATAAACGCCAAAATGATGCAGCCTCAAAGTGAGGCAATAGTTTGTGTGTGAACACCTGATAGCTAACTTATGTCAAAATGAGGCAAGTAAGTCGCCTCATTTGAGGCAAGTCTGAACAGCCACTATAGAACAGAGAAAAGCACAGTGACAGTTCAAGCAAAGGCGGAAAAAGAGTGCATTTCTCTCAAGTGCCACTACCTTATAAATGAACCTTGCTATAGGTTGTCCATTCATTTGACGCTTACTTACAAGAATGAATATATACACCCGTAAAACTGAAGAGGAGAGCAAAAGAGTAATTTTTTAATGCCATCAAAGTAATCAGTTGCATGAATATAATACTTTTTCGCAGTACTAATTACCCAAGGATGCATTTCACTGCATTCTGTACATTCTGTAGCATTTCTACTACGTTCTGTACTACTTGTTTGTTTTGATAGAAAATTTAAGTGAGTTTGTTTTTAAAAAGATAATTTCAATATTTTGTTGTGCAAATGCATTCCTACCGCTGACGGCTTATTGGATCCACTGGCACATTATATTTTCGAATCTTATCACCAGAATAAACTGTTTTGCAAATACCGCACGTTGAAGACATTCTTATTTTAATAATTACGACTTAATAGTCGCGATTTATATTTTAATAGAAAAAAAAGGATCTCAACAAAATTTGAAAACAATTTTCAATAATAATTTTCAAAGCAATAACTATTATGAACGCAAAGCATACTATTTTTTTCCTGCTAACAGCAACATTTCGAACAACACAACAAAACACTGAAACATAACTTTTTTCATAGAAGACCACAAAACCCTGGTTGTTATTTATATTTGAGAGAGAATATATTTTTGTTTAAATATTTACGGGTGTTGTCAAACGAATGGACAACCTATAATGATTGAATCATGGTAGAAGAATACAGGTAGATGCACCAGATGAGAGCGTACTGCCGGAAATGTCAAAACGAAGCAAAAATTATTATTTATTTTCTTTTGTATCCATTCGCCACACAGCTAAATTTGACAGACATGGCAGTATGGAAAGAGAGCCACCTCTATCCTTATACCATGGATTGAATCATGATTGTGATCTCTTCTGAGCGAGAGATATGGTTTCTTATTTATAAGGAAAGTAAGAGTTATGCCAAATTTCTATGAAAGCCATATGTTTTTGACATTAATTTTGAATCGAAACAACAGAGAATGTTTGCAAAAAGGTAGAATTTTGATCACTGGCGAACTCTAGTTACAATAAAATATTTTGTTTCAAAAAAATATAATTCAGCACTATGCTCCAAAATAACATACAAATGTTAATTAGTTTAATTAGTACAACAACAACTCTGTATAGAGTTAATCAGTTAGCTGACTAGACAGTCTGTTTCGGAAATCGCTACATTTTCCTCTTCAGTAGCCTTTGAGTGATTAAGCTGTGATCAACTCTGTTTAAATTAGTTTATGACTGCGCAGATTTGGGAATTCATTCTTTTGAATTGTATGGCTGTTAATCATATGACATTTCAAAGTAGTAGGCTATTTATAGATCACCGCTATCAACTCTACCAAGGTTGCCATCTGTTCTAGTTGCTTCTTTATTTATTTCAATATTCATTGGTGTTCGACAGTTCGTCGAAATGCACCATAGAAATGAAACGAGTTTTTTGCTTCGCCAGAAGCTAGTGTTCTAACTGAAAGGTGGCTATTTTCAAAATCAAATGTTGTTGTTGCCTTCTTAAAAACTTACTTGATCTAAAGCTCGCAATTTAATTCATGTTATAACATACGAATTTTATTGTTTTACGTTTCCACAAATATCTCTTAATCTAGAGCCAATTTATAACTTTAATGACTTTATTCAGAAATTGTGTATTCAGCTTTACTAAATTTTCTTTCGGAGTTGTTTATTTTAAGCAAAACTCTTTAAGGCGCAAAACTAAAAGAACCGAACGAAGCTATTTAATTGCCTACATTAGTTTTATGGGGTGTTTATTGTATCTTTTTAGTACTGCTCAATTGTTAGTGAAAACTGAATCACAACTCACAGTGTTTGTGTCCATTTTTAATTGACGTATCTTAATAGTATATCCCCATTTTTCACACTTTATGAAGCTATAATATCGAAGGAAAATCATAATCTGCACGCCAAGAATCACACACATACACACACACACGTTTCGGTGCGAAATTGTGCACTCGATTGGCAAAAATAAGTTGCAAACGGAAACGGAAATAAAGATAAAAATTATGATAGTAATGTGCAAAGGAAAAAGCACAATGGGTCTAACGAAATCTGAGAGAGCGCGAGATAAAATAGACAAACGTGCATTAAAATGCATTGTTCGTAGTAAACGGATTGTGATCATATCAAAGCTATGATGACTTTCTGGTGAAGGTACCTACTTAAATCAATATTGTAGAGAAATTCATCTTAAACGAAACAGCATAGAACTCTGCAAATGCGCTTATATCTAACATGTTTGAGATATTTAAACTGTATATTATATTACATATACACAATATTATATTTATATTATAATGTATGGGCGCGTTGATTGGTGCTGTCAAAAAAGTAATTAAACTGGGTTAAGAGCATGAAAAAGTCGTTTGAAAAGTTCATTCAATTTTTATACAATTATTTAAAATCGAAATAAAATAAATTTTACCGCAGAATTCAACAACAACAAATAATCTATCTATCGGACTCAAAACGACAATACAGACGTTGATAAAATGTTGCCATTTTTCACAATTTTGATCTAACGGTATTCCTTAAAAATCCCGATACACGTGTAAGGTTATTTTACGTTAAGAAAATCTCAAAGAACTTTCGATCGAATCTGTTACATCAAATCCTGGAAGGTGTGCGATTTGTAAAATAATGACCCATATGTCTTAAGTTTTCTCTGTCACACTGCGATTTAAAATTATTTTTTTCCATGAGCCATTGTCTGTATCTTTTGATGTAATAATTCGTAGTTAAAGAGAACGAGCTGGCCATTTGAGCCAATTGGAAGAAACTTGGACCGAGCTTCAACTAATCAATTGTGTTTGCAAGCGTTATTAAATGTCTGAACACAAGCAATCGAGCACTGTACCTACGAGTGTTATGTCGGCTTTGAAGTGCTTATGTTCTCAAGAAGCTTTCCATGACAATTTTTTTAATCTCTAAGGTCTACAGCGAGGTGACGGCCAAACAGAAATATGATTGCAAATGAAAAAATCATTCTGCCTGACCTGGGAATTGAATACTGGATAGCCTACTCTTCCAATATACAGTAAAATATATTAATAAAATGTTGTCGAAAATGTCAAAAAATTAGAAAAGTTTTTGAAAAAATTGCTGTTCTACCCTACAAAGACAAACAGTTATTTAGCTAAAAAAAAATTTTTTCTAAACTGTAATTTCGATTACCTCTTCAAACAAAGTTTTGGCTATGCTAGGGAGAGTCTCGGCCAGAAAGTAAAAGAAAGTGATCTGGCATTCCTTTCTCACACGTTATTTTTTGTATCAATTTCTAATATCTTCGAATTATACCCTTCTCGCTCTCTCTAGTTAAGGTTAACATATACTATGTTTCCATGGCGAGTTGAGTTGGGATAACTAGGGATTAACTTCCCATGGAAACGCGAGTTGAGTTGAATTTCGTTAAATCTACGAAACTCCACGAAACTGGTTAGATTTAATTGAGTTCGATTGGATGCATTCAGGAGGTGGAACAGTTGTTCAACTGTTGAGCGAGGTTTTATTGAATTTATTGATTACTGTTTATTTTATATTATTCCTGCCACTGCACTGACATAAAATGTATCATACCGTTCAGCAGACACACAAAGTAGCGGAAACTGATACTGATTAAAGACAACATGGTTAGTAAATTTTGCTCTTGCTGAACGCACACATTTATACTAAGAAAAAATGGCGAATGGAATGGCCGATGATGTGCATGGAAACACTTTTGAGCTAGAAACGCCATTTTGTCAACTTGACGAAAACTCTACTCAGGCTCAACTCGCCATGGAAACGTAGTAACAAATTCAGATTATATACTACGTTTCCATGGCGAGTTGAGTCTGAGTTGGGTTTTCGTCAAGTTGACAAAATGGCGTTTCAAGCTCATAAGTGTTTCCATGTACAACATCGAGTCGAGTTGCAATCGTCAATTTTTTTAGGTTTTTCCACTTGTGCTCAATATGCATAATATTTTTATTTACGATGTCCGTTTTCTTAAACTCACTTTCGACAATTTTATATATTTCACTTCTAAATTTTTTTCCATCCATTATATCAAGAATTTTCCTTCCTTTAAATATTTCAATCAATAGCAAAGTTTCTGCAACACTCCAAAAAACTCTTGTGAAAAATGAACTTATTCGCTTTGACAAATAGAATCAGCTAATTTTAACAAGTTTCGTGGAGTTTTGTGGATTTAACGAAGTTCAACTCAACTCGCGTTTCCATGGGAAGTTAATCCCTAGTAATCTCAACTCGACTCGCCATGGAAACGTAGTAATAGGTAAGCAAATCTCACCAGATCTAGCCGAAAACTCAGTTATACTATTTAACCGTTAGATATGTATAACTTAAAAATATGTTCATCAAACGTACTCGTTTAAAAATAAAAATGCATGTAATTCGTTGGTGTCTTAAAACAAATCTTTTAAAATTTTCAATTGTTGTGTTGTGGTTGTTATTCTTGTTGCGTGGAATTGGATGTGATAAATGTTGAACTGCTCACTGCAATATTGATATTGGCAGCAGCTTTACAACAGCAATCAATTTCAAGATTTTTTAATTTTTTGTTTGCTGATCTTTATTTGTTTATTGTTATCGAAACCAAGAATGGTAAAATATAATGGCGGACATGCAAAAATTTGACATGCTTTTTAATAATGATACTTTTTCTTTCTTTCACATGCACTTGCTAAAGTGTTCATATTTTTTCCTTGTTTCACAAATGTTCACACTGAAATGAGTATGTGAATGTGGTTGTAAGCAGAACAATTTTTTGTGATTGTGAAAGGGTCTTCTTTCCTTCTTGTACACATTTAATCGAATCACATCAAAACAGCCTTTCCGTATTGGAATACCCAATTGTATTTCTAGTTAGCTTTCAGAATCAAAAAATATCTGACTCGGTCCGTTTCTTGGCGGTATCTCATTCTCAAAAATGGTCTAAAAATAATGTATTTCAGTAACAGAAAAATAATTTTTTACTGTGGAAACGAAATAACTAATTCAATTCAAAATTGTTCCAAAGTAACAAAAATCATATGGAATTTTCAAAACTAGTTTTGCATCTATTCATTCAGTTGGCTTATATGGGTTTCAATATGTCACGCTAAACGCTCTACACAATCATATACAGTGATGTGCAAAGAAATAAGGACACCTGTATTTTTATATTTAAAGCTACATGAATTAAATGCAAGGTGCCCCAGATATAGCAATAATTCCCTCTGCTGGTGATTCTTCTTGATAACGCGAGTATAACACTTTATGGAGTTTCCTCCCCATATTGTAAAACTTTCAAGATACAGGGTGTTTTACGGTTTTGCTACGTGTTTAGTATTATTGATATAGAATCTATACTACTCACCAAAAAATAAAAAATAATATTTTGTATTTTAGAAAAAATATCAACTTTTTCATCAGTATATCAACCACTTTCGTGTGATGTGCTGTATCGGAGCTTAAGTTTTGAGATTATCCAACGAAATGTCAACAAATTTTGTATCTTTTCTTTTAACGGAGCTGTTATCATCCAAAGTTAGAATTTAGAAAAAAACTGTTGATGAAGTGTATTTTAACATGAAAAACAGAGACTTTCAATTTTGACGATCACAGCTCCGCTAAAACAAAAGATACAAAATTTAATAATAGTTCGTTTGATATTCTCAAAACTTTAGCTTCGCTGCAGCGCATGACACAAAAGTGGTTGATATATTGATAGAAAAGTTAATATTTTTTCTAAAAAGCAAAATATTATTTTTTCTTTTATGGTTAGTAGTTTAGATTCTAGATCAATAATACTTAACACGTACCAAAATCGTAAAACACCCTGTATCTTGAAAGTTTTACAATGTGTGCGGAAGCTCCATAAAGTTTTATACTCACCTTATCAGGAGGAACCACCACCCGAGGGAATTAATGCTATATCTGGGGCACCTTGTATATAATTCATGCAGCTTTGAATATAAAAATACAGGTGTCCCTATTTCTGTGCACATCACTGTTTGTGATATTAAGAAGGCTTATAGTTATAAAAGGTAGTTGGTGCAATTAGTGGGATTGCCTTTCTTGAGGCTTTGGCAGATCACGCCGAGATTCCAATTGTTTGGAATAAATTCTCCGACCATATTCTGCTTAGAATATACAATCAACGATATAATTTTATTCCCTTCAAAGTAGTTTCCGATGCAATCAATACACATATTCCAACGTTTCCTCCTATCTTTAAAAAACTTGTTATAGGCAGATTTAGGAATAGCCTTCGGCTCCTTTTGCGAATTCTCCTTTTTCGCCTCAATCTACTCAAAACGCTTTCCGCAAAGTGGTAACTTGACTCGCGGGAATAGGAAAAAGTCACAAGTAGCCATGCCGGGTGAATATAGAACTTGCGAAACAGACTAAACAGTTTTTGGTCAAATAGTCGCGCAAAATAGGAGATGTGTGAGATGATGCGTTGCCGTGATAAAGAAACCACGAGTTGTTTCTCCACAATTCAACAAATACGTTCACGAAATACTCCTTATCTACTGTGTGGCCTGGCGGAAGAAATTCGAAGTGGACCATACTACGGTGGTAATCGGCGAACCCGAACTCGTGTTTCTCTATATGACCGCTGTAGTAGGTATCAAGGAATGCTTGTCGTATGAAAAGCTAACCTTTCCATCGCGTTTCTCGGATTGGCTTTGATCTTATCAAGATACCAATCAGTTGGTGAAAGTTGCCATCCTAATGAAGAGTGCCGACATTTCAGGTGCATATCACTTCAGTCTTATCATTCATCGTCAGTTTTACCATTCAGTTTCAAACAATATCAGTTTTTCTTTTGTGGTAGTCGTCATCAGATTTCCGGATCATTTTTCACATTTCCTTTAATATTTTATATTTAAGTTTATTATATTTTTTTAATATTTTTATATTTAAGCCTAGGAAGCTGACGGTTTCCAGTTTTTCGTTGCCCAGGGAACACCACTGGAGGTCTTAGTCGACTTGGGACGATTTCAACATGAATGACCTCGCCAGATTGAGACAGTCAGACACGGTGCCATGTGATGGTTCGTCCTCTGTTCCCTGGTAGTGGTAGGAAGATGATTTAAACGGGTTTTGTTAAGTCATTGAATTGATAGCAATAAGCGTTTCCGAGTAATATGTAGTTTTGGGATTTAAAATCATATTTAACCACCTTGAGTGATTTGAGAATAATTCCTCAATACCTCAAAGAGAAAAATTCTATAAAATTTTAGAGACAAATGAATTCGTTTTTTCGAAATGAATATAAAGGGTGATTTTTTTGCTATTTGTTTTTTTCAGTGTACACTATTTGACACCTCACGCGTGATTCGTAACATGCTTGGCAAACCAAAAAATGCTCAATAAGATTAGCGATTTTATCATGAATAGACTAACAAACTAACAGCGCTTGCAAACCATTGAATTTTATTATCAAAATTCGTACTCTGTGAGATGTGCTGATCGAAAAATTGTCTTCAGCCACGAAGCTCATTTTTAGCTCAATGAGTACAAACAGAATTGCCGAATTTGGTCTGAAGAGCAGTAAGAGGCAGTTCAAGAGATGCCAATGCACCCAACCAAACGCTCAAAAATCGACCTTTATTAGTTATAGTTTATAGCTATAGAAATAAAAAGTAATTAACATTGTATTAAATTTGACCTTGAAAATTATGCTTATTTGAGTGAATTTCGAAAAATTCTTTCCTTTGGTCCAATGATTACACTCTAACAAAAATTCACGAGAATTAATTACAATAATTGCTGGCTGATTGCCTACATTTATTGTCGTTAAATCCCGTAGAGCAAAATTATAAATATTTCATGCTAGAAATTTGTGAATCCTCTCACCTACAATTATCTCTTTCGCGCTCTTGTAAAAACTTTCTTCTAAAATTATATCTTTCAATCTTGTTGTCGCTTATAAAGAAACGCAACAACAACAACTCTGTATAGAGTCAATAACTCAGCAGAAGGCGCTACTCTTTCCAACTTCATTAGGCTTGAGTAATTAAGCTGTTTAAGTTTTATATAATTTGACACTTGTTTGAATAAACTCTTCGAAATCATATGACGTTGAAGCAGAGGTGTTTATTTAAGGTCAAGGGTAAAACCCGCTCCAATAGCGTAAAATGCTGCTGCTGGAGCGTTTTTAGGACTATCTGCGCGTGAACACGCTGAAATAGCGTGAAAAGTAGAGTTAATATACATATTTTGGAAAATATGTATATTGTGAAAACTCACAACATTTATTGTAGTAATTTTTCAATCAGTTTTTAGAATGTACCGAAAATTCTTCAGCTATTTGTAATTATTTTTTGGTGTTGCATTGTATAATTGATAGGTTCTTATAAAATAAAGAATGCAGAATATTGAAAAACAAAAACAACGAATATTCGCTGGAATTTCTCAATCATTAAAATTGAAGTACCCATCTGCGAAAATGAGAAAGCTAATTTATGATGATTGTTTGTGGAATTTACAGAGCTCCATCGACAGCAATGATTGCCATAATAAACCCAATTAAGCCCCAATCATGAAGAACTTTTAACAATTTAATAACAAGCTTGATGCGCAAAATACACCCAAAAGGAGATGGAGAAGAAGTAATGAGACGTTAGGTGAAAAGGCAGTGACCAAGAACATCAATTAACATATGATAGTGATTTTGTGAAGTATTACGTGTTTGTGATTCTTGTCAAAGAACCATTAACACTGAAGCTGTCAAACTTAGTTAAACAGCTGTCTAGCTGATTAAGCTTAATTTTATGTTTTGACGTTTCAGAATTTCGGTACTTCAGTGATAACATTGTAAGGTCTTAAAATGGATCAATATTCATATTGAGATAGCTACAAATTCATAATAATTCAAAGTGCTGACATTTTTAACTCTCCCACACTCTTTTGCTTCACTCTACTTTTTACTTCATGTCACCCACTTGCTTGCTTGCAGAGTAATCTTGAAATAAAAAAAGAAACATGACAAAGTGTTCGCTCATAATTAATGACAGCAAATGTCAGATACAAACCTTTGAGTACCAAATCAAAATCATCGACAACACAAAATACAACAACTCCCAGCAGACCAATAGCCGACAGCGCCATCTACTATTTACAGACAAACATTTAAACAACAACAACTTAATTGTCAAACAATAACAAATGTCAAAAAACACGAAACAAACGTCAGCAGAACAGAACAACAGATCGCCAAAGTCGATAGAAGCGTAGCATAAACGTCAATTAATCACACTTCAACTATTTATTATGGAATCGTATGGTCCTTCCAAGCCAATGCCATGGGTCTAGAAATTATGTGTGTTTGTGTGTGTTTGTTTGTAGTAGCAGTGCTTAGTGTAAGCGTTAGCATGTTGTTGGTTGTTGTTATGGAGTGGGTTGTTTGTAAACAAAAATACATACCGCCCGCCGGTTAAACAGTTAACGCTGACAGCTGGTGTTGCATGCCGGCAGCATCAATGCTTTCATCTTCGTCGACATAGTCAACACCATCCGTATCATCATCATCACCATCGTCCTCACCCTCGAATTTTCTAACACTTGCCCCAAATATAGCTGCTTCAACTGTCATCCGAAAATTCCGCCAATCAGCGAACGCCACTTTTTGTAAATCGACGCTACTGCTAACAACATCGAAATTTTAGCGCTTCCAGTGCTTCCACCACCAGCCATCCACCTCCAGGGTATCAGTTCCCACCTCTTATTTTTATAGTGCTTTTGCTCAATACCAGTGGCTTCATTATTATTGCATCGCTATTTTTATGCTGTTATTCAGTCATATTCTTCACATCAAAAAATTTCACACCGTCATTCAACCCCTTCAAAGTTGCAATTTATTTTATTTGGCCAATATAAGCACTATGATAAAATACGACTGTAACAGTGATGTAGTCTTTTGTTGTGAGCCCAAAGCGTCAATTGATTTGGAAACTACAGTTGCGTGCAGTAAACTTCCAGACGTTTTTGGCAGTTTCCACTCATAAGTTTACTATTACCGTGTATACTTTCGGATGCCGGATGTTGGTTGAGGAAAAACCGCTATGATCTTTTAGCTTAACATACGTTAGCAGTCTAAAGTTTGAAGACGAATAACCATAATAATAACTATTACTGCGACCAACATAGAAATTTAATATATTACAAAAAATAGTTCAAATTTTTTAGGTCTATTCCACTTTAACACATTCGCGACAACGTGTACCAGCGGTGGCACATTTGCAAATTTTTTAAGATGTATGAACAGTGTAATCGTCATAATTTTAGATTGTTATGCTTATTTTATAAAATGAAAATGGTTTGATGGATTCATATCCAACTTTGTACATATATGGAGAACATTAATGAGTACTTAAAAAACTCTTTTATCATAGGGATCATCTCAGGACGAAAACCAAAAAAGATTCTTAAAATAAATATTATTGGCTATAGCCAGAGTTAGGGGATTGTCAAAATATCGTTTAGAAAAAAAGCAGATGCGTCGCTGGACACACGAGAGAAGCGAAGCATTTTCGCATTTTCATACGTTTGATAATGTAATGGGTTTTTTAATAAAAAAATTTTAAATTGAAAAATTTTAAATACCTAAAAAAAATATCAACTAAAAAAACTAATATTCCCACCAGTAAATTTTATTACCTTACATTATTATTAGAATTAGTTTTTAATTATTAAATGTTAATGAAATTATTGTGTTTTAATATCTAAAATATCAAACGTATTTTATATAGATGTTATGTCATCTATATTTCTAGTAAATATAACATCAATAGTTGTCCTAATCGTGGTGTGGTGTGTAATAAATAATTATATTTATTTATAAGACAACATTGTATAATTCCTAAAATTTTTATGAAATTGGTTTTTTTTTTTAAGTTTCTGACGTTATTTTCACTTCTACAGCGGTTTTAGTAGGTGTCGAGCCACATTTATCTCGAAACTACTTTTTTCGTCATGGTGTTGTAGGAAAACAAAAACTATTCACGACTAACGACTAACGACTAACTAGTCGCGAATGTGTTAAATCTGCCATAAATGTTAAAATACATAGTTCTGGAAGAAATATTTTCAATATAAATAGATATCCATTTAAGAAAATAGCTCAAAAAGGACCTAGAAGAGAGAAAAAAGTAAAAGAACTTGTTGTTGCAAACTATTGCTTCATGACCTTATTTAACATTAAGCATTATAAAATATTTAATTACATATATTTTTTTAGAATTATAAAATAAATAGTAATTAAAATGTGTCATAATTTATCTACATATAGTTATGAGCAGGGAAGACAATTATATGCAAAAGCATATATTATATGCATATATTATAATGCATATAATATATGCTTTTGCATATTTGGACGTTTTGTTAATAATTTTGCATATTTATAACGATTGTGCTTATTTGTGCATATTTTTACATATTTTTAACTTTTCGAACAGATTTTAGCTTGTAATCGGGCAAATTTTGATACTTCCTTCACATCTGGCAACATTGTAATTTCTTTGATATTATATATATTTATAAACAGATATTATATTATATATGTATAAAAAATATTTTGTTTAAAAACTCACAGACAATGGATCCATACGCCGAAAGTCTCCTTCCGAACGAAGTCCCTTATTTTAAATGGTGCCCAACTACATCCTGCGATGTCGAGCGGTCTTTCTCACAATACAAAACATTGTTGGCTGAAAATCGTAGAAAATTTATTTTTGATAATATAAAAATGCATTTAATTGTTCAGTGTAATCGCTGAATGCAATACACTGTTTTTGCTATAAGCACCATATAAAATAATGGACTTCGTCCGGAAGGAGACTTTTGGCATTGGCTTCGAGCTACCAAACAAAATATTCATTAAATGATTAAAATAGAATTAAATTTTTACTTTATAATTAAAATTATAATTTATTTAAACTGAAATATTTACTTTTACGCCTTGAAAGGGCTATTGTTTTGTTTTTTTTATGAACTATTGAATAAAATTTTGAATAATAAAACTCCGACTTCGACATTTTTCGTGCTTATTTGATGGCATATTTTGCCATTTTTTAGAGCATATTAGCATACTTATTTTAGATTTTTTCGTGCATATTTCTGTCATCCCTGGTTATGAGTTATAAAATGTGTCTTTATTAGTTAACATCAGTTTAACAACTGAAACTTACATACTAGGTTACATCATAAAGAACTTAAGATTAGAAGTTAAAAGTTTACAACAACATTTAAAGAGAGCTTAAAATTAGGAATAAGATTAACTTAAAACTAGAAGTAAGAATAGATAAGCAATAGACGCTTGCGTATAAGCGTACAAGTAATATTGATAATTAAAGAGAAATGTAGAGAGAAAGTAAATATGTAAGTATGAAAGGATAAGTTAAGGATAAGTAGAGGTCAATATGTGACTATATAATTATTTATGTTTTTGAATGTTGTTATTATAAATATAATATAATATGATATTCTTGTTAATATTATTGCAGTTTATAAATATTTAAAAAATTAGATGTTTTCTACAAATAAGAAAATAACTCGAGAAAACATTTTACTGCTCAACTTTTGGTTCGAAAAGCAGATTTGGAAATTAATTTTGACACCTGAAGATCCTTTATTATAAAATTTTTAATAATATATTCAAGTTATTGAAAGTTATTTCTTTCTTTTATGAAGACATGAGTGGATGAAGGAGATATGTCGCAATATTCTAATTTCGAGAAAATCGAGTTCAAAGTTTCGCATTTGTTCTGAAATCTATACTAAATCAAACTTTGTGAAGAATTTATTTTCTAAAATAGCCACAAACATGGTTCTTTTATGGTTTGAAAATGTTTGTATGTACATTTCTTCTTCATCCATGCATAGAAAAGTGAAACTCCGAAAGTGCTACATATCACCTTCATCAATTCATGTCTTCATATGTATTAATTAATTAATATTGTATAAAAATCTCTCTCCCCTCTTGGCTACAGGCCTGTGCAACAATTATTTCGCAAAACTAAAGAAGCAACTATGTACAAGTCTTCAAAAGACTCTAAAATGACTAAGGTGCTTAAAGAGCCTTGCCTTGTCTTCTGCTTTTCAAAAGATGGCTTGTATTTATTGCTACTTTTAGTGACAACTAACGTTCCATACTCGCTGCACTAGTGCACCATTCTATGTTTATCCTTTTTTACATACACGATGGAAAAATATTTCGCGGTAGCATTTTCTTTTAAGAATAATATACATATGTACATAATTTTAAAACCAAGATATAATAATGGCCTTTGTAGTATTTAATATGACTTGTACAAGGGTGTCTGCAGGGGAAGCGGGGAGCTTTAGTTCCATAAATATTCTAATATTGTAAAGCAAAAACAAAATATTTGCGACGACTTTTCATTTAATAAATCCATGCTGTAACGTTTAAGTTATGTTGCTTTGGTTCACTAATTACAAATCTTCGTTTAAATTAGTCTTTGTTATTTCGGCTTCAGTTTAATAACAAAATTAATCTTTAAATTCGAATTTTTAAGTAAGTAAACTTTTTTTAGGAGTGACTTTCTAATTTTAGTTTATAGATCAATAACTATATACGTATTAGTTCAAAAATGAACAATAACTGTATACGTAATTCCAAAAATGCCTCAAAAAATTCTGAAAAAATTCATAGAAATTTTGTTCTACAAAATTTTTTATGTAATGGTAAGGGTAAAAATATTTGACAAAACTTTGTTTTTTATGATAGAAAAAAAAAAATCGATTTTGTAATACAACATTTTTAAGAGTAGAAAATGAGATTAAAAAACCAGCTAGACAATTGATAGATATTCGAAAACCAATATTTTAAAAAAAATAGTTTCAACAATTTAAATTTTTTTGACCTTGAGCTTAACTTGAATTTGAAAAACTTGATTTTGGTAAAAATTAAACTTTTCATTACACAAAATTTTGTTAGATTAAAAATGAAAACTCAGCTCATGCCCGTATGACACTACGTTTTTTTCTGTTTTTTTAGTGTATTTTTCATTTTAAATACTAACGAAAAACCGACAAAAACTTCATTACAAAAACAATTCGGCAATATGTTAGAGGGAAACAAATGGTTTGTGTAAAAAACTGTTTTTTGATATTTTGTTTCCGGCTGAAAAAAATCTATTAAAATTCGTTCAGTTAAAAAATTTAATTTTCAAAAATTCAAAATATGAAACTTAAGTGGAGAGACGAATACGTTTTATTTGTAATTAATAAAGTTCACAGTGCGGACTTTATATGGTACCACACGCTGCAATCATATAAGTTGAAATATAAAAAAAAATATTTAATAAAAGTCTGAGATCCGGCCAGACAAATAAGTAAATAGCTTAATTACAAATGTTTAAGAAAATAATTCTTCCGCAAGCAAGCTTAAATTGCACTACTAGAAAATAAATTTTGATGGTACAGTAACGCTTTGTACCACTGTGTGGCGTCAGTTCGCGCTTGAAAATGAAAAACATGTAATTCAATACATATTTTTTATTTTAGAAGAACTATTGCATTCGTTATAAGTTAACTTTACTTATAGACCTTTTCCTCCTCCCCCTACAGAAAATAATTCCGACGCCCGTGCTACTATATCCAAAATAATATATTGAAAATAATTTGACATAACAAAAACATGTAAAATGATATGAAATAAATTCATAAAAATTATAAAATGAAGAAGAGATCCATCTCTTTTTCAATACAAATCTTTTTTAATATATTTGTTTATCCTAAACACTTTTTAAAGTCATTCTTCAGAAGTGCATCTAACAGGTCTCTTTTCACTCAGCCGCAAGAGTGAAAAGCCTGAACAATTTTTCTATTTCATGTAATTAAGTATATGCACAGCAAAAAAAGTTCTTCCAAAAGAAAGTAAAGTAGAAGGAAAAGTCTTGAATTTTATCCCTTCCACTTTCATACACAGAAGGTGTTATTTTAATATATGAATGTCATTGGAAGGAATGCTTTCCTTAGTCTTCTCTAGAAGTGCTTTCAGAATTTTTCAATGGAAGATTTCTTTGAGCCCTTCAATGAAAAGATTCTAGTAGGTGTTTTCCAGGAGAACTTTAAGAAGGCATTCCCTGAAATGAAATTTATTTCATGAATGAGATGAGTTTGGGTTTAGATGGGGGTTCAAAAAAATCGAACGAAAAATATCCCTTTTCTCGATTTTCACGGCATTTTGGTCTTGGAAGTAGGAAGTGTTTGGGTTTTGTTGGGGGTTCAAAAAGCTTCGAAATTCATATGAATGCCTGCTATTAGTGCTTCAAAGCTTTGCCATTGCCATACACTATTAGATTCGACTATAGAATTCGATTCGAACTGCGTTAAACATAAACACAGTCCTCAGTCCTCAGTGTTATTGACAACTGTAAAGGTTTTCTACTTGAAAATGTATGTACCGAAAGCTTCCCTACAAACATTTGGAAGACGATTGGAAGACAAGTTGATTTTGCGAAGCACTTGCGATTCACTCAATGGTTCTTTAGAAGATGGGTGGCTTTTCGATTATCCAAGTGATAATTGCGCGATTCAATAACAATTTTAAAAATCTTTCTTCACTCGTTCCAGCGATCGTTGATGGAACGCCCAAGCGATGAATGCGCGATTCAGGATAAATTTAAAAATTCGTTTATTCTGACGATCGTTGGAAGATGAATCGCTTTTCGATCGGCCAAGTGATGAATGCTCAATTAAAAAAAATCTTAAGAATCTTCCTTCGCTCATTCCGTTGATCGTGGATGGCTTTTGTAAAAATTTTCAAAATCGATCGCTGAAGTATGAAGCAGGCTATTCTATAAATTTCTCTTCTAAAAAATTATTTTTTGTGTTGAATTGCCGTATGGAAACTGAAAATATTCATATCAGCACGATTTGCTGTGGTCGATCTTTTTGTTGACCTTTTGCCGATTCGCGACCTCTCACCATGAATTGCTAAGGACTTCTTTTGGGGATTCGCTTGAGACACTTCCCAGCGAATAGCTCGAGACCTTTCTCGGTTTTCTAGCGAATCGCTTACGAACTCTTTAGCTGATTCGTTTGCGAATCTTCCCGGCAAATCGTCTCAGCTGATAATAGTCGGTGATTCCCGAATGACTCCCAAATGAGCTCGCCGGCGATTGTCTCATCTTCAAAGCGATTTGCTGGCGATTCTGGGGCGATTGAAAATGTTTGCAGACATATAACTTGACAAAACTGTCAACACAAGAAAAAATATTCAGAACAAATAATCTTGCGAAGTCTTCGTTTTTGTTTTTGTCTCCGACTCCGTCTTAGTCTCAAATACAGTCACAATCTCAATCCTAAGCATTCTTCAAGGAACTATGAGTCCAAGTTTCTTCTATTTATCGCTGCTGTAGATTTGCTCAGTACTGTTTATTGTACACTATGTTAAAGGTGTACGTATTCTATTGATGTTTACATGAACAAAAATAACAAAGCAGTAACAAATAAAAAACCATATATGTTTTATGTTAACACACACACAGACACACACACATTATAATTTCAAATATAATGTCACCTCTCTGGCTTGGTGTTTATATGTTGTGAAGTTTTATTATTGCGCATTGCTTTTAACCAAATCCTTTTTGCGAATTGTTGTAATCAGGAATTCATAAAAAGAATAGCAAATAGCAGCGCATCCTTTCATGAATTAAGTTTTTCACTCCTCACTCTCTAATTTTGGGAGTGTAGAAAATACTTTTGGCTGTTTGATGTTAGTTGGCATGGGCGCTGATGGCTCATAGCTCACATCGATTGGTATTGGCCGGATTGACTTGGCTTTTTCTCCTTTCTTCGTTATGGTTGTCTTTGGCTGCGCCGAGTTACACTTCACTCGCTTCTCCATATCCTGATTATAGATTATTTTCGAATCCTTTTATTTGGCTTTTGGTAGTTTTATGCCGACTACTTTCAAGTTGCTTATCTTAAATGTTTTTTTGCTGTTATGTTCCTTTGCCATGCTCAGACGCTTTGTTGCTCAGCATCGATGACGAGGATTATTTTTTGTTTTGTTATTCGGTTGAATATGTTTTTGGTTTTGTTTTTTTGCTGCCGTTTCCTCAGCCAGCGTAAAATGATTACCATGCATGCAGCAACTGAGCGCGCAAAGAACGAAACGAATAACACAGACGTGTAACATCACCATCATCATCATCAACACATCTTACTAAATTCGGAACGGTTGGTCGGTCGGCATCACTGACAAAATCCAAGCCAAAAGCGACCACAATCGTAGCCAACATTAGCGCATAAACACACACCAGCCTCCATTGTGACATGGCATGGCGTGGAGACCTCAACGAAGTGGTTCTAGCTTGACGGTTCAGTGGCTCTTGGTATAGTTTGCTCTACGCTTTGGGAGTGCGGTTTACTGATGTTGGTGACGATAACGATGCAATGATGAAGTGTAACCGAGAGTAAATTTAGGCAAAAAGAAAAAAAAAACACCAAAAGCGCAAAAGTAGTCCGACAAAGCAATATGCACCACAAACAACACCAAAGGTTAGCAGATGTAGTTGGTACAAAGGATAGAACGACTGAACGACCAATAGATAGAACGACCGGCCGTCTCGCTAACGAGAGTATGCAACAAAGTGACATACGTTTTGGCAAAGGACAAACATATGATATTATAAGGGTCGACGTAATCGTAATGGTAACGTCGACATATTATTTTGTTGCAAAATATAAACAAGTTCGAAATGAGAACGTGGCGTAGGTTGATACCTTTTAATACAGTGTTGCTCAGCTTAAATACTTTGTGCATGCACAATAGTGAAGATGAAGAAAAAATATAGTTGTTAAGATAAACTATGTATATTTGATTAAAAATACATATTTTTTATTAGTTCCGGATCGGAAATTAGATTCTGCCAGTGTAAGAGGAACTCTTAAAAAAAAATTCGGCATACTTTACTTTTAAATCCATCATTTTTTAATTTATTTTACGGAGTAATATTTTTCACCTGAAGGTCCTTTCTGGTGAAAAATTATGTTTTTTCTCAGTTTTGATACATATCAGCTACTTTATTGACACAATATATGAATTTGTTCTCGGGTCCTGTTCGCTGAAGCTTGTCCGCATTCGGCTTAATATCAATGAGTGATTAATATTTTTCATAAATTTTGCAGTTTTTAGTTGCTTTTAAAATTAAATTTGAGTCTGACAGTAGCGACTTTTGTGCCTGAGTTCCTCGGAAACGTTTCTTTAAGGAAATGTTTAAGTATTTTGCTTTCTTTTTAATCGGAAGTCCATCATACACATATTTTGTATAGTATTTTCACATTTTATTTATAAAAAAAGTTAAAATACAACAACAAAAACCAAAAAGAAGAAAACAACTCACAAAAAAAAAACTCTATCAATGTACGTTTTTTTACAAAAATCAAAAAATAAACTACTAAATTTTGCAAAATAAAGCCCGTATCATACTTCATTGTTTTGTCCAATTTTTACTCATTGACAATGAAACTAAAGCAGTTGAAATAGTACTAAAGTTAAAATGCAAGAAGTGTAAGTGTATATGCATAAAGTACGAATTGGAGAAAGAATGTACGACAAACAGCATTTTTAATGCATTAATCTTGACGTTTCTCTCAATTCGTCACTCTTTAAGGTTTGATCAAATATTAAGTGTCAAAAACAAGCTTGAGCTCTATCTTCCGCAGCCAGTAAAAATAGACAGATAAGATAGTAACGTTGCGGAGATGTAAAAAATTGGCACGATGTATATTTTCATCCTTTTCCTACAATATATATCTATCTAGCCTACGCGCCACTTGTTTTCAGATTTTGAATTTGGACAAAAAAGTGTCATACAGGCTTAACAATTTTTAATATTTGGTTGCGTATTATTCTGAATAATTTGGCGTGTTCGAACATTTTTTTATGTAGTCTTCGTCAATTTTGGTCCACTCGTCTTTCTGGAAATAAAAGAAATCTAATTTTTCGTATACCATGGTCCAATTCATCCCACAAATTCTCAATTGGGTTCATGTTTGATGGTTGAGCTGGTATTTGAATCACTTTGGGAGAATTGGACTGCAGCCAATGGCAAACAATATGTGCCGAATGCTTTGGATCGTTATCTGGATAAAACTTAAACGTGCTTGATATACCCATTGTTCCAGAAGAACTCTTCAAATTGTTCCGCAATATAGTAAGGTAAGATTTCTTGATTATTATAGCTTCAATGAACACTAATTGCCCAATTCCATTGGATGATATACACGTCCACTCCATAACATGCCCACCTCGATGTTTCACATCTGGAAGCAGATTTTTGATTTTTAGTTCTTTGTTTGATTTTCGCTGCTCCATCGTCCTACCATCAGATCCAAACAGGTTATACTTACTCTCATCAGCAAATATAACGTCTTCCTACCAATAAAATTAATTGCTATGTGCCTTTTGGCGAATAAAAGTGGGTTTTTCCGATTGCGTAGATTCACAAATGGCTTTTTTCTAGCCACTCGGCCATTAAAATCTTACGACTTGATGGTACGGCGAACTGTCCTAGCGGATTTTATCTTACCAAAATCAGCCAACACTTCGGCTACTATTTTAGGATTGGCCTAAATCCTGCGTATTATAACTTCCTCCTCCTTTCCAGCTTACTATTTTTGGATGGCATTTTTGTTTCTTAAGCTCAAATTCTTCCTTCATTTCTAAAGTTTCAGACTATGTCACTGATAGTTTTCGTTTTAATGTTTAAGATTTCACCAATTTTTTCAAAAGCTTCACCTGTTGAATAATATTCTAGGACGAGTTTTGGTAGATCGTATGTCGTAGCTAATTACTTCACGTGTAAAATTAAACAAAAAGCGTTTTTAAAATAACCTATAATAGTAATTCTTTATGTGGCTTAAGAATAAAGTAAAAAACCGAATATTAATAAAGCGAAGAAATAAGCAGTATTTTTGTTGAAAAGGAATTTTTGACAATTTTTTGACAAGTTTTTATTTTTATTTTCAGGCAAATAAAATATAGATTACACAAGCTTAACAAAAAGAGTTCCAATATTTGGACATTAGCTAACATAATTTTAATCATTTCGAGCAAAAACTTAAAACCAAATCTTAATGACACTCACTGTAACTCTTGTTGACCACAAAAAAAAAAAACAAGTATACATATCTATAAATCCTTTCAATTTGTTTAACGTATACCACAGTAAATTTTGCAGAAAATCTTTAAGTATTCTCCAAGAATTCAATTTAAGCTGTTCCAAACTGTAAAGTTGAATTGTTTCTTGCACATGAGTGGGCCAAAATTTACCAACAAGAAGATAGCGGTAGCACCAGCAGCAATAGAAAAAGCAGAAGCAGAGGCAGCAGCAAGGACAACGTTGGAATTAGGTGGTTGTTTGGCTGGCTGATTCGGTGCTGAATGGTTGCACATTAAATTCAATTTTTTTTCTATATCCCTTCTTTTTTATTTCTCACAAATTCGCAGTGATATTCGCGTGCATTAAAATCCGACTTGACGACGTCAACGTCAGCCGAGCAGGACGGCAAAGAAAGCAACAACAACAGCTACAACACTAACGGTTACAACGATGATGACAACTACAAGAATAACAAACAAATCAAGAACAATTTTATGCGTTCATAGCTGGTGGCAGCGGCAGTGCAGCAACGTCGCAGCTGACGATGTATGTTGGAGATGATATTGAAGATGATGATGTGGATGATGTTGATGAGGTTGGCTAATGTTGTTGCTGCTGCTGCTGTTGTTGCTGCCGTTGATGATGTTGGTGACGACACAAGCACAAAGCACAAAGTGAACAACTCTGACGACACAAAAGAAATTGTTTCGCGCACGCCATGTTATCTGTTAGATTTAATGTTGTTGTTGTTGTTGTAATTGTTTATTTTTCAGTTGTTTTGCTTTTATTTTCTCCCGTTTGAACAAACAAAAATGAATGGTTGGCTGGACTTAAACCATATATCGGGCATGGACTGGGCGGAGGCACATTAGAGAGGCATGTTCAGCGGCAAGGCATGGGGTAAGGCATGGCATGGTAACTGGCTGACTGGCTTGATGCCTGTCGTATGCGAATCACGGGTTCCTTTGGCCTTTTATTTGCCGCTTATGTTTCGTTTGTAGATTAACGTCGTGAAGAACGAACGCATTGTCGTCGCGTGTTGCAAGTGTTGTTGTTGTTGGCGGTATTACCCAGAAAGTGCAAGCAAGGCTCAAGAAGCATAAGAAAGGAAAAAAAATAAGAAAAATAAGTGTTAATATTTGTGTTACCAAGAAACATAAAATGCAATAATTTGTTAAGATTATGAAATATCTGTCAATGAAAATTAAAATTGATGTGCTAGCTACATGGTGTAAATGTCACATTTTTTCTATAAGATAAATAGATAAATCTATCTTGTAGATAAAAAGAGAATTATGTTATGAAAGTCCTTTTAAATGTGTTATTTAAACAAAAAATATTTGACCAAGATCAGTCAAGAACAAAAGTAAATATTGGCAAAATTAGAATATTCCCACACTGTGTTATTAATTTACCTTCACTACCTTACGCATAGCTTTAAATAAGCTGGAATAAAGATTTCCGGGGACAAAAAAAAAATACAAAATAGTTAAAGTTTAATCAAATATGAGAGCAGAATCTATAAGTTTGATTTGATATCAAAAACAACCCTGCAGAAAATTGGACCAATAGTTTTGAACTAGTTCCAAAAAGTACCAGTACTGCTCCCTCTAAAATACCCTTTTACATTGATCGAACTGCCGCTCTTTACGTGCTGATGCCATAGGAAGAGACAATTGTACCCAAAAACATTCCTTTTTCCCTATGTTTGAACTAGTTCCAATATGAATATTTCCAAACTGGTACTTTTTGCTAAAGTCTTAAAGTAGATCTTAAACTGGTTTGAAAGTATTCAAACGTTAGTAAAATTTATTTCATATCTCTTGAATGTATTACAAAAAGAAGTGCATAACGCACAAGATGATGCATTTCTTTTATTTTATGTTGCTCCTTTTTTATATAATGCAAAAACTTACCTTTGTTGAATTCTTAAAATTTATTTTTCAAACAGTTTGAAAATGAAAAAAAAAAAAAAATTGGAACAACCCGTGTTCAGATTTCATTTATTTTTGTCAGCAAAAATTTAGACAAGAAAACAAAGTAAAATCAAAATGAACTTTTCTAAGCTGAAGGTTTCATAGCAAGTACAAATGACGCTAGCAATGAACTAGTTGTTTTTTTCAATTGACTCTGAACTAACTACTGGGAATATTTAAAGAACATTTGAAATCTCTCACAAATCTGCATGAACAAACTCAAAAGAGAGCTTAGCAGAATCAGTTCAGTTTCAGTTTAATTACCTCTGAAAATAATTCGGTTATAGAAATATTTTTAAGAATACTTACTTAGTTGGCACCACCACCACAAACCTTGTGGATCGTGGCCTCATCTAAGAACTTGCGCAAGCCATTTCTGTCTCACGCTTGCTGGCGCCAGTTGGAAATTCCAAGCTTCGTCAGGTTGTCTTTTACTAGGTCTTTGCAACGAAGATGCGGTCGTCCTCTTCTGCGTTGCTGAGTATTGAATCGATATTCTTTTTCACTGGAGCGCTGAACACGAGCTAGTCAGCGATGCCGATTGATTTTAATGCACTTGAATATGTCGATGTCGGCGTACAGATCGTAAAGTTCATCATTCCACCGTATTCGGTACTCGCCATAGACGCAGATTGGTCCGTAGATCTTACGAAGGATTTTTCTCTCAAAGGCTCCTAAAGTTTTCTCATCTGATCTGCTCAGCGTCCAGGTTTGTGATGCATAAAGTAGGACGGGCATGATGAGCGATTTATAGAGTGCGATTTTGGTTCGTCGAGAGAGGGCTCTGCTTCTCAATTGCCTACTGAGCCCAAAGTAACACCTGTTGGTAGGAGTTATTCTGCGATTGATCTCAACGCTGATGTCGTTGGTTGAGTTAATGCTGGATGTCAGATAGACGAAGTCCTTCACAACCTCGAAGGAGGTATTTTCAACAGTAACGTGGGTTCCAAGATGCTGGGACTGTTTGTTTGTTGACACTAAGTATTTCGTCTTATCTGTTTTCACTGCAAGACCCATTTGACTTGACGTTCTTTCTAATCTGAAGAATGCTGCACTGACTTCGTGCGTATTATGGCCAATGATATCGATGTCATCAGCAATTGCAAGCAGCTCTTGTAGAATATTGCAAGATCATCAGCAGCTCGGATCATCTTCTTCACCATTAAGTTGAAAAAGTCGCATGGTAAGGAATCACCGTGTCTGAAATCGCTTTAGGTAACAATTGGAGGGAAGAGGTCCTTTCCAATTTAAGCTGCGCTGCTGGTGCTTCTCAGTCGGATTAGTCGGATTAGTTTTGCTGGAATACTAATTTCAGACATGGTGTATAGGTGATTCCTTATTGGGCTGTCGAAGGCGGTTTTGTTGTCGACAAAACGATGGTGGGTGTCGATTGATTTTTCTTGGGTCTTCTCCAATATTTGTCGTAGTGTAAAGGTCTGGTCGATGGTGGAGTTTCCAGGTCTAAAGCCACACTGAAAGGGTCCAATGAGTCAGTTTAGCTTTCACATAAAATGCTCGACAATACTTATATGCGATATCAAGTAGGCTTATTCCATGATAATTGGCATAAATAGTGGGATCGCCTTTCTTGTGAATTGGACAAAGCACAATGAGATTCCAATCGTTCGAAATGCGTTCCTCTGATCATATTCTGCCTAAAAGCTCTTAAACACATTTAAATAGGGCTTCGCCTCTGTTTTTAAACAGCTCAGCAGGTAAGCCATCGGCTCCCGCGGCTTTATTATTTTTAAAAAGCTTTATTATATACCCGTTATCATCCCTGCAGGAAGAGGTCCCGGTTTTAAAACCATCAGGCGTCTTGTATTTTTGAAAAATTTTCGTTCCTGTCGGCATACATATCAATCTTCTTAGGCTCGCACTTTTCTGCCTCTCTTTTTTCCACCGTCTCCATTCCCACCTTTTCTTGTTATATTGCTCCTTAGCAGTGCGCGTTACAACCGACTGCAGGTGGGCTTTGTAGGTGGCGACTTTCTCTGCAGTGGCGTCGCGACACTCCTGGTCATACCACTGGTTTTGAAGAGGGTGGTGGTGGCTTATCACTTCTTCAGCAGCCGCACGCATGGAGTGAGAACTGCACGCATATATCATCGATTGGAGGAATGCTTTGAAGCAGAAGTGAGAATCAAGTGGCAAAAGCTTCGGCTGTCTGTTTGGATTGCAGTTTGTCGAGGTCTAGCTTTCTCTGTGTAGGGTTGCGTTTGGTTTGCACCACGGATCGTGCATATATCTAATACAGTGGAAGAGTGCCTTCCGTCGATCAAAACGTGATAAATTTGGTTTCTGGTTTTTTGATCAGGGGACATCCAGTTGGCCTTATGAATATTGAGATGCTTGAATCTAGTGCTACTTACGATTTTACGACTTACGACTTATATAAATAAATTGGCTATTTCAGCCCCCTAGAAAGGACTTTGACCGAGCTTCTATTGATCAATTGTGTTGTGCGTGTTATTGTATGTTTGAACACAAATGATCGAAGGCTGGACCTACGAATTTAATACCGATTCCGAACGGCTTATGTTCTTAATAAGCCTTTTGCAGTTTTTACTCTCTGAATTTTGCCATTGTCTGCAGTGAGGTGACGAACGAAAAGAAAAATTAATTCTATTGAAAAAACATTCTGTCTGAGCTAGGAGCTGAACCCAGGCTACCGCGGCTCCTTAGCTTAGTTGCCACCCACTCTACCCACTAGGCTACGACCATTGATGATTCTTTGATAAATTATTACAACATATAGCATCTATGGAACTATTGAGGTCATTAAAATTTTCAGATGTTCGATGGAGTCCTTGGACACAAAGTTTTAATTCCATGCCAAAAATGCTGCTTTTGGATTAATACGAAAATCTATTCGACACTGAAACTTTTTTGGGTTTTATTCCTTTGCATTTCTGATCAATAGGTTTGACAAGGATTATTATAAGATTTAGTTTAGTCAGTGGACCCATTTAATTTCATTTGACCTGTTTGGGATCGCATAACTTTTAAACGACTTTACCGATTGAGGTCATGAGACACAACACGACATATAAAACTTCACCCAAATTTATGGAAGACAGGAAGGCGCAGAACAACGTCTGCCAGATCAGCTAGTACACTATATAACAAAAATGAAAAATTATTGTCTGAGGAAATAACTGTGAAATCAAAAACAAATTTTGGTTGTAGCTAATATTTATTAACTTGTTTGAATACTAGCATTTCAAGATTCGTGTCGCTAAGTTTTTGTATTCGCGACCGATTGGTTATGCTTTTTGCAATTTTAGTGGTGATGTAAATTTCTTCTATTACCATTTTAAATTTAGTGGTAATTAAAATTTTTTGCATTATAATTAAATTTTTTTACGAACTAAAAGTCGTTGGTTTAAAAAAAAACTATAAGCTCTTTGTTTTTTGTAATAAATTTTTCTTTTAAATGAGCTAACAAACATGAAAATTGGATGAGAGTTAAAATATTCTGTAGAAATATCTTTCAACGCACAACAAAATTCGAATACTTCAACTTTAAAAAAAAGTTGAAAAAAATTGTGATGACCTTGATGGTCAAATCAAGTGCAATGGACTCTCAACATGTCCTTCTTTAAGAATTTTTATAAAGTTTGGATGTGCTTGTTTTTTTATGGGTTTGGTACACTGTGTTATAATTCAAGATAATATTAGCTATCAAATTATTAACTCGGCTTGTTTTTGAGCGCGAGTGTAGATATAGATATATATGACAAAGCGTACAAAATTAACGCTTGTTTATGACTATACTATAGTTACATGCAACTTATTTACTAATCATAATTATTTAAAAATTCCTACTAGTTATTCAATTCGGTTTGAAGGAGAGCTTAAGGAGCACGTGGCTAATGATGTTTATAAGAAAAAAAAATTTATTATCCATTGAAAATAAAAAAGATTTGATAAAAATTTTAACATTTTAAACATTCTTGACTGAACGGGTTCGAAACGGGTCCGTCGAAACATAAAAGAGCGAATTCGGCACTAATAAACTCGTATCGGCTTCGAAACGGATCCGCATCCGTTTTTGTGCACATTGGGATGGATAAGAATTTGTGAAAACCCAAATGTGTTAGTGACCATAAGCTTCAACCATATGCACACGTTGTTGTAAAAAAAGCACTGTGATAAGTGATAGAAAAAAAAAAAAATTAAAAAAATGTAGAGAACAAAGCATTTTCTCAAAACCTGTGATAAAAAGTTCTCTAGATTAAGGCTCTCTAGATAAAGTGCGCCATTTGATAAAAGTAGTTTCTCAGTTTCCTCATCGCAGAGTCGCTAACACATGCTGCGATGACAGACAAGACTTCAGCTACACTAATATAGTCAACGATTTAGTAAGCGTTCTTCCCTCGTTACACACAAACAGCGGCACATTAAATTGTTTAATGCCGCATTTGTATGGGGGAGTTCTTTTGCGGAATTGCCAGACATTAAGTGGTGACACTTGCAGCTGTCAGTGACAGGACGGCAGACGCACATACAACTACGTGCGATTGAGTTATTGTTTTGGTAGCGTAATTTTTAGCGCCATTTGAGTTTATTCTAATGCGTGAGCGTTTTTTTGTGGCATCCGCAGTAGCATTACGCCCACCTCGAACCCTCGCTTCCCTCTTTCACCCTCTTCACTACACACACAGCTATTATCGCACTCATAACAATTACAGTGACAGGCAAAATTGTGGAAACAGCGTTGGAATGTCGTTGTCACTTTGACAATGACCGTGATATTTGAACGTGTGCTTGTGTGTGTGTGACTTTATCTCTTCAGCGTTTATTATTTATAGAGTTCTCACGCACCCGTTTAGGCTGTCTACTTGGGAATCTCCAGTGACCTCCCGTTCCCCCCACTCAAAACACCTTGCTGTTTCAGCTGATAACAGTTTATCGTATTGGCACAAGTGTACTTTTTTTATTGATTTTAGAGTTGCGCCCGCGCGCGGTACCAATCAAAACTTATCGTTCTAATCTGCTCTAATTGGGCAAAATATAGTCGCTGATGTGCTCAACTACCTTTTCAAAAATACTAAATATAAACTTCTGATTGTTTTTTATCAGTAGTGTAGATAATATTTTAATTATTTTGTGAATTTGGCAGCTGGCTTAAGCATGTGTTTTTCGTACTTAGTTGCTGTAGGCATTTTGGCTTTAGTTTAGAATCGAACGAACATTGCTCAGAAGTTGAGTGAATTTCTGATGCCGCATGTTGCAATATTAATGACGCGCGAAAAAGTTGTGTTCAGTGTGACAGTGTTTTCAAATATCGGCAAAAGTAAAAAGCAAAATTAAGAATATACCGAAAGTAATAATTTTTAAAACCCGTTTTTCCGAAACGATAATATAATAATCTGTTTTCAACAAAGTTATACATATGATAGAATAAAAATCGTACATAATATAGAAAAAAAAAATTAAGAAGAACTTTAAAAATAGTTAAACTTTTTTTATAGTACATTCAAATTTAATTAGTGATGAATTTTGAATGGAAAATTTTGAAACATAGAAAGAATTTAAATACAATTTATAATGATCATCATTGCGAGGATAATTTTTTGATTATTTTCAAAACAAGCACATTTTCACGCTTAAGGCAGTATTCTAGTGTAGGGGCCTGAGTTTCGTGCCTCTTCTGACGGTCGATAAAAAATAACCAATATTTTTAGTATTCATTTTTTATTGTATGTTTATTAATATTTCGGTAATAAAATTTAATCTACTGCGCAGCCTAGACTCAAGTGATAAAAAAAAAAGAAAACATACCAAACAAACGAAATGAAACAAATAAATATGTATGACCAAGGCTCATTTTATAAGGTTGTGTCACTTGACAGCGAGCTCGTTCGAACTGTCAGAATGATTGAAAATAAGTAAAAAAAATTGTCAAAATGAACGCGCAGAACAAAGTAAAGCACAGATGACAGTTTAAGTACAGGCGGAAAAGAGCCACAAGCCTTCTCTCAAGTGCCACAACCTTATAAATGAACCTTGTGTTTGGCTTTTTTTGGAGAAGAAACGGAATTCAAGCAAAGAAACAGTCAATCTTTTGTCAAAAGATAAATACGGGTGTCAACACCCCTATGAAAAATGAATTTTTGATGCGAAGCTTTTTACGCCTGGTGTTTTGCTTGAGTGAAATCTCAAAAAACGACAATTTGTTCCACACACATTTTCTTAGAATTGTTGTTGTTTTTTTACTTGCGTGTCTATTACAACAAGATGCCAATTGTTTCAGGTGCTGATTTTAAATACGAATTCAAGCATGAATGTTCCAGGCACTTAAATAATGACTTTTTGATAAATATAATTTACGAATGAAAAGCGATCCAATTATTTGTACAACATGATTAACGACAAGTATTGGTGAAGTATTTGCTGGATATATCGATAACATAACATCTATAACACGGTACGACAGTGGTTGGTACACATGAGAAATTTTAACAGAATATGAAAATAGGCTTAAAATAAAGAAATACGTGTCTCGGCGTTTTGCTGTAGCACGTCAGAATTTTGAGAAAATCAATTTTTAAGCTTCGAAGGACCGTGGAGGTTCACTTGTAATGTAATACTATTATAAAAAGTTCTATAAAAACATAATGGGTGAACCGATTTTAATGCTTGAGCCAGTTTTGAAAGGGGAATTAAATTTGGATTTTTTTTATTATCTCCACTAGATGGCGTTATAATTTTCATGTAAAGTTAAAAAATAACCAAAAATGTACGAAATTCATTAAAAATACAATGTTGTTAATTTTAAATCCAATAACTAAAGTAGAAAGTGCTTCGCTATCCGAGAACCGCTTGATTCAGCGATTTTAATGAATTTCGTACATTTTTGGTAATTTTTTAAATTTACATTAAAATTAAAGCACCATCTAACGTAAAAAAAAATTGTTTTTTTAATTAAAAAAAAAATCAAAATTTAATTCTCTTTTCAAAACTGGCTCAAGCATTAAATTCGGTTCACCCATTCTGTTTTAATAGAACTTTTTATAATAGTATTACATTACAAGTGAACCACCACGGTCCTTCGAAGCTTAAAAAAAGATTTTCTCAAAATTCTGACGTGCTACAGCAAAACGCTGAGACACGTACTTCTTTATTTTAAGCCTATTTTCATATTATGTTAACATTTCTCATGTGTACTCAAAAAAATTTGATTTTGTCGTACTGTGTTATAAGTGCTTGCTTTTTTAGATACCAAAAACCAATAAATTCATTCATAAATTTCCACAATAATAATTGAAAACATTAACATGTAATGAAATAAAATAATAATGTAATTAAATGTACTGGTGGGAATATTAACGTGTATTCTTTTAGTAAACTTTATGGTATTTAAAATTTTTTAATTTAAAAATTTTTTATTAAAAAAACCATTAAATTATCAAATTTAAGAAACTGCGAAAAAGCTTCGCTTCTCTCGTGTGTCCAATGATGCACCTGTTTTTTTTTTATCAAAGTTAGTACTGAAAAGTTTTTATATATTATTCTCAGCATGCATTTTTTTAAAAATAGATTAATTTAATTTTAATTAACCAGTATTGATTAATAAAAATAGAGATTTCGAAATGTTACCCCACTATAATTAAATTGTGATGACGTTTTTGTTCATTCTGTTTTGACAATCACATCTGACATTAGTACAGCAAAGATGGCGGACATCTCGAATACACAATTTTTGATAATACGTTTTTTTCTGGTTAGAGTAAATATATTCGGTTTAGATATGCACCATTTTGCCCGATAGCTTAAGGCTTAATTGTCGTTTATAAGGTATATAGTATTACGATGCCTGTCCTGTAAAATTCCTTGTACCTTTGCACAAAATACTGAGAAAAGTGGTTTTCACAGAATTTTTTAATCGGTTTTTAGAAACAAATCGGTCACACTAAACTTGTGTTTTTTTATTTTCAATATAGCTTTACAATTTTTCGTATTTTTTATCTTTATTTATATCGTCACTTAAAATGCAAAAAGACGTAACAACACTTTTCGTGATTTTATAGGAGAAGCAAAAAACTTTCTGAATTTCTCAAGCGCTTGCACTGAGAGCTTTTAGAATTTTGTTAATAAAAGCGTCGTTTTTGGTTGTAGGAGTGTAAAATTTTGCAGAAATATGTATTTTGATTCTCTGCATCATGATCAATTAAAAAGTCGATTTTGAATATTTTGTTGTTACGCTTTTTTGCATTTTAGGTGACGATATGTACAATGAAATGAGTGGAAAATTATTAAATTTATCAAACTGTGAAGAAGCTTCGTTAAATGTTTGAAGTTTTTCTGACTTCAATTAAAATTTTAACAAGAATGAAACGAAATACTTAAAATCTTATAAATTTTAGTATTATATAGTTAATTAGGAGCAAAGTAAGAAACAGTGGCAGCTATTCTGGGTCACACTGTAGACTTACCAAAAATAAATGGACATTTTCTTTTGCTTTACCCATGTCACTTCCCCAATCTAATTACTATTGCAAATATTAAATCAAAATAAGTTGAGTAAAATGTAAAAAAAATATAAAAAATATTAAAATAAATAAAATTAAAAAATTATGCGTAGCCCGTCTAGTCTACTGGCGCTGATTTGTACAAGTTCATACTACTAAATTCCTAACAACAACAACAACCACAACAACAAAATATTTTTAACGGTACTGACCTGGTACCCCTAAAAAACAAAAACATGTCATAACAAAAAATATCTTCTTCGACAGTGACTTTAGGGGCCAGTCAGCAGGCTTGTCCGAATCACCTTGGCAGCAATTGAGGTCGAATTTTCGCATGTATTCTATCTTAATTAAAATTAATAGAAAACTTGTGTGTCCGTCGCATTGATGTAACCCTCAAAATTGTTCAATCAACTCTAGAACTTTTTCGAACTAATATAGCCGTATAAAATTAAGAGAGAATGAGAGAAAAAGAAAATATGCTAACAACTATAATGCTCTTTAAGATATTGACAACGAATTGTCTCGACGTAAGTTACACTCTGTCAAATCGAACGGTTTTGCGGTAGTCTGAAAACCTGCTTTGCTCTGAAGAGGCTCAAAGAGAAGCTACTTGAGATCACAACGTAGTGTCTTCACACTCGATCGCCGGCTAGGTGGATTGACTGATCACACGCACACACTTACGTAACGTTTTGATCTAACTGAAAAGAGTTATTTTCGAGTCGACCAAATCACTTGTTTTACGTGCTTCTCCCAAGAGTGAAGAACACTTGGCTGTACGCTCAACCGGCACGATCGTTTCGTAAAAAAAAGATAAAATAAAGAAAGACAAAAGTTTGACAGTTTAGACAAAATTAAAGCTTCTGAGTGTGTCTGATAAAAGGTGCGAAACCTCTTCGAAATCTGAACGTTTTCAGTCGCTCGTTGTGCGTTCCGTGTCGAAGTCATAAAGTACGTTAAATCGTCGTCGTACACGTTCGCAAATTTTAATTTATGTACATTATTTCGGTTGTTTGTTGCCAAATAATATAATAAAATAGTGAGAGAGAGTGGTATGAGAAAAAAAAAAATAAAAATAAGTTGTATTAATATTTGGTGCACAAATGTATTATAATTAAAATCACATGCGTGAATTTAAATAGTGTATTAAATAGAAAATGTTTTAATTCATTTGAGTCTGTATTTAAAGAATTTAATTTTTATTAAATTCCTTACATTAAAAACTACATTTATTAAAAATTTGTTAAACAACCAAAAACCACGTGTTCATTTTATAGCAGCCGTTTTCGATCGCGCGATGTTTAAGTGAAAAGTTATTTATACGGGTGCATAACAAAAAAAAAAGTGCACGAAAAACTTACAACAACCACAGAAGGCACTAAAATGGTGTAATCGTGTCACCTAGCATAGCAGCTCTTCAAATTGTTACTTTTGTTGTTGGCCTTTTTTATTTCTCGCATTTTTGACGTCATCCGTCTCGCGTTGTTTTTATTTTTCTGGTGGTTTTGGGGTTCCTCTTGTGTTTTGTGTTTTTTTTAGACCACATCATGCTTACGTTTCGTTTTAACTTGGTTTTAACTTAGCCAATAAATTGTTATTGTCTATATCTGTTGTATGGTATATGAGCTATCAACAACTCAAACGTTTGACATAAATCAATAAATTAAAATAGTAGAATTTTTATTTAATTATATCAATTGGCTTAGCTTTAAAACAAGAAAAATTTACAACACTTTTGGGCTTATCGTTGGTGCATCATGCTATGCCAGCTGATACCGCTGCCTTGAGTAAGTTGGTAACCGACTGTACATGCTATTAACCCTCTATTACCAAGTTTTGGTGTTCAGTGAAAACATTTTTAAAAGCGTACTTTAAGGCCAAAGAGTCGAATTTTATTACTTTATTTTTTTTTTTAAAATCAATATTAGAAAGAGGTTTGACAAAATCAACTGGTAAAATAATTAAAAGTTTCTGCTTTCTAAGCAAAATTAGCATTACAAAATCAATAAATATTTACATATTTTGTTAAGTAGGAGAAGAACAAAAGTTGTACACTTTTTTTATATATTATGTTATTATATAAGAAGGTTAACGAATCATTCGAAAGATACTGTTACACACATGTGCAGACCAGAGATCTGCAACGAATCACATTTTTGAATCAATGAGCCACTTACTCAAAAATGAGTATGAATTAGTATAAGAAGTTTCCAAAGTAGTACTCATATGTTAATGATTCGAAGAAAAGTGAATCACATTTTTGAATCATGAACCACTTACTAAAAAAAAGAAACCAACCAACTTGAGAACCTCCTCCTTTTTGAAGTCGGTTAAAAATGAGTGTGAATAAGTATAAGTAGTTTCCTAAGTAGTACCCATATGTGATTGATTCGAAAAAAAGTGAATCACATTTTTGAATCGTGAGCCACTCACTCAAAAATGAGTATGAATTAGTATAAGAAGTTTCCAAAGTAGTACTTATATGTGATTGATTCGAAAATAGTGAACCAAATAAGTAAAGAATGAATTAAATATAAATATTCATATGATTCAGAGTTGTTTGGGGTCAAGCTCATTAATATAAATATATCAAGTACTTAGAGTATACGATTCATATTTTCGAATTTTAAAAAATTTCTGATATTGAAAGTGGATCCTATAAATGTTACTTTTTACTATAAGTACATGTTATTTTAGTATAAGTACATTTTAAGACAGTTAAGGGGAGATTTCGAGTCTGATGTGAAAATATAAAAAAAAAATTTCTGACGCTAGGTTTCAAAGTACTTTTACATGTTTGGCAGTATAAGGGGTTCACTTATTTCGAATCTTATACAAAAATTTTAAAAATTTTTGTGACGCTAAGGTGGACCCTAAAAATGTCTTTTTCTGTTTTTGAGTATGAGGACATGTTTTGATAATGAGTATAAAGGGGAAAGTATAAATGCAATGCAAACATTTTAATAAAGCTCCAAAACCATTATCCCCAATCACAAAATCCCTAAACACAAAAGCCTCCAACACAAAATATCCAAACACAAAATCCCAAACACAAAAGCTCCAAAGTTTAATGAAATATTTGGGCATTCGCCAAGCTACTTTTTGTTTTGAAAATAATTAGTATTTCCCTTGTACAAAATATATTAATAGATTTTTAAGCATGATTCATTGACAAATACAATGTTGAAACAAATACTTAAAATAAAAAGTAAAAATAAAAAATGAGAATCCCCAAATTTGAGGATTATTTGCGGATTTTGAGCATGGGGATTTTGATCTTGTGGCTTTTGTGTTTGGGGATTTTGTTTTTGGGGATTTGTGATTGGGGATTTTGATTTGGGGATTTTGTGTTTGGGGACATCGTACCCAACTCGTTTTAACAAATATTCAATAAAATATTCATCGAGCAAGCCAGTTTTAATAAAACTAACAACTTCAATCGACAAGATATTGGATTAAATTTCAGATATTTTTCGAATTTGCAAATTTTTGTTTCTTACAATTATCACAGCACAAAATATTGAATGTCAAAAATATTTTACTTTGTTTTTATGTTGGTATTACTAGAGGGCAGAATGCAGAACCATCGAGTTTTAGAGGTCAGAAAATTCTGCATGTGTTATACTTTTGCTGTCAACATTTTCGAGAAAAGAACACGATTTATGTTGAGGTCAATAATATTTTTTTGAAAAAAAAAAAAACGGAAAAAATGCAGAACTTTTGAAGAGGCTAGAAAAAGTGCAGGATTTTTTCCGGGAAAAGAATTTGCCATTAAACACACAGCTTCTATCATTGAAAATACGTCCATTAATTTTTTGGACGAAACCTTTTTTTCAAATGATACTTTTATATTTTTTATAAATATAGAAATAATTTCTGTTAAAAAAAATATTTCTGTGAAAATTTTTTTTTCAATGTCTCTTACCAGTCAAGAGTTATCTTCAAGGATTCGATTTTTATGCAAAACGTATAAAGAATTAGTGTCAAAAATTTAAAATATACAAATTTTATACCAAATTTTAAAACATTTAGATCAAATATGCGAAAACCAATTAATATTTTTAGAAAAAACAATTTATGTTGCTATCCTATTCTACACAGGATTTGTTTTAAAAATTATTTTGTATAAAAATCTGATCCCTAGCTGTAATCATAATAATTTTCAACGAAACAGCTGTCTATTCTGCTTGGTGGTTTGATCTGTATAGAGCTTGTTGTTGTTGTTGCAAATCTGCAAATCTGTTGGTTCATGAACTTATTTAGCTTATAAAAAATATATTTTTTAGAACTATCAAATACAAAATAAAGTCCAGCACGTTGGAGTTTGTTTTTATTTGCACCGAAGATTTAAATTGGAATTTTTGCTTTAAAGTAAAGGTCAAAAGTCCCAAAAAATGCTTTGTTCTCACAATTTTTGGCCAGTGAAATTAAGAAAGAAAGTAACAAAGACGAAAGAGATTGGTCAAGTTAGTTTTGAGGATCAACACGAAAACACTTTAAAATAAGAAAAATAAATTGTAGGATTGCTTTAATTTTTATAAAGTAACTTTAACTTATTTTTTGAAAACTTTCTTCTTTGCTTTATTTTTCGAATATGATAGAAATGGTATTTATAAGAATATATATAAGGAACAGTAGGCTTATATTTAGAAAAAGAATCTAGCAAAACTCAACGAAATAAGGAATAATATGAGTGATTTGAGTTATGATATCGGAGGACCCCCATCAGGAACAAATTACTTACGCTTTTGCTTCAACTCCGAATGAATTTCCAAATAAACTCTGTATATTTTTATTTTTGTGTTATTTTTTTTTATATAATATTTTTTATAGGAAAATAATATAAATGAACAATCAAATCAAAAAGTTTAACGTAATATTTTAGGAAAAATGATTTATTTATTGAAAATAAAGATGTAAAATTCTCATGAGAGATGAAAATAGGTAGTTACCTTTACTTGCGATGTTTGTTTTATGACGCAGCAAGGCGTTGAGCATTGAACATTAATCATGTTCCCCGAGTGAAGCTTGAATTGATAAAAAAAATTGGATTGAAAACTGGACTTACTTAAGAGTATAAAAAAACATATTTAGCGTTAAAAAAATTCCCAAGTTCTGATAAGATTCGAAATCAGCAACCTCTAAATACTGCCAGCACACTAGTGCCAAAAACTTTTTAAGTTTTAATATCAGATTCGAAATCAACACATTTTTAAGGTCCACCCTAGAGCCAAAAATTTGTTGAAATTTTAACATCAGATTCGAAATCAGTGACCAGCACATCTACAAAGAGTATAAAGCTAAAAAACACATATTTAGGGTCCACACTACTGGTAAAACACCCTATTTGAAATTCTTACATTAAATTTATCATAAGCTACCAGCGCATCTACAAACTTCTACAAAGAGTATAAAACAAAAACATATTTTTAGGGTTCACCCTAGTGTAAAAATTTTTTTAAATTCTAACAAGATTCGAAATCAGTGACCTCTAAATACTGCCAGCACAAACACAAAGAGTATAAAGCAAAAAATCACATTTTTAGGGTTCACCTTAGTGCCAAAAACTTTTTGAAATTCTAACATCAGATACGAAATCAGCGACCAGCGTACAAGGGTCCATTCTAGTTTCAAAATTTTTTTTTAAATTCTCACAAGATTCGAAATCAGCGACCTCTAAATACTGCCAGCACATACACAAAGACTATTAAGCAAAAACACACATTTTGAGGGTTCACCCTAGTGCCAAAAACTTTTTGAAATTCTAACATCAGATTCGAAATCAGCGACCAGTGCATCTACAAAGAGTATAAAACAAAAACACATTTTAAGGGTCCACCCTAGTCTAAAAATTTTTTAATTTCTATCAAGCTTCGATAATGCAAGCATATGTACAAAAATTATAAAAAAAAACATATTTTCAGAGTCCACCCTAGTGTAAAAAACTTTTAGAAATTCTACCAGCAGATTACACTGTATAACACATATTTTCTGCGAAAGCAAAAAAAAACTCACAATCCATTGGTGTAAAAGCCTTTAAAATTGGGTTAGTCACTCAAGACTACTGAAGACGGTGTAGAAGTGTGGCTCCTTCCGAAACAGTCTGTCAAGTGTGCTGAGCGAATGACTCTATACAGAGTTGTTGTTGTTGCCTTCTTCAAAACTTACTTGATCTAAATAGCTCATAGTTAAAATTATGTAAAAATTCAAAGAGTAGATAACCTTTACTAAGTATCTCATAATCATAGGCAAAACTCACTCTCTCTACTAAAAGTAAAGCAAAATATTTCTTAAACTATTTTTGTAGTGGAAATAGGTCGAATACGGTATCAGAACAAATAAAAAAATAACTATTTAGTTAAAGGATAGTCATAAATCTTATTGCCTTTTTTTGTACAAGTTTAATTAAAGAATTATGAATCTTTAAAAACGAAGAATAAAAACGAAAAACATATAATTATTCAAATGAAATTTAACAAAATAAGCTTAAAGAGTATGTTAAAATTAAATTTTGTTCATAACAGCATTTAAATAGAAAACAATGTTTATTTTTTGCAATCAAATAAACTTTTATTACATAAGCTTGCTTATAAAACTTTATGAACTCAGAGCCGTCATGTAGTCAAGAAGGAATTTGTGGGGTTCAAATCCCCCCAGCAAATCATACAAACATTTTGAAAAAAGTTCAAGTGTCTAAAAATAAATTCTAAATCTACTTTTAGAGGCAAAAATTCAAAACATTCTATACAGAATTCAATAAAAAAATCGGTTGAGCAACGTAAAGTTTTTTCATTTATATCGAATATAATTTAAGCTAAGAGAAAACTATGCAGACACAACTCAATTTTTACTCTAATATTGTGGAGTCAATTTTTAAAAAATAAATAAAATAAAAATGATTTGAAATTTCTTAAACATTTGTGAACTACAATGCTTTGAACAAGAATATACATATTTCGCGTTATTAGTTAATATTAAATAACACACATATATTTTGTTCAAAAATTCAACTGTCAAAAAAACCAACTGTTGTTTGTTTGATTTTTTACTTGTTTCCATTAGATGATAAAATCTTTTTAAGTCATTATCAAAATATTGTTTCTTGATATTGTATTGAAAAGTAAAAAGACGTTATTAAAAATTCAAGAAAATTTTAAAATATTCCAAAATTCAAGTAATGCAACGACTTTTGCTCTGATCTTTTTTAAAAAAAATAAGAGCGCATTCAAGAATACTAAATTATATTTGTTTGTAAATTAATTTGTTTAAATATGTACTGAAAATCAATCATGTAATCAATTTTGCATCAAAAAGCCCCATAACCCTCTTGTTAACATCATATTTGCCATTTTACACCATTTAGCATTTACAATTAAACATTTTTTGATATATGGTTTTGTACATATGCTTAAAAATGTAACTAACCAGATTTATTTTAACAACTTGTTTTTTCAAAACCATAATAAAAAAAAATAAGGCTATGGTAATTTTTATTGAAAATTAAAACATTTAATATTTCTCAAGATGAAGTTTTTATAAACTAACTCTTTGCGGCATTAAACAAAGATTTTTACATGAGTTTCCTTACGTTTCTTGAGATATAAGATTTTGAAAGAATGTAAGAACTCTTCTTCAACTGACTCGATTTAGTAAGCTTTTATCGATCATTTCTTAAAAGTGAAGCATCAGCTTAACTTGAAACTTGTCTGACAGTTGTGTTTTATCATAAACCTTAATTTAGCACAAATTTTATTTAAAAAAAAAAACGAGGTCCATCAAATAGAGAAATTTTGTGGTCACCTTTTTTTGAGAACCTACTCAAGATAAATGAAAAATATTTTTTAATTTACATGTTATTACTTTGAAATTGTAAATAGATGATAGAAAACTTTTTCAGTTCAATTGAAAATAAAACTGCGTAAATTGCATAAAGCATTCACTCTTGTAGATTCAAAATAAATAAGTTCAATTAAAATCATCAATAAAACGCATGTCATGCTAAAACGAGCTAAGTTCAAATTTGTTGCTTTTTTTTTGTAACGACAGAAAGCGGACGCAATTGAGAAATTTTTCGCGTTACATAAATTAAGTCGCATTACATAAATTAAGAGTTTTTCGAACTTGACAGAATTTTGCCAAGCATGTGTTAAATTGTCGTTAAAAAATAAATAACAAATAAACTCAGTAAAATATTTGTGGTTCTATATCGCTAAATCAATGAAAAAATATGTGCGTCTCTATTTCAGCATATAAATAAAAATATTCAGTGAGTGATTTTGAATCAACATAATAAAACAAAAAAAAAAAAAAAAAAGAAAAGAAAATTTTTTTGTTTGTAAATAAGTGACGTGAACTCCCTTTAATATATAAAAGCACATATACACTATTTTGAAATAAAAACCAGTAAACTATAAAGAACAACTAAAACAAAACTGCACATCAGCATACAATGGCCACAAATTCCTTAAACTCCGCCGCCAATGCCAACAACGCAACACCCAGCAGCAATAGTAGCAGTAGCAACAGCAGTAGCGAAGCGCCAAAAATCAGCAAATTCTTCAGCAGCAGCATCAACTATCAAAGCAAGATCCAACAACTGATCAGCTTCAGTTTTACATCATCCAACTTCATCTTTATCACATGCATACTCAGCATCTCTAAGCTGTGCACCACAGCCGCCACGGACCCAGCTCAAGCCGGTGCACCACCAGCACCATCTTCCCCCAGCGCTGCTGGCGGTTTTCTTTTGCCGAATATAAGCGGTTTTGCTTTGATTGAAAAGTTGAATGCATTTCGAGTGACAACTCTGGGACCACCACCACCGTCAGACTCGTCAAAATCGAAGTCATCCGCAGCTACAGCTAATAGCGTTGTTGGTGGCGGATCTTTTTTTGGAGGCAAAGGTTTAATAAATATGGACTTCAAGTATCTAAATGTTTCTGGCAAGATTGGCACATCATTGGGCATAGGTGAGTCTTGGTTGTTATATTTACATATTATGATTACTTTTCTTGTCAGCTTAAAAAAAATAATATAAGAAAAACTTGTATTCAAAACAAGGGACGAGGACCTGTTGCTGAAGTGATGTTAATATGGTGGATTTTGTTTGCAATTTTGTGAATTGTTTCCATTTCTAGTCTGCTAATACATTTTCTATTTTAAGTTGAATGCATTTAAAAATAGCTACAATGCCTCCCAGATCTTCTTTGAGTACATGATGCGTCCCTGCTTTACTGCGGCAACCTGTCTAGCACTGGACAATTTCTCTTGTTTCTTTGTATTTCTATCTCTTCTCAGCTCCCAACCAACAGCTTTTCTTCTGCGCATGCCTGCGCCTTCCCTGCTGACTGCACTCAATCGACTGCATTCCCCAAGTGATGATCATGTCTCCCCGTTTCGCTTTGTTAACATGTCTACCTCGTATTACTTATGACACTAGCTTACAGCAAAAACGATATTTAACTTACAGCCAAATCTTTTACTTTGGTTCCGTTTTAGAGATATTGGATATCTTTTGCTATAAAATATTAGAAAAATTTAGCTAGAAGATATCTAGCGAGCCATTAATCCAACAACGAAAATCTACAGCATTTGAAATTAAAGCTAATACAATTTCCAATAGGCATTCAAAACATTCTTTAAGATTGATCCATTAGCTTAGGCGGAATCATTTTAATTAACGAGAAATTTTCGTATATTTAGGAACAAAGAAAAAAAAATGTTTTTTTAAAAAAAGCTATCATTAAAGAAAATAAATGGAGATTTACTAAAGTTGTGTACATTTCATATAAAATAACTAAATCACGTCATCACTTCATTTTATGTTTTACCTACACTTGGTGGGAATGCTCTTTGATGTTCCAAAGAATCACGGTCGAAGACTGGGTCGAAGTTAAAATACTTCCAAGGGATTGTGTGTTAGTGTAATCATCGAAGTTATGATGGTTCAATAATTCTGATGACATCACTTTGCAAGGTGTGATTTTTTAAAATTTTTCCAATTCCAGAATTCGTTTTAAAGAAGATATCGCGTCTGCGTAAAACCTTGAGTCAAGTCATTAACTTCTGTGGAATTTATGAAGGATTTGCAAATTGGATGACGTCACTTTGAATTTGAAAAAGGCATAGTTTGAATTTGATGTTGTCAGATTTTATAGCTTTTTTAGTTTACTTTGAAAAGCAAAGCTTATGTACAGAATTCAAGGTTATTAGGTTAATTCTTGTGGAATTGTAAGAGATTTACCCTTTTTATGATGACACTTTGTATGGCATTGAGGGTTGTGGGATGTGTTCGAATGTGAACGGGGGAGGGGGTCATCTTATACTGCGCACGCTTTAAAGATAGGGGAGTGCTCCGTAAGTTGAACACTTCTAGCTTTTTTGGCCATAATTCATCTCCAAATTATTATTTTGTTTATGAGTTATTATATCTTTCGAAAAAGCATGTCCATAGCTACAACTTCGCTAAAGAAACTGATTGGATTTCTTTCAAAACAAAAAATTATGACCATTCTTCTGAAAAGCCTGAAATTGGGAAAAATATTTTTTCGTCCGTAAGTTGAACACCCCATCAAAATCACAAAAAAAAAAAAGTAAAACTCCACCAAGTTTATTTATTTTTGCATTATATTTCATTGTTTTAAAAATGAAAGAATAATGAATTTCTGTTTTTTTCATTATGACATCATTATTTTGTCTCACTGTTCTTTTGGCCCCTTCTTCTTTCGTCTTGCTGGCGTTGTTTTCTTTGGTGTGGAGACTTTCTTCGGTGACACGCTGTGCTTGCGCTTTTCAGCGGATGCTTCCTTCTTCGCTTTTGCAGCCTCTCGATTACTGTTGTTGCTCTTTCAATGCGGCCAGATTTTCCGGCGAAGTCTGGATGGTGTTTTCTTCGGCTTCGGGCTATGGTTGGATTTTTTTTTATGTCTGTCGTTAGCGTACCCAGCGTTTACGCTTACGTCTTCTTACGTGGAAACAAATAAAATGGCGTGAGAGAATTACCCGCAGCGTTCACCGCAAATGCCAATATTACCATTCAGCCAAGCTCAGCTGATGTTGTTTGGCCAATACGCTTCACACCCTTCAACGAAACAATTTTTCCTATTCGTGTTGGCACTGTTGCAAATCCGGTTTTATCCATATTCCAAAGAAAGCTTGGTCCAAATGGATGTTAAGTGAGAACAGCGTCCAAAATGGCGAAAAAATTATCTACGTTCTTCTTACAAGAAGCCTTAACACGGTTTATGCTAGTCTGTTCTGGCGAACGCAATGTTAAATTTTTGTGCCGGAGCATGAATCCATACTAACACGATTTTCCGGCCATTATCAATTCATTGCAGCTCGACGGGTACGATTAGATTGATTTGAGCCGTCGGTTGTGCTTAGATCGTAATAATGTTAGCAACACTGTATCACATATGCCACAAGCGCCTCTTCTTGCTCGTTGTTAATAACCTATGATAAAACTTCGTTAAATAACAATATAAAGACTGAAGATGAATTGAAGACCCGAGATGAAAAATCAGAGTCTCGTAAAGTATCGCTAGCATTATGTGAGACTTAAGTAATCCAAAACGAGACTGCCTGGAAACAATCGCATTGAACAATAGAGACAATCGGAGACCTTCCGAAATACTTTCGGAAACTAAAGTCATTATTTGGAATACTTCGAATACATTTTGATACTATTTCGGAGACTTTGGTTACTTTGCGAGACTTTAAAAGACTCTGATTTTTTATCCCGGGCATGAACGAAAGTTAAAATTGAAACGAACCAAATATGTTTTAGCTGTGTTTGCATATGGTGTTGATATGCCCTGAACAAGTTTCAACAATTCAGCTTGAAGAACGGTTGAAATGTCTGAAACTGCTTCATTAAACTTTGTGATTTATCGCGTCAAACTCGTACGGTTAATATTATATGCCGTTGCGGCAGATTTCACGGATTTTCCATCAATTTGGATCGCTCTGATCGCATTGAGCAATGCCTCAAAATCGTTTATTCCACGTTTTGTTGTTCTTTGTTTACAAGTTGTCATGCTAAAAATAAAAAATAAAACCACAGAAAATCAACTAAAAAAATGTGAAAGCACTTTAAAATTCTTAAAATGTCAATTTCAAACGTCAAAAAATCATAACAAATTGTTTCGGAATGCGATCCAAAGAAAAAAAAGTGTTCAACTTACGATTCCAACGCCATATTGAAATAAATGAAGAACATTTTTCTAAACGAAATGCTTGAAATCATTCAAATTCAATAAAAAATGAGTTTGAAACAATTATTATGTATACGTATATATTAGGGCGGGTCAATTTGTATGGACGAATTTTTTGGAGGTCTGGCTCAGCGAAATTCGTAAAATACATGTAATTTCAAGACTTTTTCTCCACTACAGCTTATACAAATTCTGAAAAAAAGCTGTGCGGACTTTCGTAAATAGATTTTGTTCTCAATTATAAAATATGAATGTATGAATGTATGTGTATGAATCTATTTACGTAAGTCCGCACAGCTTTTTTTCAGAATTTGTATATGCTGTAGTGGAGAAAAAGTCTTGAAATTACATGTATTTTACGAATTTCGCTGAGCCAGAATTTGACCCGCCCTAGTATATATATATTAAATATACTTACGTTTTCGCTGGAAATTATTATTATTATAACAACGAAGAAAAATATCTATTTTGATTTTTTTACAAATTCTTAACACAACATTTGTCACAGTTGTGTGTAATGCATCTATTCGCTTTTAAACCACATGAAAGTTGAAGTCTACGAAACAAAAGAAGATGACAGGTGAAATACCAGTGTTGCTATCGTCGGAAATGTCATCAAGGCATGGGTGTTCAAATTACGGATGTGTTCAACTTATGGACCTCTGCCTTACGGCTAAGCTTTGTTTTTTAGTTGGTTGGTTACTGTCTTTGATATTAAAGTTGTAAGATTTAGCCGTATTTAAAAAGCGCGCGCAGTTTAATGTGGCCATTAGAACCATTTACAAAAAACAAGGTACTGCAAAAAGTGAATTTCACTCCAAATTTGGAATTTTTCATTAGCTCCTGTGTCTGATGTATGGGCATTTCCAAACTGGCGTTACGATTTGTAAGGAACGCTTTTTACGTAAAAATATTAAAAAAAAGAATGAAAAAGTTACATTTTTAAAAAGTTTTTATGGTTGCATTGCAATTAAGTAGACTATAGCTGCGTTCCTTTCGCCATAATATAATCGCGATAACAAATTTGCTCAAAGGAACGGCAAGAAAAACGACTCGTAGAGGGCACTACCGTTGCAGTCAAAATTAAATTCAAACAAGCAATCATGATACAATAACTATTAGGTGTCATGAGAACGTGTGTCGTTCAAAACTGTTGTGAACTGTTATGGTAGCGATACTTTAGTGAACGATGTTTTTCTCTGAATGCGTCTTACTCTAAACGTCAGAAAAATTATAAATTATTTAATTTAATAATTAATGTTATGCAATTATATAAATAATTTAAGTGCAATTGTTGGCTCCGCTGAATGCGTCTAATGTGTGTGACACACGCGGTTTGTTTTGTTTTCTTTTGTTTAACATTCAAAGGTTGCAGCTCGTGAGAAAATAGGTAGCTGTCATGGCTACCTAATAGTCATTGTATCAAACAAACAAGTAATTCAAAAAATGAAGTGTCAGCTCATAAAAATATACAGGTGCGGCACCTGTGTTTCAAATTTTATAAAGGCTATATCACAATTTTATATGGATAGCAAAAATAATCCTATTTGTTATAGGATTATTATTTTTGTTTTTGCTTTGCATGTAAAAAAAATAATCTGGATTATTTTGAAGCGAATGGAACGCAGCTTATATTAAGTAAAAACAATGACAACAATCGACTCTAAGGATTTAAAGATGTAAGCAAAAATATGTGCTGGCGTTTTGTTACAAAAAACAGAAGTATTTATTGACTTGGATTAAAAAATCTCTGAATTGGTCTTCTGAATTGGAAATCTCTGAAGGATTCGAAATAATATTAGTATATTTTCCAAGTGATCAAATATAAAAATATTCTGTTTTTTTATTAGGCTTTTTGATATGGCGTGACGTTACTGGCGTTTTATTACTTAAATTTAAATTGTAATTCAATTTGGAAACTAATTAACTAAGAAGCTAAGTAATTATGTAATTTTATGTAATTAAAACACAAATTAAATATATTTTTCTTTCCTTGACTTAACCATTTTTTCATTATCTTTAGCCAGCGCCTTCCATTTTTACTAAAACAAAAAAGATTTACGAAATATTTACTAAACATTTACGAAAAAGAATAACTACATTTGTGAAACAGTGCAGACGATTTTATCATCATAGTTATATATATATATAAATTGCTTAAGTTAATATTATTAAAATGTTTCTCTTAGAAAATATCATAAAATATAAATTTTTAATAAGTTTTAATTGTTTGGTTGTTTTTTCCGTGAAAATGCCCATATATCATGTGAAGAGCTGATTTTTCTTGGACATCATCTTCAACTACCATACGAATAAAAAAATCATCTATTTGAAAATATTTCATATGGGAATTTTCGAAAGTTGAAATTTTGGCTAAGCATTTTATATTGTGTAAGTAGATTGTGTAAAGTTGATAAGCCGTAACCATTTCAGTAAAATTAGCCCTATTTAAAAAAGAATTAATTAAAAGCACCTTTATTTTCATAAAAAATTAAATTAAATTAAAAATAACAATATCTCGAAAACAGAATGATTGTGATTTTGGAAATCAAATCACATTCAAATCAAATCGCATTCAAATCACATTTAAGCTGTAGACTAGTGTTATTACACTATCATCAAATCGTTTAGTCTCAAGAAAAATATTTTCCTGTCTCTTGTTTTGCTTTGCCTCGTTGTCCGTAATTTGTAATTGCCACATTCCGATTTTTCATGTTTTTGTTTTGAACATTTCATTCTAAAATCACTTTTTAGTTTTTATTCTCCTTTTTTGTTCATATGTTTACTTTTTGCTGACGTGTTGTAATTATTTGTATGCCGGCCGGCGTAAATCCAAGTTTATCGAATGACTTGTATATGTGCAAGACATAAATTATCACAACAAAAACAGGTTGCATCATGAAAACAGTGGGCCATAGCGCTTTTCTTGTGCATTAAAATTTTGTAATGTGTGTGTTTTTAAATAAATTGCTATTACTATTAGGTATTTTTACCGAAGTCTGCGAATGTAACAGTGCCGGATTAACACTTTGCCAAGCCCTAAGTTGAAATATATTTGGGGCTCGCTTTCCAAAGATAGGTCACCGCTCCATTATTCTCAGTATAACTTTATATTGTACCACTAGCAGAATACCCTCTATTGATGCTTCGTTTGATAACCATGATGATTACTCCCTTTTTTTGCTTTTAACATCAATACATGACAATAGCCATAATTTCTAAATTCCACTGCATATATCATTAGGCCACACAGTGCATTGCCCCATTGATAAAAATCAAATTTTATGACTCGACACCTTACAATATTGATATCAATCGAACACAACACCAATCGGTAATTGCATAGAAAAGACAAAGGTAAAATATTTGGGGAAAGACTCAGTTTTGTCTGTGACACTTCAAAGTTGAGATATTTAAAAAAAAAATCATGTTATGCTCAATTCGTTTTGGGTTCTCTTAAACTAATAATTGCCAAAAATTTGTTTTGTGATTAAACTGGGCCAAGTAAATTTTTTTATTATAAAAAGATTTGTGTAAATAAATAGAGTTAAGAAATCTTAGATAATATAAAATTTGATATTAATATTAAAGTTTTCATTTAAAATTTGACATAAATTTTAGGGATTTTAATATATGATATTATCAAATGATAAAATGAATAATTTCGATGAAAAAATATCTAATCCTATAAAATTAAGTGCCATTTCTTTAATCTACTAGTATAGATTCTATATAACCAGGAACTGCAAACAACTTTTGTTACTTCGTCCTACACAAATTCTTTTTTTTAAATGGTTAAAATGAAAAATTTACATACAAAATCAAGAAAAAATTAATATCAGTCCAGGGACCCCTAGGATCTTACCGATTTTGAAAATTTTCAGTACACATCTATTGCTTTATTTGACTACCATTCTGAAGAATTTTTGTTAAGATCGGCCAAATTTTTGTATGAACTTCTAACACAAAGTCTAGTAAAAAATTAATATAGGTCCAAAGGAGGTCTAACCAATTTCGACTATTTTAAATACACATCTATTGCTCTATTTGGCTACCCCTCTATTTGTCAATTGTCAAAAACAAATAAATTCCAAAATTAAAGCTTTTCTATGTCTATACTATTATATAAAAGGGTACTCAACTATGTTCGGGGCTACATAGCTTGAGAACGGCAGGCGCTATTTCAGTATATTTTTTCTATTGGATAGCTGTGGTACTCAGTTAGGACATAGGCTATAAAAATTTGCTAACCGATAGTTAGATAATTAATTAAAATGAAAAGAGCATAAGCATACACTATCTATATTATTATCCTCAGCGAGAAAAGAAGATCTTTATTTTTAAGCTCTATTTGAGCAACATAAAGGTGGTATGCAACTCTAAAAAGGCTGTAATAACATTTTAAAGGCGTTGATTAAGGAGGTGGTACTTCCCACGGCAATAGAGTACCAAATTTTCGGAGTAAATTTTGAACTATAATTCGCACATCAATGAAACTCGGCACGAACTTGCTATTAAGACTTTGACAACTTAGTGCTTGACTTTGCGCGAGATTAAAAAGAAGACAAAAGTGACCAAAAAATAAAAATAATTGTATGCCAAGAGAAAACATTTTTCATCGTTAATATATACATGTGAGTGGGATTGTCAATTAAACATGATAACTCTTTCCATAATTATTTCTTTTGTGGCAGCAACGCGCCGAGTTTCAGCTTGTGGTTGATATAAAGATATTTTGATATTAAAGCCAGGGTGTGCAGATTTCGATCGAAGGTGACTATTTATTTTTGCATCAAATGGAAAAACCAAAAGTATTGTATGCATATTCTTTTGCGTTACAATAAAAATATTAAATTTTCCAATTACTGATACGCTACCAGAACCCGGTTTTTTATGGCTGCAGCTAGTCCATAAATTTAACAAAAATTAATGTTTACATTAACTCAACACTTTACACATAAGCTTAAATTTTCTAAACCTACTCTGTACAAAAACCATACCTCATAAAAAGTGACATTCATAAAATATTGTATTAGAAATATATTTTCTGTGTATGAATCTACAAAATAGAAAATCATTCAAAGCTGCTGTTCAATGACTTGTTTAAAAATGTTTTAATGAATACTTAAGTGACTGTCTGGAGCGCAAATGTTAAAGAATTTCATGATTTGTCATTAATTTAATTTAATTGCATTAATTCGCCAAAACAAAATAAATCAATTGGCGACCAAGTTAAGTACTGCTTTATCAGACTTAAAGAGTTTCCTGTCTGCTTATCTTGGGTTTTTAAATTTTTCATTATCAGCTAGATTAGTTAAGATTATGCCAGTGGTTAAACCTATAAAAATCTATGCAATCTAGATCAGTATGAAATTATATTTCTAGTGATTTATTTTGGGGTTTTTTTTTAAACCTGTGTCAACTATATGGCATTAAAGGTTGTATATTAAAGCTGGAAAGAGTTTAAAAAGTTTCAAATGCTCTCCATTAAAGAGCAAAATCAATAAAAGCTTTGACTGGGAAGAGCGCACTGTTTAAACATAACATTGTGTATGAATTTTGTGCAAAATGCGATTAAAAATAATCCAGTTCTTTTCCATATTAAATAATATGTAGATAATATGTTATTGATGTTTAGCCTGAGTGGATAGACAGAAAAGTTGGCATACTACACTAGCGCAAAAGCTTCATAAAAGCACAGTTTAAGCTAATTAAAAAATTTTTGTATATAAAAGTATTTTGATATATTCAACAAACTTGCTTATTAAAAAGAAAATATAATTAACTGTGCGTCAAAATAAAACAAAAAGCTTGATCATTTTGAAAGTTAAAGCTTTCCCCTGCAGCAGCTTTAAGTTGCACGGCAATTCTGCAATCCTGCACCACTGCGTCATTGTATCTTCTAGATAACGCATAGTTCTAAACTGAATTTACATAAACTTGTTTGTTCTGTGAAACCAGAGCTTAGAGGGTGTCATTTTTGTATTTTTTATTCAAAGTTTTTTCGTTTTTTTTTCATTTCTCCCCTTTTAACTTCACTGGTGCACGCTGCGTGCTAGATGAGGGCCACAGTGTTAAAACTTTTTGTGTTGGTTTAAAAAAGCACCACACCAAAGCGAACAAATGGTGTAGAAACTTTTTAAGCTCTACAACAACGTGGCAACATGTTACACTCACCAGCAACATCAACAACAACAAAACAACAAAAAAATCAAACTGCATTTCGCTTAATTTTCGCTTAGATTGGAATTTGGAAAAAAGGAGAATAACTTTTGTTGAACAAAAGTTGATGCTTTCATTTTTAACGATTCGTCGTTGCTGTTGCAAAGAAAACTTTTACATGCTGCTAATATATTTTCAACTCTATCCACGTAAGTGGATCTATAGAAAAGGAAGTGATAAAAAATTCAAAAATATTGCTTCTTAAAAAAAAAAATTAAAAAATGTTTTTAACTTAGAATAGTTATTAAAAAGTTTTCACTACTCATGTTGCAAAAGTTTTGACAAAATGATGTTCTACAAAGTTGAAAAACTTGTTGATGAATTTTGATGGAAAATGACAAAAAAGCGTTCACGTTCTTGATAAAAAACTAAAATTTGACAAAAATATTCCAACTTTATTTTAATACCTAGTTCCTTAAAAAACAAATAGTCCTTAGAGTGTTTAAATTCGAAAAATTTTATATTAAGATATTCTTAATTTTCGCTTTCACAGACTGAAATGATCCTGCTGGATAAAAATCTAGCCAAAGCTTAAGATCTCCAAGCAATAGCACAAATGAGTGCTGTATATCTGTAAATCTGTTACTTAAAAAACAAGCAATTACTTGAGTTTTTATTCAGAAATCGGCAAGAACAAATGTTAATGTAATCAATTTTGAGCAAGAATAACCATATCCTTCTTTCAAAAATCATATTCGTACAAATGCATTTTTGTACTCAAAACACTCTCCCAAACTGTCTAAGGGCCTGACACAACGTGGTGAATAAATTTAAACTTGAAAAATTAATTTTTGTGGTTTAGTTAATAGTTAAAGCTTTAAGAGCCGAAAGAGATTCTTCTAATACTTTTTTTAGAAATGAATATTAAATTAAATAACCGACTCTTAATTCTTTTTAATAAAATTGAATTTATACATGTAAGGTATATGTGCATTAGGAAGTCGAATTCTGGAATGTTTTTATAAATCTGTAATATTTTCAACAACATCGGGGCTTAAAATCCAGATCCCGGAATCGCTTCGGAATTTTGAAAACTGAATTAACCACAATCTTCCACTATATATTAAAACTCGTACATATACAATTAAAAAAGTTTCCTTACATTTTTAATCCGTAAGAATAACGATTAATTAAAAACTTATACTATTAAAAAAAGATCTTTGTCCAAACTGTTATCCTATCATCATCCAGTATACCGTGGCTGACTTTCCTAATGTTTATGTAAATATTTGTATTCATATTTTGACTTAGTTCTCTTGTCATTATGAGGTGTTTTGCCAAAACACATTTACAGGGTCCGCCATCTAACGTTTTTTTTTTCAACTAGTGCTTATTTCGTGAATGGTAACACTTAGCTCATGTCTCATTTGACAGATAATTAGTTTTATCCTTCCGCTGATATAAATACAACGTTGGGAAATTTTGCGACACTACTTTAAAAATCATGGTAATGTTGCAGAATGTGTGCGAAAATTGCGTATGGATTTTGGAAGAAGAGAAGCACCGTCAGCTCCGTATGTTCGTTATCTTGTGAAAAAAGTGAAAGAAACTGGCATCCTCATCGATAAACCAAAGCGTGAAAAGCCAAAAACAGTGCGTACACCCGAGAATATTGCTGCTGTGGCAGAAAGTGTGCGTGAAGCGCCATCAACATCAATTCACCGTCGTTCTCAACAATTGAACATTTCGGAGACATCATTGAGACGAATTTTGCATAAAGATTTTGGTATGACGCCATACAAAGTCCAATTGGTTCAGGAGTTGAAGCCAACTGACCACCCAATGCGTTTTTTTCAAAAAACGTTATTTGGCGGACCCTTTATTTTTTAAAATTTTTTAATATATTTTAATTATTCGTATATTATTTTAGCGTATAACATTTTAAAATTTTTTAATATTGTTGACTTTATATGATTTAAATACAAATTCTAAATGTTTGATAGTTTAAATCATACTTGATTTTAAATACAAATTTAATTTAAGAACAATTAATTGTTCTAACTTTGACCTTAAGCTCAATAAACGATTTTAAACTATCAAACAACTAGAATTTGTATTTAAAATCAAGTATGATTTAAACTATCAAACATTTAGAATTTGTATTTAAATCATATAAAGTCAACATAATTAATATAGAGGTCATTTAGAAAAAACTTTAATCAAATGGTAGAGCTCGACCAAACGGAAACAGCTGAAAACAAAATCAGCAAAAATTCTAAAAACAACTTCAGTAAACATGCTTTGTTAGTGCAGACTTCCAGCAGGCTGTTGGACTACATATAATAACATAAGCATAGAAACTAAAGTAAAACAGAAATACAACAACAAATGTGACATTATGAAATGGAGGAAAAACTGAGAAATTGACGCTTCAAATCTCATCGCCCCGATGGTGCAGTGCGTTAACGCGCGCTTGCACGGGTATCACAAAGATTTCTGATGACGCTTTTAGCAGAGTAGAAATTGCAATCAGATCAGCTAGTGATTTTTTCCTTTTCATATTGAAAAAAAAAAGAAAAAAAAAAACTTTGTTGTTGTTGTTGTTTCTTTGGAAAAATTCGTTAGAACAATTAATTGTTCTAACTTTGACCTTAAGCTCAATAAACGATTTTAAACTATCAAACAACTAGAATTTGTATTTAAAATCAAGTATGATTTAAACTATCAAACATTTAGAATTTGTATTTAAATCATATAAAGTCAACATAATTAATATAGAGGTCATTTAGAAAAAACTTTATTTTTTAATATTGTTAACTTAATTAATTTAAGTTCACTTTTGTTTCGTTTGTCATATAATGTGTTCATGGGGTAAATGTGTTTCTTTTTCTATGGGTAGCACTTAGCCAATCTGACAGCTCAAAATACCGGAATTTGGCAGTACTGTAAAAAATTGTTTTTTCCGGTTAATTTTAATCTCTATGTTCAGACTGAAAAAGACAAATAAATTGTAAGTCGATAAAATTTCAACCATCGTCTTTAATTTTTCCAACATCAGCGATTCTAACAACTCAGATGTGGGGTTCGAACCCACGCTCCCTCTCGGGAACCAGAGGACAAATATGGCCTGCTTAACACTTGTGGTCCGAAGCTAAATTGTAGATCTGGGTGCTCAGTCGCAACAGTCGTGGGGACTGGTTCAACTGAGTCGACTGAAGAGTTACGTAGACAAGGTGACAAACAAAGTGACGAACAAAGTGACGAGATAGATGTGCCTAATATATTTAATATTGAAATTGCCGTTGATAATGACGAATTAGATATAGATTATTCTTTAGAAAAAACTTCGCGTGATGAACTAAATAGCTTAATTATGGAGTGTTATGTAGAGCCAAAAGATATTTTTATAAAACCGATAAACTACGAAATGAAGATTCATTTGACGTCTGACAGACCTTTTCATTGTGCACCAAGAAGACTTTCCTTTTTTGAACGGACTAAGGTTCAAGAGATTATAGATGAGTTGCTAAGAGACAGGATTATAAGGCCAAGCAATTCTCCCTATGCCTCCGCACTAGTTCTGGTTAAAAAGAAGAATGGCCAGACGCGCATGTGTGTTGATTACCGGGGGTTAAATAAGCTAACAGTAAGGGATAACTATCCACTTCCATTAATTGAGGACTGCATAGAGTATTTAGAGGGGAAACTATATTTTTCGGTTTTAGACTTAAAAAGCGGTTTCCATCACGTAAGTGTATCAGACGATTCAATTCCGTATACTGCTTTTGTGACGCCGTTTGGGCAGTACGAGTATTTGAAAATGCCATTTGGGCTTAAGAATGCCCCAGCTGTTTTTCAGCGATTCATTAATGAAATATTTCGGGAATTTGTAGAAAAAAGAGAAATTGTAATTTATATGGATGACATACTTATTGCAAGTACAAATATTGACGACCACAAAAATTTGCTGCGAAGGGTATTACGACGCATTGCCAGTCAAAACTTAAAACTTAATCTTGCGAAGTGTAAGTTTTGTCATAGAAAAATCGAGTATCTTGGATATTCAGTAACTTCTTCTGGAATTTCACCTAGCACGTCTCATATCGAGGCTATCAAAAAATACCCCGTACCCACTAATCACAAAAACTTGCAAGCATGTATTGGACTTTTCTCATATTTTCGCCGGTTTGTACCGTCATTTTCACGTATAGCAAAACCACTACAAAGTTTGTTGAAAAAAAATTCCGAGTTTTGTTTTGACGAAACATGCATTGACGCATTTAACGAACTAAAAAGAAGACTGACCGAGGCCCCTGTGTTGGCGATTTATAACCCGATAAGAGAGACTGAATTACACTGCGACGCCAGTACAATTGGTTTTGGGGCAGTGCTATTACAACGACAAAACGATGGAAATCTTCATCCAATATCCTACTATTCAAAGACTACGTCCTCTGCCGAGTGCCGATACCATAGCTTTGAGTTAGAGACTCTGGCTTTAATATATTCTCTTAGGCGATTTCGAAAGTATTTGGAAGCAATACCCTTTAAAATTGTTACTGACTGCAACTCCCTGACGATGACTTTGGAAAAGAAACAAATTAATCCACGCATAGCTAGATGGGCTCTAGAACTGGAAAATTACAATTATACAATACAGCATCGAAACGGTTCAGCTATGGGTCATGTAGATGCCCTCAGTCGGTGCCAAGTTGCTGCATTATTGAATGTGAATGACGTTGATTTACAAATCCAGATCGCTCAAGGACGCGATGCCACTATAAGGAACTTAAAAGATCGACTAGAGACGGGAAATGTAAAAAACTTTGAGATGATAGATGGGCTTGTTTTTAGAACGCATGTTGACGGACAAAAGCTTTTATATGTTCCTACCGAGGTAGAAGATAATGTTATACGCCTGCTGCATGAGAAAATTGGTCACCAAGCAGTTGACAAATGTCTTGATAAAATCAAAATGTACTACTGGTTCCCGCAAATGCGACAAAAAATCGACGGATTCATCAAAAACTGTTTGAAATGTTTAATGTATGCTCTGCCGGTAAGAACCCGCGAGAGGAACTTATATCCTATTCCAAAAGTGCCGCTGCCGTTCGATACCCTTCACGTCGATCATTTTGGTCCGTTGCCATCCATCCAATCCAAAAGGAAGCATATCTTAGTCGTAGTGGATGCATTTACGAAATTTGTGAAATTATACCCGACGAATTCAACTAGTACACGTGAAGTTACTAGTGCTTTAGAGAAATATTTCAGTTACTATAGTCGACCTAAAAGAATTGTGTCTGATAGGGGGACCTGTTTTACATCATTGGAGTTTGACGACTTTCTTCTTAGAAGAAATATAGCTCACGTGAAAGTAGCAACCGCATCCCCTCAGGCAAATGGACAGGTGGAACGGGTAAACAGGGTAATAAAATGCATGTTAGGAAAGTTAAGTGACCCATTAAATCATTCGAATTGGTGCGCCAAGTTGCTTAATATAGAATACGCTATTAACAATTCAGTTCATAGTACAACCAAGAAGACTCCTAGTGATTTATTATTTGGTGTTGAACAGCGCGGAGTTATCATTGACGAATTTACTGAATACGTTCAAAGTAAAATAGACTCAAATAAAACCCGTAACCTACAACAAATACGACTAAGTGCCGAAAATGCTATAAAAAAATCACAAAAATATAGTTTGGACTACTCCTTAGAGCAAAACACTGACGCAAAGAAGTACGACGTAGGTGATTTCGTAGTCATAAGGAATATTGACACTGTAATGGGTACCAATAAAAAATTAATACCTAAATATAGGGGACCATACGTAGTACATAAAATCCTTGGTAACGACAGATATGTTGTGCGTGATGTCGAAAATTGTCAGTTGACCCAGTTGCCATACGACGGTGTTATCGAAGCGAGCAGAATGCGAAAATGGTTACCAAGTGGTGAAGGGCCGGCCATTGATGTAATGAACCAGAGCAATGCGATACCTGGGATAAGTTTGTGAAACGTGCCGTCTGCCGTTTATTACGTAGCGATCGAGGTCGATCGAAAGTCAGTTTGGCCGAGTTGTTAACTTAATTAATTTAAGTTCACTTTTGTTTCGTTTGTCATATAATGTGTTCATGGGGTAAATGTGTTTCTTTTTCTATGGGTAGCACTTAGCCAATCTGACAGCTCAAAATACCGGAATTTGGCAGTACTGTAAAAAATTGTTTTTTCCGGTTAATTTTAATCTCTATGTTCAGACTGAAAAAGACAAATAAATTGTAAGTCGATAAAATTTCAACCATCGTCTTTAATTTTTCCAACATCAGCGATTCTAACAATATTTTAATATTTTGTCTTATTATTGGTTATAATACTTGTTTTTTTTTTAATAATTCCTTAATTGTTTTATTATATTTCCTTACAATTCTAGTTTACTATTTTTTTTTATTCTTAATTTTGGTTTTAATTTCATATTTAAATTTTTCCAAAAAAATTCAAAATCAAAAAAATAACTGAAAAAATTGTGAAAATATTTACCCGACAGTTTTGGAATTAAAATATTGATGTTTATTATAGTAGATCTTTAGTGGTATTAGATCGCGAATGGTGTCTCCTCAGGGCAGCCCACTCCCTGTTGTATACTAGTAGGGTAGGGCGGATAATGGGGATCTCTGTCCGTCCGGTCCGTATACTTCTCCCCAACTCGTGGGATTTTCATGGAAAATAAAAAAAAAAAAAAGGAAGGGTGCGCTGTGGTAACGAGTCCTGAAGCGGTGGAGTCCCAAAAGGATTTAATCGTGGAAGGGTGCCGGAAGCCGCAAGGTGACCTGCCGGGCCTGGTGGACGATAAAACTCCGAAAGGAGTGGAATTGTCAGCCAGTCCCGTCGGAGCTTCAGCGATAGGGAACGACGCTGATTCCCCGTCAGTAAAATGGCGGACCAATTCCAAAGCATGTCATTCGATGAGTCCACCCCGGAGACGAACGAGCGGAAAAGATTCAGGGAGCAGCCTGGACCTTTCGGCGAAGTCGTTACAGGGACGACTCGAACCGGTGAGTCGGAAGGTGGACAGCTTACGGCTGTTAGCTCTTCGGCTAAGGATGGGGATGGGGAAGGTGGACATCCTGTAAAGGTTGATAGCCTTCCACATAAAGGAAGGACGATGGGAGCTGGTGGACGACCCTCAAAAGTCGATAGCCAGGGCAAATCGTGGAGGGCTGATAGCCAGAAACCGAGCGGTAGTAAAACTTTGCCAAAACAAAGGGTTGCGGACGCGAAGTCGAAGGCTTTAGCTGGAGGAAGATCAAACCAGGTAGGGGTTATTGGAAGCTGCCGGACATCCTATGCTATGGTAGCAGAAAAAGACCTCTTAATGGGCATCGTAGATTGCTCCATCGATGGTCAGTTGGGAGAGTCTCAGTTAGCGGTCTTTAAATCCGCTCTCTTGGAGTCTCTCGACACCATCGATGAGAGTGATGGCGATGTAGGTTTTGTGGGCAATGCAAACTTGGAGGATGGAATAATTGTACTTATGTGCAAGAACCCATCATCCAAGGTATGGCTGTGCCGAAACGTGACAAAGCTCAAGAACTTATGGGAAGGGGTTGAGTTGCGGATCGACCGACTGTACGCATTGAAGGACGTTAGAAGGATGTTCATCTTTGTCTACGGAACTTCTGAAGGCAAGGAGGTCATCCTTAGGAGGTTGCAGACCCAGAACCGGTGCGTTGCAGACACTTCTAAATGGAGAGTTAGTAACGTAACGAAGTTCGGAGATGCAAAGAAAGGAGGCGTCAAGCTCACCGTGTGGTGCCGGAAGGATGAGATGGAGGCAATCAGGTTGGCAGGAGGGAAACTCAACTGCGGCCTTGATCAAGCTCTCATCAAATTCGAAAAGGATGCAAGGTGAGTGCGATGGAACCCCTGATACGGGGCTGGTGGGGAATCTTGCAAGGGAAGAACCACCAGGGCGGGTGGTGGGCCCGTACCAGGAAAACCTCATTGTGTGTCAACTCAATCTACACCATAGTTTTCAGCAATGATGATGCGTTGCATGGAGGAGGATGGAATTGACATAGCAATGCTTCAGGAACCTTGGATTCCTGAAACAGATGGCAGATGGCAGTACCAACCAGAAACAGATGGCAGACGACGGACTTGTATCTTGGTGAGACATGGTATACTAGCGGTACATATGCCACACCTATGTTCCCCGGATCTCACCGTTGTGAGAATTGGGGATGGTACAGGTGCTTGTATGGTAGCTTCAGCGTATCTTCCCTACGACTCTCCAGACCAACCACTTTCAAAAGAGGTGGAGAATCTGGTAAAGTACTGTGAGGAAAGGAACATTGGAGTGATGATAGGATGTGATGCTAATGCGCACAATACTGCGTGGGGTAGCACCAACAACAACGACAGAGGAGAGCAATTGCTTGAGTTTGTGGAGAGGTACAATCTGTTGGTAGCAAATAGAGGAGCACAACCGACTTTCGTTGATGCGAGGCGAGCGGAAGTGATTGATGTAACTCTCATCTGCAGGAAGATTCTGAACAGAATAAAAAATTGGAGGGTCGTGGATAGGCTAACCATGTCGGACCACAGATCCATACAGTTTGAATTCAAGTACGGAATCCGACGCCAGCGGAATCGCAGGAAGGTCAGGATTCCCAAGAATACAGATCCTGCGAAATATAAGGCGAAGTTGAGGGAAACACTGACCCAAAAAGCGATAAAAGTACCAGGGAATACGGTGGAAGAAGAAAGTCATGTCAAACACCTTAGCTCGGCCATGGTCGAAGCCTACGAGGTGGCATGCCCAATACTTTCAGTAGACGAAGGTGATCCAACGCCATGGTGGTGCACGGAAATCAAATCTCTGAAGAAGAAGGTTAGGAAGGCCTTCAACCTGCACATGAGAGGGGGAACCCCAAAAACATGGGCAAATTACAAGGCACGGAAAAGGGAACTGAAGTACCTCATACGACAACGGAAAAGGCAGTCGTGGAGAGACTTCTGTTCTGGGATGGAAACTATATCAGAAGCATGTAGGCTTCAGAAAATGGTTTCAAAAGACCCATTCTCCAAAGTGGGACTGATCCGAAAGAAGGATGGAATCATGGAAGTTCTGATGGAGGTGCACTTTCCTGGAAGTTTTAAGTCTGATAACCCGTGGACACCCTTGAAGAAAGGAATGCACAGGGTTGACAGGCTGGAAGCCGAAAGGATGATCACTATGGACGGGGTGAGGAGTGCTATACGCTCATTTGCTCCGTACAAAACATCAGGGATGGACGGTATATTCCCTGCTATGATGCAGTGGGGGGAAGATCTCATTGCACCCAGGCTGTGGGGTATATTCGTTACTTGTCTAGCGACTGGGTATGTTCCGAGAGTCTGGAGAGAGGCGAAAGTTGTCTTTCTTCCGAAGCCTGGAAAAAAAGATTATGCGGAGGCAAAGTCGTTCAGACCGATCAGCCTAACATCTTTTTTCCTGAAAACGATGGAAAGAGAGATGGTTGACTGTCTTGAGAGCACCTCGCTGACGCAAAATCCTCTGAGTAGATGCCAACATGCATATAGAGCAGGTAGGTCTACGGAGAGTGCTCTTCACGAATTGGTAAGAGTGACTGAAAAGGAGGTATTTTCAGGAGGCATTGCGATGGCCACATTTATGGACATCGAGGGTGCTTTCGACAAAATATGCTTTGGAAGGCTGCGGCAAGCCCTGACAGAACGCAATGTAAGCCCAATGATAGCAAATTGGGTGGACAATATGCTCAAACACAGGGCTGTCAACATGCAGAATGGTAGAGTAAAGACTAGAGGTAGAGTAAGTAGAGGATGTCCCCAGGGCGGGGTGTTATCGCCAACCCTGTGGAACATAACTGTGGACTCACTACTGGTTAGACTGGATGAATCGGGCATAAACACGATAGGGTATGCAGATGACATTGCGTTGGTGGTCCGCGGCAAGTTCATTGACACCATCTCTGACATCATGAAGGGAGCACTCCGAAGGGTGGAGGAGTGGTGTCGAGAACAAGGCCTTACCTTACTCAGACTTTTTGGAGCTGAAATTAACATGTCCACGAAAGTTAAATATCTAGGGGTAACCCTTGATAGCAAACTGAACTGGAACGAGCATGTAGAAGATAGGATTCAAATAGCCAAGAGGGTTCTGTTCCAGTGCAGACGCGTTTGTGGTCTCAAATGGGGGCTAAACCCAGAGGCTATGAAATAGGTTTACACTATGATGGTTAGACCTGTCATCACGTACGCTTCGGTGATTTGGTGGACAAAAGTCAGCCAGAAAACCATTAAGAAGAGACTGGACAGAGTCCAACGGCTGGCGTGTGTTGGAATAACAGGTGCAATACGCACCACTCCAACAAGCGCAATGGAGGTTCTGTGAGGTATGCTGCCGTTGGATTTAGAAATAAAGAAAACAGCGGCGCTGTCAGCCCTCAGGATCCTTACTCAGACTTTTTGGAGCTGAAATTAACATGTCCACGAAAGTTAAATATCTAGGGGTAACCCTTGATAGCAAACTGAACTGGAACGAGCATGTAGAAGATAGGATTCAAAGAGCCAAGAGGGTTCTGTTCCAGTGCAGACGCGTTTGTGGTCTCAAATGGGGGCTAAACCCAGAGGCTATGAAATAGGTTTACACTATGATGGTTAGACCTGTCATCACGTACGCTTCGGTGATTTGGCGGACAAAAGTCAGCCCGAAAACCATTAAGAAGAGACTGGACAGAGTCCAACGGCTGGCGTGTGTTGGAATAACAGGTGCAATACGCACCACTCCAACAAGCGCAATGGAGGTTCTGTTAGGTATGCTGCCGTTGGATTTAGAAATAAAGAAAACAGCGGCGCTGTCAGCCCTCAGGATGTTGCGAAATGCTACGTGGCATGGGGCAACGGCCATGCATGGTCATATTCGCATCCTTGATATTGTACAGAGAGATGTCAGGGAGGCGTTTATGCCTATGGATGGAAGGCAGAGAGTAAAAATAACAGAAAAATGTTATAAAACTCTTATAACGGATGGAGCCGTTTGTGAAGAAATCGCTCGTAGCGATATCAGTATATTCACAGACGGCTCTCTGATGAATGGCCGGGCCGGGGCAGGCGTGTACTCAAAAGAGTTAAGCCTATCCTGTGTACTGAGGTTGGGGAGGTTTGTGTCTGTATACCAGGCAGAAATGTTTGGCGTAGTGCATGCGCTGGACCACCTGATAGATGGCCGGATCAGTGGCAAGAAAATTGTCATCGCTCTCGACAATCAGTCTGTGATTAGGTGTATGCAACGGACAGACATCACTTCCAGGTTGGCCATAGAATGTCTTACAAAACTCAATAGGTGCGCCCAGACAAATGAGCTTACACTTATGTGGGTGAGAGGACACTCTGGCATAGAACAGAATGAAGAAGCTGATTCTTTAGCAAGAACAGGATCAGCAGAAGAATTCTGTGGACCAGAACCACGTATCGCCATAGGCGACAATATGGTGGCAGGCCTTATTAAACAATGGACGGACTCGGAACACAGTAAAAGGTGGGAAGAAGCTGTTAACTGCAGGCAATCAAAGGCGGCCGTGAAGTGGTCTCGTAGTGAGGCAGCAAAAGTTATCCGATACAATCGAAGGACTTTAAGCTGGCTTACTGCACTGGTCATAGGACACGGTCCCTTCATGTACCATCTCGGGAAGATGACTCTGACCGAGGACGATGCGTGTAGGTTATGCCTAGAGGAGCCGGAAACAGCAGCACACATTCTGTGCCAGTGTCCGGCGCTGGCAAGCATAAGATTGACCACTCTGGGACGCCCATTTATTGGCGAAGCCGAGATTGGTCAACTAACCTATAAGGATATGCTTGAGGTGACAAAGGATGCTTACACGAGGAGCATGCTCACGTACGAGTACTCCGAGCAGTAGTACCCTTTGTCCAATAGGACGAAAAGGGACCCACTGTGGTCTGCTTCGGCTAATCCCCAACTTATTATATATAGTAGATCTTTTAAACATTATATTGAATAAAATTAGGTTTGACATCAGAAATACTAACTAAGGCTTGTCCTTCAGTATAAATTGATTAAAAAATATTTTCAAAAAAAAATATTTGATAATATTTGAACTCTGATTTGTTGTTGTTTTTATATTTTTATATATGCCCTAATTGGAATGAAACTTTGCCCTGCTTGTCAGAACTCCTTGTAACTTCAACTTTTTGCTCTTTACTTCTCAGTTTAAAAACTAAAAAAAAAAAAATACGATAGAATGCTATTTGAAAGTCACACTTCCTTTTTTTTGCAGCATTGACACAAGTGCTGACAGCAGATGTGTCAGGTTTTGATTGACATCTTCCAGCTTATCATCATAACTTGCACCCTCACCAATTTCAACACTCATTGCCACTTCAGTTCATCTCTTGCTCATGAGTTGCATAGGTTTTTTTGACGAAAACATTTCAAGCTGTTTTTATTGCGTTATATTTTATTCTTCATGATTTTTCATCATGATGAAATTATTATGATCCGCTCTTTGTACTTTGTCCGTCCATTAAGTGATTATATTGCAACCATGATGGATTATTTTCTTCAACGAATTTTCAACACCAAGATTTGCAAGTTTGACAAGTTTTCGCTTAATATTTTTGACTAAGCTATTAGAACAGCTGTTTGAGAACCCCCGGCAGGAAGTAAAATAATACCAAGGTAATGCTCAAATCCGGATTAAATAAAAAAAACCAGCAACAACAACAACAGAAGCAAGCAAAACAACAACGATGGCTTAAAACAATGTCGTACCGTGAGGGAGAAATGAGTTATGTTAACTAGCAGCGCGAATAAAGTTCGAAAAGTATAAAATTGCATTTTCCAACGGGTCGCAGTGCGGGACGAACGAACAAAACACAACAAAGCTCCGACATGACATGCAGGTGCTGATGTTTGAGGAACAACCGTAAATGTCCCTGCAGGATAAATTGTTATCAAGCAAAGTAAGCGTAGAAGTAAAAGTTTTTTTACCCAAGCATAACTGGTGCAGCAGGCAGTTATGTCCCACCCAAGAGTGGGAGGTGATGAAAACAACAACAGCACTGCCACTTAAATGTATAAAGCGGGGGAGGGAACAAAGTTGTTTATTGTCAGTGCACAAGACCAAAAGTACATTGTTGAGCTCTTAACGGTAAATTGAGTCCCTTAGAAACAAACTTCATCTTTAGTATTTATACTCGAAACAAGTTAAGAAAGTGTGTGACACCTACCGAACTGGTGAGGGGGTGGGAGGAAGGGGAGTAGGGTAAAAAGATTGCAGCAAGACAATCTACTTGACGAGTTCAAAATGTTGATGTATCTTACGTGAGCGGATTATTTTTCAAGGAAATGTGTTGGGAAATAAGCGCAAAAACGCAAGGAAGGAGGATTCAATTACGAAAATAAAAAACCTTGGTTAAAAAATGAATCTCTTTAAAAGTATATAATTGACACATAAGAATCAATAAAAAGAACGTTAAAGTAGTACTCAAAACAAAAGAGTATATTATTAACTCCTATCAACTATTTCGCTTAAATAAAGCGTGTTTTTTAATTGCATGTAAAGTTTTGATGGTTGTTGTCTATAATTTGACAGTTGAAATTGTAAAATTGTGTTGACATTTCTGTTTAGTAAGGTTTGGCAATTTATCATGAATTCCAAATTATGGAAATGTACTTTGAAAAAATCAATCTTTTCACGAAGTTCATAGAGCATTTTTACCGAAGAATTGTGTTTAGTGATGAAGCTCATTTCTGGTTAAATGGCTTCACCAACAAGCAAAATTACCGTATATGGAGCAAAGACGATCCACAAGCAATCAACGAATCACAATTACATCCATTATAATTGACTGCTGGGTTCGATTTACACGCTGGCGGCATCATCGGTCCTTATTTATTTCGAAATGTTGAAAAAACTGCTGTTAAAATCATATTTAATAAATAAATGCCATGAAATTATCTACCGGATTATTATAATAAAAAATTCATTTCAATAATATATTTGTCTTGTATTAATAAATGAAGTTTTTATGCAGCTAAAAAAACACCTGGTAGAATTCCATTTTAGGTATCTATGTAGTTCCATACCCACTGGAACATTTAAAGAATTGGAGAGAGGACCATTTTTACGAAAAAAAGTTAAAATAGACTTCTGTATTCTGTTAACTGAAATTAACTATTCAATCGCTTGATAATTGAGTTATTTGAGTTACTGCGAAATAAGTGCTACTTTAAAAGAGCAAAATCGGTTTTTTGATGGTAAATCCAATTTTAAGAGTGTATGATTATTGTTTTTCTCCAAATTATGTTGTTCTCGATCAGACCTATAACTTACACTAGGACGCTTTATAAGAGCAGGATGACTGTCACACCGTGTTATTCTTCATTCCTACATTTTTATTCTTGACTAGCTGCTATACCCAGTGTTACTTTGTAGTTTATATAAATAATTATTAGTATTATCCTATATTAGCTTTTAATTTATTAATTTTTTATTAAACAAAAAAATAAAAGTAAATCTTTTGAAATTATCGTATATATTAAATTACTTCAGTCACTACATAAAAATTTTAAACAATTTTAGAAAAAAAAAATTTTTATATTATACTTTTGGAAAAATAATTTTAAATGATTTCATGTCATCAGTGCTTGAATTATAGCTAGTCTTCTTCTGTTGGTATCAGTTCATAATAGAAGTAATCTATTCTAAGTGAGCGGTTGAAAATCTTGGAGTAAATTTTTAACTTTTTTTGATTACATATAGGACAACACCAAAAATAATTACTTTTTAATTCAAGGAAATATTTACAATTATCTAATCCAAAAGGAATTTCTTTTTAATCTGAAAAAGTTTAAAATTTTGAAAATGCATGTTCGCAAAAAAAAATATATAAACACATTAACTTAAAATCAAATTTGTCAATGCTCATTTCTTAACTTGAACCCTCTCCGGTATCTTACCCACTCGTCTAACTCAGTTGTTAACAAAGTTGCGCTTATTTTGCTTCGTTACCAATGCAAGCAAGTAAGCTTTCAGAAAAGTGGGTTCGATACCGAGCTCGGACAATAAATATTATATTTTATTTTATTTAAATTAAATTAAGATTTTTTTATAAACTATACTGTTTATTTAAAAATTTGTTTGAACTTTTTTTAAACAATTTCTTCATACAAAAGCTTAATGCAAATTCGTAGTTAAAAAATAGTCTACAACCTAAAATATTTTTATATTAAAATAAATTTTAAAGGGATTAAAAATAGTAGGTACTTTTGGATTAAAAATTCCTTTAATCCGAAGTTTAGATTTAAATTTTTTTTAACCGTATGCACTGCATTTTGGCTATGACGGCAGTATTAAATTAATAGCGTTAAATTGTATAAGCTAAATTTTCATAACTGAATTAGTACATAGAACTAGTGTCCGACCGAAACCGGAATTTTGGCCCAAACCGAAACCGAATATTCTGCCATTTTATAATATTCGGCCGAAACCAAAACTGAAACTGAAACTGGTTATTAATATGAAAATTTAAGTTTTCACAAATAATTTTTTCTATAAGGAAACAAAAGTACTTTCATACACATAAGAAAAAAATTTAATATAAAAAAAGTGCTATTCGAATATTGAAGGTTAAGCAATTAATTGAAGTTTACTATAGTAATAAATGAGATCATTGTTTATTTAATTTTTTATTACCAAATGATTGCATTCTTTATATATTCCTCTTAAAGTAAGATATAAATAAATTACTCTAAAGGGCAAAGCATTTTTTTAAAAATTATAAAACAATATTTAAAAAAAAAATTGATTTCGTCACAAAAATCAAAGGAGGTACCCTTTTATTTTTCCTAAAAAAATTAGAAAAAACAATTTTGTGTCAAACTGCGATAGTTTTTGCATAAAAGTGCAGTTTCCGGTTTTTATTATTTTACAACAAAAACTACTTTTGCACAATTTTTTGGCCTTCTTTTTTTAAAAAAAAGATTAAAAATATAAATTCTTAGCTATCAGAATTGTACCAGCCAGTTTTTGCAAGTTATTTAATTGAACTTTTAGAAAAAAGAAGATTAATTTTGACTGAAGGTAATGCTGTTATATACAAAAATTCATTGTACTGAGATTTTCTACAGTTTTCAAGATATGAGAACGTTATTGATGTCAAACCAACGAAAATTTTTGTTACCTTATTATGCTTAAGAAAATTGAAAAAGTTAGTATACATTAACATGCATATTGTAGGGTACTCATTAGAGATAAACAAAAACTGTCCAGGTGGTGTTTGTAGCCCTTTTAATTACCAAAAACTCTTTTACAGGTTATTCAAACGTATCTCTATTTTTGTACTCTCTTTTCAGTGTTTTTAATTTTCATTATGTTACAAAAGAACCGTTATTTTGAAGAGAGTCCTTTTTTGTTGAAGAAAATCCATTAAGTAGTTTTCACGTGATGCGCGTTCGGACAGACAGACAGACAATATTTTTAAAAATTATATTTTGGGAATCTACAAACGTTCAAAATGTTGTACAGATTTTTTTTTTTTTTACAGTTTTATTATATGTTTAGATTGCTTATTATCAGGGCTCGGATTTTGATGACAAAAAAACTGTAAAATATGACCAAAAAAAATGACAAAAATTTCCTAAAAACTGCAGAAAATTACCTAAAAACTGACAAAATTACCTAAAAAACGCAAACAATTACAGGGCTCGGATTTTGATGACCAAAAAACTGTAAAATATGACCTAAAAAAATTGACAAAAATTACCTAAAAACTGCAGAAAATTACCTAAAAACTGACAAAATTACCTAAAAAACGCAAACAATTACATTAAAACTAAACAAAAAAATTTAGCCTTAAAAATAAAACATTACAAAATTAAAATTTATTTTATGCTGGCATATCCTGAGTTTTTATCTAACACTTGTTTCATTTTTCTACATACTCCTTCGTCAGTTTCACCACGCGTAGAGCTTTTTTCATCGAAGTCTATAAACAAAGCTACTCCTTTTTCGAGAGGTATTGTTTTTGATTTAAGGGACTCTAGTGTTAAAGAAATATGTTTAAAAATTTACATTTTGACATTTTTTAGTACGAAAAAAAAACAAAAAAAAATATTTAAAAACTATACTAAAATTACCTAAAAAACCTAAAATGATCTAAAAATTAAAAATGTCCAAAAATGACAATAAAATAACTAAAAAATCTCTAAAAATTACCAAAAAATGCCCTAAATCTAGTAAAAATTACCTGAAAACTATAAACGATAAAAAAAGAAAAAATGCCCTAAAAACTTTTCATATTTGTAATTTAGGAAACATAAATGGACGTTTTGAATAAGCAGAAAATGTTTTAGAAGCAGCAGAAAAAAGATGACATGTCATCGAAATCCTGGTCCTGCTTATTATTTATACCTAATTATTGTATCTAAATGCCTAATTCTTATATGTGTCTTGATTTTTTATTCTTCTAGAAGATCCTTGATTCGGAGCTCATTAAATGCACTGTTCAGTTTCTGCAAATAACCTTTTTTAATCTTCAACAAACGCACCTGAATCATTTTCTATAACTTAAACTGAGCATAAGCGAGGTGTTTAAGGTAAACAGTGATTCAAATTACTGTACCTTGAAAAAACCTTTCTCACGTCTTACATAAACTTTGAGTACTGACATTTTTATTTTTAAAGAATTTCCTTTCATACTAAATTTCATCCACCTGAATAAAAAGTTCTTTGTCTGGTTTCAACATATTATGTATTGGAATACTTTCAGGTACTCTCTTTCTTCTCATCAGAGTCAAGGAAAGAGCCTAGCGTCTATAAGAGTGTATCGTATTTAAAATGCTATCATCTATATCTTAAATTAAGTTGTAATGGGTCTATTTTGTGTCATGCAACACATGAATTTTCGCAAATCTACAAGTTCTTTTCAAGTTTTTGTATAGTTTTTTATCCCTCGCCATTGTACTAAAGGCAATACTATTCGTACTTGTACACATCTTTTGCTCCCTTTCACAATGGTATCTTTTAAATTTTCACACCAACTCTTGTTGGCAAGAGCAATACATAACAAGCGCCAGCTAATCAGTCAGTCATCAAAACTAAGGGATGAGAGGAAGGGTGGGTGGGTGGTTAAAGATACAACGAAGCAGCGCACAGTGGCCGAAAAGGCTCATTTAGCGGCGTTTAATTAATAGCGCTTAGGGAAAAATTTTGTTTGTTTGTGTAATGCTTTTTTTTAGTTGAAAACAGATTAAGCTACAATGCTAAGCAAAAAAAAAATTTTTTTAAAAATATATTTATATTTTTTTTTTGTGAAAGTTGCAACTTTTTTTCATATTTTATACTTTTTTTATTTTATTCAGGTAAACATCGTAAAGTTAAAATATTTATTGTTTCACATTCCTTTGGGCTGAAAATATATTAAACTTTAATATTAAAAACATTTTTTTTTTATTTATTTATTTTGTTTTTATTTTTTTTCTGTTGAAATAACTATTTTTGGCCATATACAGTCTTCATATATTTAAGTTGTTTTCATAACAAAAATTTTATTATAATTAAAAAAAAAAACAAATGTCGTAATAATAATAGTAATAAAAGTGTTTTATTCCGTTTCGGAACTGCTAGATGAATCAAAGGTGCAAATGAAAAAAACTATTCAGAGTCGGAGCTTTCAGAATTAAGGTCGCCAGTTATATCATTCATATTTAAAAGAAGCTGCTTGACCCCAGCATCTATTTCGATGTGTTTTTTCGAGTATTTCGAGGTGCTTTTAGATTTAGATGTAATAAAAGGATCCGACGAAACCAATAGAGCGTGCAGTAAGTCTTCCATTGTGTGCAATCTCGTGTCTTTTCGCATGTGGTTCAGCCTATAAGTGCGAAAATCTTTATTTCTTGCCTCAAGTGCCTCTTCTGACATCATTCCTATTGGTAGCGAAACTTTGTCAATAATAGCTGCTCCATGTATTAATATTTTATGAACAGATTGAGGCATATAAAACCAAGGGTATTCGGAAACAAATATTTTTGCTGTTTCCTAGGCATATATGCGAAAAGCCTCTACGTTAACTGCATACCCACATGCCATTGTACGCAATATTATACCAAACCTTTTTATAAGTTCCATTTTTACTCCAGTTACTATAGAGGCCATGGTTGGCTGCTCGAAAAACATTCTGGCTGTATTCCCAGTGTTTGTATTCCCCGAACCCGTCGTTGGAATGTCCACCAAAATACCCAATTCTTTTCTTAGTTCAAGTTGAATTTTTCTTTTGGTTTGTTCAGCAATTTCTTTATTTTCTCCACGTATTTGAGAAGTTTTTATAGGTATTCTGTAGGCGATATGAATTATACACTCGAAGCACCGTATCCAAGCATGAAGTGTCGACAATCCATATTCGTACAAGTGGTTTTGTGGCTGCCTCAGTTGAACCAAATTTAGATTGTTCATCAATTTTGGTGTCGCACCACAAATTCCACAAGCCAGTGATGATAACTCCGCTATGGTATTAAACACTTTTCCATCGATCATGGTCAAATGAAATTCGTGTGTTACTTCAAAAGAACTTAATTTTGTCGGCAAAATTTGTGCAATTTGTCTTTTTACATTTTCTCTCTCAGCCCTTACTAAATTCGCTGACTCTTTTTCAAAAATTATTTTAATGGGTCTGCAGAATCGAGTTGAAGAAGGCCTGTTATTTTGCCATAGTATTGCGGGTCCTTTTTTAATTTGTAAAGGAACAATACATACAGCAAATAAATGCTCATCAATTGTTCCAGTATCAGAAACACTGAAACGTTGACGGTAAGTAGAGTGCCCACTGCTACCGTCACAGCCCCATTTAAATATTGCTTTTATGCAATCGTTATTATTGCCTACAGTCATGAGATCCTCAAAAGCTGTTGAAAAGCCTTGCATTATACGTGCAATAGTATGGTCTACGAGACTTTGCAAGCCAACTTCAGCTGAACGTTCAGTTACGTGTATGTCACTGGGGTAACACTCCCTTTTAGTTTTAGCCAAAATATCGTAGCTTGGATAAATATTGGCGTTTCGTTTTTTGACACCAGATTGCATATCTCTGTATGACATTTTTGAGTATCCACCATTAATATAAAGAGCTAAAGCTTCCTCAGGTGTATACGGAATATTAGTTTTTGCTTCACAGTCTACAGATTTAAGCATTTTTGGAGCTATTCTAGATTCTGAACGTAACTTTGAAACAACCTGTGAAGCGCTTCTTTTTCCAGCCTTGTAAAGACTCACGCTCGTTGCTACCATTAACTCTTCGTTCGGTGTTTCATTGACAATTGATGCAATTTTTTTTATTTGAGTCTTCCTTGTGCACTCTGAAAAAGGTTTCTCATTACGTTGGGCAACGGCTGGATTAGGGAAAATAATGTCTTCATCCAACTAGATCTTATTTCGCTTTTCGAACACTGCCAAAACTCTATGACTTTCTTTCCACTTTTGTACAAGTTGGCTCATAAAATTTCTTAATTGTTTTTTAATTTGTCGGTATTGCTCTTCGCTATATTTCGAGCGATCAATGATATTAGCGAATACATGATTTTCAACCATTAAAAATTTGTTTGTTGGCACTGGTTCACTATGCCATATTAAAAAAAGAGTGCGTTTAGATTCTGCCATTGTAACTAAAAACCGAAAAAAATAAAAAGTTTGCAAAAACTAGCAGCCTATATATAAAGTTGACATAGATAACAACCAATTTAAACAAATTAAGCAAACAGTGAACCCAATCCAGTCCAATCCACCTTACTTTTATTCCACACAAAATTGGATTTCATATCTAAAAACACTTTCACAAAGGACATTTTATTTTTCAACTGTTAAGCACTAAAACATACAATCACAGATCACAAACAGATTTTTTTTTATCTTATTAACAAATCTTATTAACAAATTAAATATTTAATTTTTTCCTCTCAACAAAATTGCACTTGAAACAAGCTCAAAAACATGTGTTAACTTTGCTGAAAAATGTGTCAAGTTTGAATGCTCACAGCTGTACGAATATTGGGAACAAAACAAAAAAGAAAACACAAAAAAATTCGCTGTGGTTTAAGTTTTCAAAAAAAAATAATAAAGTTTGCTATATTATGACTTTTAACATTTCGCTGAAGCGCCGCTAGATGGGGTATTCCGGCCACTGTGCAGCGGTTTGTTCACATTTCAAGCACAGAGTGTGTGAAAATAGGATTAGCTGCGAATTAATGCGGGCAACAGTGGTGGTCAGCTTTGTTGTTCTTTTTTTTTTCATAAATACTCATGAAGAGACAGGCAGTCAGTCATGTGTGTGGAGGGATAGACGTCGTGTCTGTTAACATAACAGCTACTTTGGACAACAGTGAGCAAAGCATATTGATGGGATCAATGCGGATGAACAAGAGATTAAGTTCAACGGTTGATGTGCGACACACGTGGAAATCACTTAACATTTACTGTGCTGCACACACGCACATTTTCCGACACAGGCACACTGCATACACGCACATCATTGACAATGCAGGGGAATGTTTGTAAAGCAGAAATGCAAGAATTCCGCATTCGGAATGTGGTTGTGACATGCAGGATTGAAGGATTAGTTCCGGCTGAGCTAATAGTATGCGAAGGCTTAAGTAATGGATAGGAAAGTCAATGAGATGAACAAATAAGCAATAAAAGTGACCTTTGCGCTCGCTATACTACTATACAGTTGAAAAGATTAACTCAAATAGTTATTTTATCCGATTGTTTGTTTGTTTGTTTGTTTGTTTGTTTGTTTGTTTATTTGTTTGATGATTAAGAAGCATTTTGAAATGTGATGAAGTCCCAGAGAAATCCTTTCATGTGATGAAAGACGTTGTCTCGCTGACGGTTTATTTAAGGAGGGAAATTCAAGGTTAAATTTAAAATTCTACGACGATAATAGAATTATAGACGATAGAATAATAAATAAACGATAGACTCTAATACTGCCGTTATAAGGAAGAGTGCGGCATCTAGCATGAAAATCAAAATCAGTTTTATTGGTTTTTCTTAATCATCTTTCTTCCATCTTTAAGAAAATAAAATAAAAATTTCGAATTTTTTGCTCAATTGCTTAACATTTTAACATGAAATGTAATATCTACACAAACTAAAGCAATCATTCAAACAAAAAACGCAGTATCTACATAAAAAAAGATAAAAAAGCGGTATCTACAGACAGATACTGCGTTTTACCTATGTATTTGTAGTTAATGCTTTGTAAAATGCTTTTTACATCTTTATTTTTGTGACAAAAAAAAAAATCTTTTAAATATTGATTTTTTAAACATAGCATATTGATTTCTTTTTTAATATCCTTGTGCAAGATATTATGGTTTTAAAAATATATTATTTAAATATCATAAATATATAAACAAAAAAGCTTTTTACTACATAAAACGTACATTTGATGTAAATACGAATGAACAATAAAAAAAGGCGCAACTAGAGTGTTTGTTCTTTATTATTTTCGGATTTTTAAGAAAATCGAAAAAAATTTCATTAAAATTGAAAGCAAACTGGATTTCACTATCCTGTAGAACCAATTATTTATAACCATCCAAACCCTAATCAGTGAATTTTTGATAAATTACTGTAAGTTGTTTATCTGAGCATATTGAAATATGAAGATGCTGCACTCTTCTTTATGACGGCAGTATAGACGCTAGACTTTTTCCTTGACTCTGACAAAAAGAAAAAGAATATCTTAAAGTATTCAAACACTAAAATATGCTTGAAAAAATTCGAAAGGGAGTTGAGACCAGACAAAAAACTTTAGTTCGAAATGCAATCGTAATCGACCTAGACTGAAAGATTTAATTCTTTTAAAATTAAATGTAAGAAGTCAGAAAGGTTTTTAAAAGTACAACAACTGGAATAACTTTTTACCATGAAAACCTTACTTATGTTCAGTTGAAGTTATAGAACATGACTTAGGTGCTAAACAATAAATAAGGTTCTATTACAGAAATTCAAAAGGGCATTTCTTCCCTACATTAATGGAATCAGAATCAAGGACCTTTAGGAAAAATAAGAATCAAGATACAATTAATAAATATCAAATTAAGCATTTAGAATAAATTATTAGGTATATATTAATAATTAATAATTAGGAAGAATTAAAATTGAGGATTGAAGAATATATATATAGATAATATAAGAATATGTAGTTTTTTAACATCTGTAGAATTTGAAATTCAGCCTTGAAATTTCTGTTAAATGTCAATGATCCTTCGTATTTTATCACACGAAGTTATAAAACTTGTACACGAAAAGAAAAAGAATCAAGCATTAAATGATTGAATTAAGCTAAAAAGCATCACTTTGACTGTTTCAAGAAAATATTAAATGTCTTAACCGTATAAAAACGAGCTTAGGCCAAAAAATATTTTCTTAAAACTTCGGTATATTTTTTATAGATTCTACTCTACTAGTTTTTTTAGCTGAAAAAATGCGCTCTATCTTTTTGCATTGTGCTTGATTTGAGGAACTTTTTTCTAGAAAAGAGAACAATTTTCTTGATTGAACATAAGAACATTGCTTACCAGGCAAGAGGAAATTTTATTTTTGAGGAAATTTTTGCAGAATTTTTACTTTACAACATAAACCAAAAGACGGAGTCTTTTAAGAGTACTGCAAAGCGATTGTAGAAAGTACACTAGAAATAAATACTGAAGTTTAGTTTTTAATGCTTAAATAAAAGCTACTACACTAAAGCAATTTGTTCTCAATTCAATGATGAATTACTAAATAAACTGACAAGAAATGAGAATTTTTTGTAATACTTAGTTTTTCATGCTTATATCAGGAATCTATATTTACATTAAATTGAAGTGTTCTTAAATCAAGCATAATTATTTCTCGGTATACGAAAATTATTTCTCTCCGTGTATCTGTCGGTGATTTTTGCAAGAAAAATTTGGGACTAGAGTAAGTGGTCTTACTGTGTTGTATTCTTCTATCTATTCTTTATTTCTGATAATGTACCTTATTCTATATTCGTATCCATATTTATATTTAGAACCATATCTATATCCATATCCGTATTCAAGTCATGTACCTTTGATTCAATAAAAAAATCTACCTCTCTCTAAATGGTAATTTCATCCATCTTTGAACAATCAAACTGACAAAATTAAATATTTATGCATCTAAGCTTATTTATAAAAGCTGGCTTCTTTTGCAAAATTTCTAACAGTTTTCTGAAAAATCTCAAAAAAAAAAAAAGCTGAAAAAATTCAACGCCACCATGCATCTGGACTGCGAATGAAATCCAGCTGTCTTGATTTATAAGCTTTTCGCCATAAAGTCTTTTCCTGTTAAATGTAAGCAAAAGCTTGTTGTGCAACAATAAAAGCCACAAATTTACAATGCATGGAAAATTGGTATAAGAAGTGCAAAAGTGTAAAAAAAGTCGCTAAAAAGACAAGCATAAAATCGTACGAGTAGACCTCGTAAACGTAAAATAAAAAGAAATATTGGATTTTCTAGGAAGTCTGACATTTTTAAAATGCTATCTGCAACATTCTTTTGCAGCTTGTGGTTTGAGTAAGCATTTAAAAAATAGTGCCCTTATTGCCACATTAGTAGGGTTGATTCTTTTTCCGGTAGTCGAAGTTGTAGATCGAACATAAATGATATAAAAATATGCATAATTTACTAAAATTTACTTACTCTTATTTTATGTTCATAGAGTTAAAACAATAGTATACAAACAAAATATGCAGAATAAGCTTGGTGTTGAATTGTGATTCCGGTTGTGTACGAACCAGTTCACATAATTTTAGCTCATTAAAAAAATTTTGCACCGCTTCTGCATACTTGGAGAACATTAAAAACCATACAAATTTCAGGGTTGCTCTAAACTAATTGATATTCAAGACCATGGCTAAAAGTATAAACATAAAAAAAAAACTTCTCATTACCAATTAAAGAGGCTCGTCCGCATTTTTCAAGCCTATAGAAAATTTCGAAATTTATAAATGCAGCAAAATTATGATCAGAGTGCTTTCGATTTTGTTTTTGTCTTCGGGCAGATGAACACAAAACGTGTTTCTTGTGGCATCTTTTTAAGTGAAACCAAAAAATGCTGCAGTAAAAAACATTGGCCAAAATCAAGTTTAAGCCATACAGTGTTTCTCTAAATATTCTTTTTCTTCTTTTTTTTGGATAGCCGCATTTTTTGGCAAAACCGGCTGAAAATTTCAATGGCATTTAAACTGGATGCACTATTAAAAGACTAACAGCATGAAATATGCTATTTGTTGGGTTCGTCACAAAATTTTAATTTATGACTGGCAACGCTGGACAATACCAAAAAAATACTTGGGATTTTTAAGGGTTTAAATAACTTAAGAGTGCTGGATATCCTGTTCTTTTGCAAGTGTTTGGAAATTCAATCACAATAATTTGGAGTCGTCCTGCAGTCCTGGGCATCGTGCACGAATATTTCATTATGATTTCTTTAAGAAACTTACTGCATGAGATACATTTGCCGATAGTTCTTTAACAAATCGGTCTTTGTTTCGTTCATCGAAAAAAGAAAGTTTTCAAACAGTGCACGAATTTGGAACTTTTATATGAGAGTTTCGTCAACGAAATGCATAAACGAATCAGCATGTTTCGTTAAAGAAGAACAAAGATCGTGCAGGATTTATTCAAGATTTCTTTCAGACTTGGACTACTGGGCGGTATTAAATTCGTTCATTGTGCAATTTAACAAAACAAATATTTTTTTATTTGAATAAAATTACTAAATAGTATCTAAATAGTATCTAAATAGTATTCTTCATGAAATACTTTCATTTAGCATATATTTTGTCTTAAAGTTCGTCCAATTTTAGGATCGCTCTTTCCTCGACCAAAAAATATATTTATTTATAGTGACTTTCAAAATGAATTCAACATTCATATAAAATGTATACAAATCTATAAATTTTTTAAGACAAATTTGCATTTTTGTAATAAAAACCACCCCAAATCCCTCTAATAAAAATTCCAGTTACGACCCTGTATAAGAGTAGATTTATGGAAAAATATGCTGGACTTTTTGAAAATTATGTGACCTAGCAATTTTTTTCTTGGGCTAATACAATATGTATATTCTCGTTAAAAGAAAGAAAAAGTTTGAATTTAGAATTTTAAGCATGAAGTGACAGCATGCATTCTTATTTCCTTCAAGCATTAATGCCATATTTTTTTTACCTGTGCTTGAGCCTCTAATTTAATCATGTACAGCTGAGCACAAAAGCATATTTTTATGTTTTCAGTATATTTTGTTTAATGTTTTATTTAAAAAAATTCAATAAATTAAAAAATAGGCATTACCTTTTTTAATTTTCAATTTGATGCATTTTTTAGTTGGCCTTTTTTCGCTGCGCTTTTTTGTTGCTCTGCATTTGATGACATTGCATATTCGATGCACGCCTCTTTAACGAGGCCATGTAAAGTCCTTATACAGCCACATTGAACACACACACACACACACACACACACAAACAAGGGTGTAGCTAGTCTAAGACCGAGGGGGTGCAAAAGAACGTTGGATTTAAACAAATAAAAAATGGCTGGACTCTTCAGAAAATGTCTGCTTGTTAATTATTAGGGGTATTCACGATTCAGTACACTTGCCAGTGCAGTTGAGGACTTGAGGACTTGTGCACTTTACAAAATCAAAATACACGTACGTCAAAGATCTGCACAAGTGCTTTTCTGCTATTGCCTTAAACTTGAAGACTTGAGTAGTTGTGCACTGGTATGCATTGACTAATTTTGTCAGCTTTGAAATAGTGATGGTAGTGTGTTCACAAAAACCTAACTGCACAACTGCCCAAGTCCTCAACTGTACAGGCAAGAGTACTTAATCGTGAATGCCCCTATTGTATAATTACATGGCGTCTGTGAGAATAAGTTTTTGTATACTTTGTTCTGCATGCCCTTTTTCGTTTAATGCAAACCTACTTACCTAGGACTTGAAGTCCTTTTTTCTTTCGAAATTTAATTTTTTCGTCTATTTTATTTTAATCTTTTTCTCCAAAAAAACTGAATTTGTTGCTACAAAAAAAAAACTTCATGGTTTAGTTAACAGATTTTTGCAACAGATAATATTGCGAGGAGATTAAAGCGTAGTCGAATAGAGCATTGAAGGAATATCTGGAAATTGACTTCTTGAACTTTTTAAAAGACTTGAACGATGACTATGTTCAAGGATTTGAATTGGATTCAGAAAATTTAAATTGCATTATTTAAAATTACCGCAATACAATATCACATCATAAAATTCGAAGACGTAGTGCAAAAACTCATAATTTAAAAGTATAAACAAAGATATTTTGATAAGCTAAATCTAAGATTACATTATATAAAAAACGGAAATTGATTGAACTGGTTTACAATATTCCTATTTTATATAAAAAAATCTTTTTAGTGATATTAAGTGATATATGTTGAAGTAGTAAAAATCGTTATAATGTGATGTTCGTCGATTTGATTGTTCAATTACCTGCCTCAACTATTGTGGCCGGCGCTTAAAAACACCACTATTCCTTTAATAATTAATTTTTTATTTTTTAACTTCAGCCTGCAGAAAAATGCATTAAGGCTTTATGAAATTAAATGGTCAGCTGATGTAAGCTAGATTAAGAGTTGTTTACAGCAATAATTAGTTTTGCAGTGCAACTATTAAAATAAGTTTGAATATAGTGCATTACACATTTAAAGTAAATAGATTGGGCAAGCTTAAGTGTAGTTTATAGAAACACCTAGTTGCTAAGCTTGGAGTGCACTACAATAATGATATTTGTGATTGCTCAATTTATAGAAAATGGACTTTGCCTTAATTCTTAAACATTATTTTTAATAAATAAATTCCTTGGTTTGGTTTTTACCAAACTGCAAAAGTTCAATAACTTTTGAATGACGTAAGAAAGAAAAAAAAAAAGACGAAAGGAAATTCAAAGTTTTGAGTTTTAATATAACTATTTCCTCTTGTTTTTTACAAGTTTCATTAAATTTTTCATTTCTCTAAAAGCTCTATAAGGAACTTCGTTAAAAGTATTTCAGAAGTATTCTCACTTCAGGTTTTTGATTTTTTTTTTCAAAATTTACAAAATGGTGAAAGAGTTGAGTTTTAAATCTGAATTTTTAGCTACCTTTGAAATTCTATAATGTTTATTAGAAAAATTGTTCCAGTTGTATGCAAAAAGGTTTTTGTGTTGGACAACAAGGGAATATATTATTTTCAAGAAAATATAAGCCTCAAAAATAATTTATGTGATAGTTAAACAATATCTCTTAAAAATCTAAAATTAATGCACAGAGTGTATTTTCATACCATTTGAGTATATATATTAATAAAATTAATGTTCTGTATTAAAAATATATATGTATTATTTTTCTTCAATGTTACTATATGTGATACATCATTTGTGACCTTAAAAATATTAAAATAATTGAAAAAATTTAAGTAACATAAAAACTATTAAGGAATTATCTTCGAGTTTTTTTACTGATTATATATCAGTAATAAAATATGTAAAGAACTGGTAATGAGCTATCTCTGAATGGGCAGAAGTTGAAATATTTCTCGGTTGTGTTTTTAGCACATTTTTGTAGTTATGGAAATTTTTTTTATTGTGATTTTGTAAAAAATTAAGTCTACCCGTCTACTTATAATCACGCTTACAACAATAAAAAACTTACACAAAACATATTTTACAGTATTCAATACTCAAATATTCATAGTGATGTTCAGAAGATATACGTGGTAGTGTGCTAACTCATTATATGGTCATATATTGCCCTCTAGATGTATAGCGGAATGCACTGTACTCTAAAGCTTATGATAGCTTACTAGTGTTAGCATGTATTGTTTCGCTAGGATAAGTTAAATTAATTTTTTAATTATTTTTGATATAAATTATTTTGGGGATATAATTTTTATATAATCGAAAGTAATAACTACACGATTAGAAATCTTTACAAAAAAGTTTTTCATCATTACAAAAGTTTTAATATTAAAAATTATTAAATGTTATACTTTTCAATTAATTAAAAAACTTTTATATATATATTTTGTTTTACATTTGAATACAGTTCAAATATTACAAAGAATTTTCCTCCCCTAGAAATGAATTCGATACTATGGTGAATATTGTTTTTAAGGCATACTGTGTTATATTTCAATACAATTTGGTATTAAGTTTTAGTACAGTTAAAATATAACAACGATATTTTATACCCTTTGGAATCAATTTGAAGCTATGGCTAATATTATACTTAATTTTTAATACAAACTCAGTATTGAAAGTTAATACGCAGTGCGCATTTTATTTCAATACATATTTTCATTAAAAATAAATGTTAGTATTTAGCCAGTGTTTAAGTTTAATAAAATTTTGGTGTGGTAATATATGTAAGCTCAAAAGTGTTAAAGTTTATTTAAAAATTTCTAATCGTGTACTAGTCAAATGCTTGATGATCAAATTATAAACAAAGATTTTTTTATGTCATTGTAAAAGTTTTTTTAGTTCATGACTTTATATCCTATAGAGGGCACAATTTTCAATTTAATGTGACGTCACATAGCCTTTAACCAGCGGATGATCATAATGCTTCCAACGATACCTCATTTGTTAATACCTCAGTAGTTTAGAAGTTAGGAGTTTAGTTCAATTTCTGTCCTCAAGAGGGCGCCATATCAAATTTAATGTGACGTCACATAATCAGCGGACGAACAAAACACTTTCAACCACACTCTATTTGTTAAATTAGGATAAGTAGTTAAGAAGTTAGGGGTTAAATTGACTTTTTGTCCTCTAGAGGGCGCCATATTCAATTTAATGCAACATCACATATTTTTTCTTCAGAGGACGATCATAACGCTTCTCACGATACCTCATTTGCTTATGTCACGAAAATTTTTTTTTATATCATGTCCTCTAGAGGGCGCTATATTAAATTTAATGTGCTGTGACTTAGCCTATAGCCAGCAAACGATACAAACGCTTCCAACGATACCTAATTTGTCTAGTTATGATTTTCATTTTCATTTGATTATTATTCGGTGGTTGCCTAAAACTATTAAAAAATAAAAATATAAATACAAAAAACCTACTTGTTGTAAGTTTTAATCCAAAAACATATAACAACCCTATGAATTTTTTCTTCATTGTGCATTTTTTAATTTAAGACCAATAAAAATATTGAAAATGGAGTAATCTAAGGGATATTGATTTTTAATGAAATAATTCTAAGTAAAAGTATTCATTTATATAGGTTGCTCTAAGAAGTGAGCCACAGACCACCAAATAGTAAGCAGATAAAAATAAAATTTGGATATGTCATACGTAACAGACAAAATTTGAGGGAACACATTTTTTTTTTTAACCATTTTGCTAAAAAGATAATGGCTCTAAATTCAATTTACCAGCAAAACTGATTTTTCTTCCATACAAATTGTATGGGAGAACTAGAAAATAATTCCCGACCTCTAAACCCATTCCATTTGAGATACGCTTCACAGAGGGTGTTTCTAAGGTCAAATGGGAGTAGAAAAACCGCGGACATCAAACACTTTTTTTTTTGGGACACCCTAATATACATATGTACATACCGGTCAAACACATATACCGCTTTTTTTGCGGCGTCTTAGTCAGGTAAAAAAGTAGGTGTGGTTTTCATAAAAATTTTTTTAAACTTTAAGCCCAAAGTACATCTTAAATAAACCTCGATAAAACCAATTTTCCCAAATTTTAGACTCAGTGTGCATATTAAAAATCAAAACTTGTATGTATAATTTTAGATCATACTGTTTATTTTTGTGGAACTAAAAGAAATTTTACGGTTTTTAAAAAGTCACTTTCTATAGGTTTAGTTTTTATTCGATTTCGAAAAATTCCAAACCCAGTTTGTAAATGGAAAGCTTGTTTCCAATTTTCCAATTAAACAAATTTTTGTGGAATTTAAAATGGATGCTCCGTTTAAGATAAAGTCACTTTGTATGGGAGGTAGGCATGGTTTTAATTGGATTTGGATTATTTTCGAACTTATATCAAATTTTTAAGGTAGAAACTTATAAGTATATCGAATTTATTTGAAAATACGGCTATTATCGTGTCGTCAGATGATCGGACGAAAGCGTCTGAGATAGTGATGCTGATCAAAAACATATACATACATACATATCTGTGGACTTTTGACAAAACAACTGAAGTATATCTGAAATTCATATAGACTAAAGTTGTTTTGTCTATGAATTAACCATATATAGTAAAAGGGGTTTGTCTATGAATTTCAGATAGACTTAAGTTGTTTTGTCAAAAGTCCACTGGTGTATGTACTTTTTTATAACTGGCACTACTTTCTATGAGCGTTACAAACGTCAAAGTTAATACATGTATCTTAATAAAGCTGGTCATGTTTTACTCAGTACGCGTGGAAGTATAGAGATACTTGGTTAATAACTTTGTTTTCCAAGGGAGCACAGCTACCCTATTTGCCTCATCCTGTGTATACGCCCATGCCCACACACATACTCATCTCCAGCCAGCCGTCTAACAAAGGATGTCATATCATAAAAATTACAGCAGCACTAAAATGGCAAGCACAAAAAAGGGAATAAACAAATATTTTTGCTATATTTTTTGTTCTCTTGCAACATTTATATTTGCAGCAGATTTAATCAATGCAAATGTGTGTGTGTGTGTTAAGAAATACACTACAAGTAAATAACTATGAAAAATCGTTGCAGCAAAAATGTATTGTTTTTACATTTTTTGTTTGTTCGCCTCCACTGTATGCAGTGCTTTCAGCGGCTTATTGAACTTGTTTCAGATGCGGTTTCACTTTTTTATCACATCAGTCTTATGTCAATAAAGCATATATTAAGTATGCAGCATATATGTACGCACAGGTTTATTTTTTGGGAAAAAATAAATATTTTGTATGGCAAATTCTTTTCGATGACGTCAAAACAAAGCGAATGAAAAATATTCGATCGCACACGTTTTATTCATGCAAAATACTGTGCAGTGAACATTGATTGATAAAGCAGTTTATTTTTTTTTAGTTTTTAGATTTATGACTCGTAAAGAAAAGTTAAATTTTTGAAAAACATTTTGGTTAACATTTCAGAGGAAATTCTTTATTGCTGTTTCGTTTTTAGTGCGCCGCTGGTCATGTTTATTTTTCTGTATCTTTTAACAGAATCTAGAAATTATTGTACAAAATAGAATTTATTGGTTCTATTGATTTAAACTTTTTCGATTTCTTTCTTTTCTGTTTTAAATAATTCGTGCTATTTTTTTCTGTCCTTAAGTTTATTATAAATTATTTTGTTTGTTAATTTTTTATTGAAAAATATGTAACCGAAAATATTTTTAAAGCTTATCCTTTTATCTTTTAGGTAAGATCTGAACTGCAATCGATTGCTAATTTATATATCTGTCAAATGTAGGTAAGTCTTTAAAACTAGGGTTGATTTTTATATTTGTGTCATAAGAGTGGGGTGGTAAAATCAAAATGGGGTCTTAAAATATTCTCTGGATGAATACACTTTTGCATGTGTTTGAACCAATTTTCGTAGAACTTTTTCTACTACGGTTGTAAATATAGAGCGTTTTTTATAGAGTGGTACAAGTTTTAATCATAATAAAACATAGTAATATATTTTTAATATCAATGAAACGGGCTTTATTGGATAGAAAATTTTATGACATTATTGTTTAAATATGATTTTCAGGTGGCGCGTACAAGGCGCAATCTGGAACACCAATTTTCATAAACTTTTCGCAGCATTTGCGGCCGTATCTCGCCGATAACTCTTCTAATGTTGATTTCCAGGTGTTCAATTGTTTGTGGTTTATCGACGTAGACAAGTGACTTTACATAACCCTAAAGAAAATAATCCAATGGGGTTAAGTCACACGATCTTGGGGGCCAATTAATTGGGCCATTTAGTGAAATTATTTTTTCGTCAAAAGTTTCCTTGAGTAAATCAATTGTAGCGCCCGCTGTGTGGCATGTGGCTCCGTCCTGTTGGAACCACATATCAGCAAGATTAATGCCAGCTAATTGAGGTACGAAAAAACTTCGAATCATGTTCCAATACCGTTCACCATTGACAGTAACATTCTGATCATCATCGTTTTTGAAGACATATGGGCCAATGACTCCGCCAGCCCATAAAGCGCACCAAACAGTAATTTTCTGTGGATGTAATGGTGTTTCGACAAAAGCTTGTGGATTATCCTCACTCCAAATACGACAATTCTGTTTATTTACGTACCCATTCAACCAAAAATGGGCTTAATTGGAAAATAAAATTTTCCATGGAAATTCAAAAGCAATATCAATTTGTGCTTCAGCCCATTCGCCGAATTGGCGGCGCATACGATGGTCGTTTGGCTTTAATTCCTGCACAAGTTGAATCTTGAAAGGTTTTAAGCCAAGATCTTTTCGTAAAATCTTCCATAAAGTGGAAGGACACAACCCCAGTTGCTGAGAACGGCGACGAATTGATTGATTAGGATCATCTTCAATGCTTTCCTGTACAGCGGCTACAGATTCTTCAGTGCGCACTGTTCGGCGTCTCACGGGATGCACATTATCAGTAACAGTAAATGTGGTTCGAAAACGATCTACTGTTCTTCGAATTAGCAGCTCTGAAGGACGATTATGTACGCCATAAAATGGACGAAGTGCACGATAAGTTTGACGAACAGAACCATTATTTTCATTAAAAATTTCGTAAGTCAATCCATAATAAAATGTCAAAGCAAACTAAACAAAAAATCACTATCAACTGTTAAATGGGTGGTCAAATAAAGTAGTGATGCCAACTCAAAGTTGTATCACTCTATAAAAAACACCCTTTATTACAAAATATTAATATTTAACGCATCAACCGCTTCTTCGGGTTGAAAATCCTATTCCACATATTTGTTTTTGATGTTCCGGAACAAAAAAAAGTCATTGGGTGCTATATTATGACCAGAGCAGACCGAAACAGCACGCAAAAAAGTAGTTTTCAGCACAGCAAATAAGCGCTAAAAAATGACGAAATAGCACAATAATAAGCACTAAAAACTCTTTAATTAAAACAAATATTTTTAAACAAAAAAATTTTATAATCATATTCCTTTTTTAATATAAAAAACAGAGAATAAACACTCTAAAAAACATGAATTCAATTCAAGTCAGGTATATTTTAATGTAAACACTGAAATAAAATATATCAAAAAATCAGTTCAGTATACTGCCGTCCTAAGAAAAAAAGTCCCAAACGCCACAATTCCAAAATTGAGATAAGGGCAGATTGGGAAAGTGAATGAGTTTCTGTTTTTGTGTTAAGTTAAGAATTCCCAGTTTCAACTGCAAATGACTGAAAAACGTTAAGTTAAATGGTCACATATACCACTTCTAGTTAAAAAACAGTAAAATCTGAATATCTCAAAACTACTGAAATGGAAATATGACTTTCTTTCTTAGGACGACAGTATAGTCATTGGGGTACTTGTATAAATTAATATAAGAATATATTATTAGGTGCTGCTTTAATTTATTTTAAAAATAAATGAACGGCGCTTTTGATTTAGCAAGTGCGTAAATTTGGAAAATGATCGCTCAGCATCCGACGATGCTACCGGACAGTATTTATAAAGAGCAAGTTCTTTCGGTGAATATAAATCAAGAAACTTATTTCCTGAATCAATAGCTTTATGAATAACTTTGTATATATCTAAGATTATGGGATATCTTTTGTTACTCTAAAGTATATTTCTATTTTTGGGAAAAACTCTAAGCAATCCAAGGAGGCCAAAGTCTTGCGTGTTTTCTTTACAATGCCAATACTTTAATTAAACCCAAGTACTTGGGTTTCCAGTTTTTCAATTGAACGAACGATTAAAGAAAACTGGCATTTAATGAATGCGAGCTCAGATTTTAAACTGTTGGATTGAAACAGTTCTTTCGACACGGAGATTGCATCAGAATTTTCGTCACTGAATTGTTCACTTTAGTGGGTCACCTTACAAGAAATTAATTGCAAAGCTAGTAGTATATTTTTTTGGCCTTTACTCACTTTTTTCATAGGAAACATAGAACTCGACTTTTCCTGATACTGGGAAAGTAGTGTTTGGTTTGAGCACTTGCCTCACGTTCTGACGCCACGGTTTTATGTTTTTGGGAATTCGGGTGTTGCTTGACATTATTAAGCCTTTTTGTCAACACTTGCGTATTGCAAAACACACAAAACAAAACAGAGTCATCGCTGCTAAAAATGCCCGGATGCAGTCGATTTATACGGGTGATAAATTCTTTATTTGGTTCTTTCACTTTCGGCATACTTTTTTCATTTTAGAGTAGTCGCACGCTTTATTCAATTTCCAATTCGCAAAAATTTTGTATCTAAATGCTGCTGGCAACTACTTTTTAGCACTATTATTTTTTATAAGTTGTCAAATAAATAACGGCAGATAATACTTAAACGATAAAAAGGAGGTGTTTAAAATATTTCGCTTTTGATGTTTGGATATGTTTAATTTTGTACATGAAAAGGAGCTGCCGCTATACCAAAAAATTATGTACAACAGAGTTGCCTGTTTGCAAAATACAAAAAAAAAAATATTGGACTGGTAAAGTAAAGCGAAAATGTTGAAAATAAGTACTTATAAGCAAAATAAGCCGAAATAAGCACAAACACCCTGAATAAGCAAAATGCTGGGAAAACAAGCAAGAAGCATTTAAACTCGCTCTGATTATGACACATCAATTCCCGCCCAACCCATATTATAGTGGTAAATTTTTCTCAGTTTAGATTGTTTTGAATCACTTTTAACGATATCGTTGAGATATTTTAATGGTTGGTTCTAAAAATGATATAATGCTGAGAAAGTGCGAAAAAGCTTTAGTAGCTGAACTCTGTTGTTATTGCAATTCGATGTTTTGGTCAGCTAAAAATTTCTTTGTTTAAACCGATGTGTGAGAGCTGGCATTGACATGGTGAAGAATGATTCGCTGCTTCTTCTTCTATTTCCGAATTTCTCCAAATGCTTCTGGCAAAAAAAAAAAGTTTTGTATCATTCAGAATGCACCGTCTTACGTTGCTCTAAAACTAATGTAGCCACATGACCAATGATGCCGAATAAACATGTAAAAATTTGATTCTGAATGCTTAAACCATAAACAATTTTTTTTTGGATTTGAATCATCTTAAAAGACCTATTCCTAGAATATTGTCGTTTTGTTGCAGGCTCATATGCATACATCCATGCATGATTCGTCACCCGTGTAGACTTTTTACACAGAGTTGATGTACTGCGATTATATTCTGTAAACATTTCCTTGCACTCATTGACACGAGCGAGCCTCTTTTTGAGCGTTTGTCAGATTATGTGGGGTCCAACGCTAACAAATCTTATTTTTTACTGCCAATCGATCAACTGTCAAACTAATGCCACAGGATCACGGAAAGTCACATTACGATCAGTTGGTCTATCAGCTCATGCACAGCATCGATGTTTTGTGGCTCAGTAGCCGATTTTGGACGAACTACACCGAATTCGTGTGCAAATTCCAATTTTTTTCCGGCGGTAAAGGATGGTGCTAAATCGTCGTATTAAGAATTAAGTTAATGCATTCTATAATGTATTGCAGTCTTGATAACCGACTTTGAAAACTATAAAAATTAACGATTTAGTTCCATTTTTTTGGCCAAGACACATTTTTTTAAATTGCTGTAAACAAAAAAATATTGCTCACACATCAAATCGTTCTGTTTACGTTTGTGTTTAAAAATGTAAAATTTTCCATTTGAAACGCTAGATTGCACCTGGCAACACGTAGTGTTTCCTATGCTGGAAATATGAATATAATACTTTTACTAAGTCACCTTAGCTTTGTTTTATTCCTAGATTGTACAAATGCTTTGTTTTTAGTTTTAATTAAACTTTTTTTAATAGTATGGAAGATTTGTGTAATAAAACAAAAAAAAGAGATGTCTTTTTGTGTTTTTGTACCTTTTTGAGAATCGTGATTTATTCAACCTTGGACAGATTTTTGGGTCAACAAACTTTGGGAGTTGTCCATCTTAGTTAAAGGAGCCAACACTATAGCTATTTTATTTATTAGATCAGTAGTGAACATTTCAGGTTAGCATAATTCAATAAAAGGAAGTTTCTTAAAGGGGCTTTTATGGGTCAGTAAAACTAGCGCAAACCGCCCATTGCTAATGCATTGCTGCGTCTAATATAAACAAACTTATATTAAACATATTCTACTTTGGTTCAAGAAGACAATTATTCAAAAGGACTGCGACAAGGACAAAACATTCAACTGTCTTGCGGCAGTATTTACGCAATCGAGCACAAAGTCAATAAGACCCTATAAATTGGATGAAACTGCAAAACTACTCGAATGCTTACAATAAATATAAATAAAACCGGCAACACCTACGGATAGCAAAATTTATTTTATTTCTTGTCCAGTCACAGAAAAATTGCCGCAGGACATTCGACAAAAAAAAAAAATGGTGAAATACGTGCTTTTTATACCAACACAAGCACAGAGTCAAGTCACAGGAAGTCCAATCGAAACCCTTTAAAAAGTAATCGGAGGAAAGGCATAAATAAATGCAAACACAAACTGACAGAACTGACACACATTCATACGCATAATCGGCTTAAAGCCTATAACAGAAAAAAAATTGTGAAAAAGCACAAACACACACACACACACACATACACACACTACCCCTAAAATTGAGCCTCAAATACGCACAAAGCCCCATTTAAGCATCAAAGAACCGCTTTAAAAATCAGGATAATGGTTTTTTCTCTTTGCTGTACTTTTATGCAGAAAATTTTCAAAGTTTTGCTAGTTCTATTTTTTAGCAACAAAATAGAAAAAAAAAAAGAATTTATGATAGATGCAGGGGCGGAGAAGTAGGAGGATCAGGAAGGAGTAAGAGGCGTTGGCACCAACAAATATTCGACTGGCTTTTGAACGAACGTTGCCACAATCATAGAGAAAGAGCCGCACCAAATTGAATGCCCAAGGGTCAAGCGTCAACTTTGTTGCGTAGTAAATTTCGTTTGAGCTTTTGCAACGCTAGGTCTCAAGTGCCTGCCTACTGCTTGATGAGGCGGAGGTAGGGTGGGGGCGTTACGCTTGTTATTGGCATGGTTGTTGCTACAACCGAGCAAAAAAATCAGCAGCAGATGTTGTGGTTAGATCTGCTGTGTCCCATTTTTTTTCTCAGTTGTTGTTGGTGGTAAATAAAAAAAGTTATTTTTTTGTGCTTATCGTTTGTGGTGTCATCTATAACAATACAAGTACCAGTTGTTGTAGTGGCAGAAGTAGTAGTAGGCAACATTGCGTTCTTTTTGTTATTTTTTTTTTATAAATCTGGCCACTCGAATAGGACTTTTGTGCATTGTTGCCGTTATGTTTATTTTATGCTTGCCGGGCTTACGCATAGCTTTTTCGTTAACGCTTGTTGTTGTTGTTGTTATCACTTCGGGTAGCCTTTACTGTACCCTGTATATAGCTGGCTTACAAAAAGAATATATCCAAAATGTGAGGGATAACTTTAAAATTGCTGTTGACACTTTGTGTTTGTTTTGGTCGTAGCATTTTCCCTCTTTGTTTTTTTTTTGTCACGTATATTTGTTTGTTTGTTCGTTTGTTTATTTGTTGTTGTTTAAGAGGAAAAACAAAAAAAAAAAATATACAACTCGTGGCGTTTAAATTGATACCAACTGGAAGATGAACAGCAAATTTTTTTAACTTCGTTTGTCAAAGTGTCGAGGGTCAACACTGAAATGATATTTTTTTTATTTTTTTTTTGTAATATGCGCTCGCAGTAAATAAAACTTTTGTCATAAAAACGAGAGGCTGAGCATTTAACTGACTCTTTTGCTGAGCTAAAAGAGGTTAATGGAACTTTTAAATGTTGTTTTAAGGATTTTATAATAAACTTGAAAGCTCTACGAGTGTCGATTTAAGTTGTGTCTAGCCCATTTCAAACTGTACTTTCAAAGATAATTAACTTTTGAAACATGTGTTTTTAGGGTACATTGCTATAGTCAGATTTATTGAGTTAACTTAATCTATTTTAATAAAAGCTTCATAAAAATCAAAAGTTAATGGTGTTTCATAATAACATCTTAAGTCGACTTTACACAGATCTGAGTTATTAATATATCTGCGTTCCATGTATATAGCACTATAAACACACAAAATCTGGAGCTTCTATCATGACCGTAGCCAAAGTTATGACACCAAAACGAAACACCCTTTCATATATGTAACTTTTATCTCTGAAGCAACATTTCTCGAAACATAATTCTTACATTTAAGATGTTATTATAAAATATCACAGATATAATTAGTACCGAGGGGTAGTTTGGGGTCGCTAATTACAAGTCTAGGTCCAAAAATATAACGTTTGAACTACGAAACGTTATCGATATGGTGCTATATTTGGTTCGTGAAGCAAACTTTTCGCTCCACACATGGAAAAACCACTGTTCTTTAAATTGAAAAAAAAAAAAATAGGTACATAAAAGTGAAAATAGTTTGAAAACAGGCCTTCGAGATTAATAAAGCTGAATTAAACGTCTCTAACTTGTTTCGTATCCTGCTTTCTCCAGAAAAGATTAATTTTTTTTAATTCCTTCTTGGTCTCTTATCAAAAGGTACCATTATGAACAATGGTTTTCACATTTTGGAACATGTGTTTACGAGCTCAACCGAATTTGGACAGAATATATTAAAGCTTGAATAACATTATGAGCACAAATTAGTCTCTCACTTGGTATAAAATTTTTCTAAATTAAAATTTATTTAAAGGATGAGGAAAGATAACTACCTGAACTTCGAGAGACCCATCTTTCTAAAGGTATTGTCCTAAGATTAGAGCCTATGCTGAAGAGATGTTGATATGTATATCAACTTCATGACTACGCGAAGCACTTATCGAAACTTTTAAACAAATCTCTGACTGTACAATATATTACATTAAATATTCGGCTGAAACTGAAGTTGCTTTTTCTTTGTAGCGGTTTGGGCATACTAGAATGTGTTTCTGTCTCTTTGTAAAAAGGAAAATTCCAATTTTTATTTTAGTTAACAGTAACCAATGGACATTAATCAAGATGTCCTTGAAAAAGATATACATATTTACAGAATACCTCTTTCAAACAACTATGCATATCTTTACTTCCATCGAATCAAGGCTATCCCGATAATTGTTTACTTTGGAAGGAAACTACTCCAGTTCTTAAACATTAAATCTTAAATTCATGTAATATTTGGGCAATATTCAAGCAAACAACTTAATTATTTCTACATTAAAGAACTTTTAAGGTATGCAGAAGGTCACATATGATATTAAAAATATGCACAGTAATTCCACACAACAATCTAATTGAGCCCTTTTATGAGCTCAGAATTGAACTAGTTCTTTCCTATTGACTTTTATTATAAATTGTGTAATATATTTGAATTGAACAATGAATCAATCAATCAAGGAATCAATCAGTCAGTCAGTCTTAATAACACATCAACAATGCATGAATTCTGTCAAATTGAACAATGTTGTTGCATGACATGCGTTGCCACATTGAACAATGAAAAAAGTACTAAGAAAATAATATCAAATACAAGAAATATTTCATCAGAATAACTTAATTATTATGCCGTATAGAGGAACAAATAACGACCCTGATATGCAAAGAAGTATTGATACAGGTATATTTACTTAAGAGCATAAAAAAGAAAATAATGTGCAATAACAACATCAAACACAAGCAAGGACATGCAGCATACCGCCTCGAATAAAACTCTTTGCTGCTACCCTGACGACAGATAATGGCCATTAGTGTCAGTTGGTGGTTTTAATTTTATATCCGGAACGAATTGGTTGTACGTTAAAGAATGTGCCTTGCAACCACTTTGACAGAACGTTCGCACTTTGCAGACATGAAAAGGTCCTTGAATGTTGATGCGCTGCGCAAAAAGATACGCAAAAAACCAGCGAAACGAATCAATTTGCGTTCAAGCGATGACAGGCGCATTTCATGAACCGGAAGCGATGACTCCTTTCTGCTTCTTTGGTTGGGGCAGGTACAGTGAAGGCGCGTACAATTTATTGACAACGCGTGTCCTGCATGAAAAGTACTCACGCTCACTCACTCAAAACCTGCTCCTCGACTAAAAGTGCAAAAAAAGGCATAAAACAAAAATAACCCAAACACACATCATCAAAACGTGCCGAAACTGCTTAAAATTTATCTGTTGCAAGGACAATCAATGAGTTCTTTTTTGAACCGTTCTGACCAAAGTCTTGCCGTTGTTTATATGATTTGACAATAGAGTCGATATTTGCGTAAGCCACTAGCTGTGAGTTTCTTTTAATTTGTAATTTTGTCTTGGTTTATTGTATATACAAAGCGTGGTAGTGCTTAAAAAAGTATGAAGTGCCAAATTATACTCGTTTAATGGATTATGTAAATATTGTTAGTGCTCTCGTTAAGACCTTTTGGTCTTTTCGTCTTTCACAACCTTTTTACACCCGTGGTAACAACCTTTTGGGGTCAAAACGCATTCCTTTGCGTACCTCTAACTCGAGTGCAACCTTTTTTTGATCGCGTTGACCCGAATGAAACCTTTTTCAACCTTTTGTCCGACAAGTGTATGAGTTGTACTACTACTTTGAAGTCACTTCAAATTTTAGAGCAATATGTTCAATGTATGTATGTTTATATTGTATATGTATGTTAAATATTGTATGCATTAAACTAAGACTAAACAAAAACAGATAGTTTTGACTACCTAACAAAAACAAAACGACAAAAGTAATAAGCCCTTGAAAGGACAAAGTACACACATTATAGCCATTCATCAACTTGACCTCAATTTCAATATAAATACTTCAGTGTTTTTTTTTTCCTTAATTCTCAAATAGTTACATTATTTTTTTTCGGTTTTTCATCCGTTTAGATAGTTCCAAAAGCGGATACAAGTTTTAAATGCTCTAAAACTGATTTAATGGATTAAATAATAAAAATAATAAAAAAAAATATTGGATGAAATAAAAACAAATAAAATATTGTTTTTTATTAAAAAAGTGATCTTGAGCCAGAATTTAATCTAAATTTAAAAAAATAATAACCAGAAAAAAAATACAAACTCCTTGTCCCTGAAGTAATACAAATTGCATAAAAGATACATTACTTCAACCGCTGAAAAAACCGACTACCATCGTTTAATGTTACTTGGCCGTTTCGAATACAATTTATTCGGTCAGTAGACAAAAATAGGAGTTCCTGTAGAGTCAGACAAATAAATTTAACATAAATTTTGCAAGAATATGTTTAAGTATAAGTTTTAATTGTTCACACAAAATGTTCCCAATTTGATTTAAATTGTATTAATAATACATCCACCTTCCATATAACCAAAACCTTCCATGAAATCGGCAATATTTGCTATAAAATAGTCCCAGAGCGATTACATTTTGTAGACTTTTTTTTTTGAGTAAGAAAGGGAATGGTGTTAAAATTAACCAAATCCGCTCACCAATACACGCCTCAGTCGAAATTTCCGCTTTCTTAAAATTATGTTTGGTGCAATCGTTTAATGAGCGGATTACTTTAAGGGAGAATAATTTTACCGCCAAAACTGACTTTTTTTGTTTTGATTGTGTATCGATAACAGAATTAATTTTTAAAAGCTACTGTCATCATGAATTTTCTGAACAACATTTTTACCTCTCAGTTCAAAAGTACGCATAGCCTCCATTAAATGTACGTAAATCCGCAAACAAATTATTAGTCTGTAATATAATAATACAAATTTGACTGAATAAAATAATTTTGGCTGCCTAAATCGGTCAAATACCCCAACATGCACTGCTAAACGAATTTTTTTTGCAATGTTGAATATGTGCCAATTAGGGCTTTCAATCCCGGTATCCCGAATACTGAAATACCGGGATTCCGGATATACTTCTGGATATGATAATATCGGAAGGCAGCCTATTAAAAAGAGAATTATATCCAGAAGTACTGTAGACAGCGAAGCCAGTGTTGAACTTATTGAGGGTTATAATCCTTATGCAGCGTCGAAGGCCGCCTATTAAAAAGAGAAAACTAAAAATATTTAGTTTAAGTTTAAAGTAAACATTTTTTGTAAACTTATTTTACATAAAAATTTTGGTAGTTTTCATATGGCAATTTCTTGCAAACTTGGACCCCTATTTCTTCTAAACCACTTGAGAGCGGCCTGAAATTTTTCCGGTATTGGACTAAGAAGTCCTTAATACATATGATTAAAAAAAAATTGAGTTTTCGTTTTTCTTCCATTGTTCCATGTTTTATTATTAACAAAAACAATTGAAAAAAAATTAAGATATTAATCAATAAATACAGAAAAGACAACAAGCATAAAAATGAAAAATTATCAAAAAAAAAAAAAAAAAATGAAAAATGACCCAAAAAATCGCAAAAAAAAAATTAAAAATTACCCAAAAGAAAAAATGAAAAATTACCAAAAAAAAAAAAAAAAAATTAAAAACTACCCAAGTTTTTTTTCATATGAAAAATGACCCACTTTTGCATGAAGAAATTTTGGGTGATTTTTCATTATTGTTTTGGGCGGTTTTTCACAACGCCTTTTAAAAGTAGCAATAATTTTATTACTATACTATCATTTTTTTCCTATAAAAAGAATATTTTATTCACATCATACTTTTTACTACCCGCTAACTAATTTATTGGAAAAAGAAGTTTGGTTTTCTTTTCACATATTTTTAAAAGATAAATTTATGGCGATTTCTTTGCTTAACTTATTTACGTTAATTATTTTATGTTTATAAAAAAGTGAAATATAAGATATTTTTAAATATTTTTGTTTTCATTCTGAAATAAATGTTAAACTTTTTTGATATATAATTAATCCTAACTTTTTATTAGCTTAATATATAATTTAAGTATGTAAAAATTTGACAAACATTTTTTATTAAGGACCGTAAAGATTATGAAATTTATTAAAAAATCGTTATTTTCTAATTTAGTTCTTTTTCGATCTGGCTTAATTAAGTGACGCTTATAATTTGATCGTAACATAAACAAGTTTTTCCCCTAAAAATAGTTAATGGGATTTCAGAATTCGACTTTATATTCCAATTATTGTTGATTTTTTTTCTTATATTCTTCTTTATACATTACCACAACACTTGGCTGCATTAGTAATAATGAATTCGTCTTGGTGCTGTTTTATAAACTTTTGAGTATTTTTGAATATCTCAAGTATGAATGACGATAACGCTTGGATTTCTATTTAAATAAAAAAAAAAAAAAAAAAAAAAATGTATGCATTTCTTTTTGCCAAAACGCAGAAATGAAAAGAATAAGTTAATGGTCTCTGCTTTTAATACAGCTAAGTGCTATTATATTAAAAGTTTGGTATTTCAAGATCCCGAAAATTCCCGGGTAAATATGTCCCAACTGTCATACAGGCTAAAAAACAAACAACAGACTTGAATAGAAACTATTAACCGAAAAAATTCATTTTGGCTGCCTAAATCGGTCAAATATTCCAATGTGCCCTGCTAAACAAATTTCCTCAGAAATGAGACCTAGTTAGATCAATTTTCCACCCCCATAAGACTCTCTACTGAAATGTTTCATCGAAATAGCTAGTGCTCATTTACTCATTTTACTCATTTACAAACAAACAAACAAATATTGCTCGTTTAGTAGTATAAGATATGTTTTTACTTTTAAAACTTGAGTAAATAGCTGTATTATCATTTGCCATCACAAAAAAACATTTTGTAAAATAAAAATGTTAACTTCTTACAAATAAAAATGTACTTTTATCAAAAAATTACTTCTCAGATGAACTTTGAAACCCTTCAGAGCTTCCAGTGTTAACAAGCAATAATTTGTTTTCTTATTATTAGATAATTTCCAAAATAAATTTTATTTTCTATTTTCTAAAAGATATAACACAATTTTTCGAGTTTACGGAATTTTATATAATCTCTTTTGATTCTAAAAGTACACAGTAAAAAATATGAGCATACATTTTATACTATTTGGTATACATATAAATTCAAACCAAAAATGTTTTAAAAGTTATACCATCAAATCTTATAAATTTTTCCAGACCATTTTTCTCGTCAGACCAATCGAAATCACTATATTTTTAAATTTCCCGATTTCGGTGAATTTTATACTTTCGAACCAGAATATATTTTGATTTACACATGATATCCATATAAAATTTTTAAATTATATGTGTTTTATTATTTTTATAATATTGAGTGGTATAAAATTTATAAATCATTTGGAATAAAAAATTTTATACCACACAAATGTTATAAGAAAGATAAAATTTTCCCTCAAATTTTTTACTGTGTAGATTTTTTAAACGTTTGGTTTTTGAAAATTAAGAAAAAAAAAAATAGAAAATTTGCAATAGTGCATGAAATATTAATTTGGAGCAATGCATCAATGACTGCCATTTATTTGTTTAAGATAATTTATTGTAAATGTTGCTCGTCCATCCATAAGCTCCAATTTTGGCATGCACACTGGCCGATAATCTTACGTTCAAAACTAGTATTTTTAAATTTTAATTGGGGTATCTTTTTTCTCCTACTTCCTTCCTTCTTCCATAAGCAAATTTCTCAACACATTTCAATTGTGAACTGCAGTTTATTGGCGCCATTTTGTTCGAACAGACAACATGGACATTTTACAGCTTCCGCATATATGTATTAAGTGCATTTTGAAAGGAAAGAGTTGCGCATAAATTCTGCATTTTATGAATAGTAACCGTTTTCGCTTCATTTACAACATTTTCTGTTGTTGCTTTTGACAATAGTTGCACGCACTTTTCAATAGCATGCAGGGACGTCTGTCAGGGATGTCACGTACTTGAGATTTTATTGAATAATGCAATAATTGGCTGAGAGCTGAGTCCGGAAGATTTGTGGGTTGTGTAGTGGTTATGTTGATGGCGTTGCATTGTCCCTCTTTAGTGTTTTATCATTGAGTGCTTTATGCTGACCAGTGTGACTCGGGCCAAATGGTTGTTGTCAATATTGTAAGTTATTTTCAGACTTTAAAATGCTTATAACTTTCTAATATATGATTTGATTTTTTTTACAAATTATATTAATTATATATATGTATAGTATATATAGTATATATATATTGATCAATAGAAGTAGGTCAAAGTCCTTCCAAGGGCTGAAATGGCTAGTTTATTTTTTTATTATATATATATACATATATATATATATATATATATATACATTAGGGCGGGTCAATTTGTATGGACGAATTTTTTGGAGGTCTGGCTCAGCGAAATTCGTAAAATACATGTAATTTCAAGACTTTTTCTCCACTACAGCATATACAAATTCTGAAAAAAGCTGTGCGGACTTTCGTAAATAGAATGTGCGGACTTTCGTAAAATATGAATGTATGAATGTATGTATATGAATCTATTTACGAAAGTCCGCACAGCTTTTTTTCAGAATTTGTATATGCTGTAGTGGAGAAAAAGTCTTGAAATTACATGTATTTTACGAATTTCGCTGAGCCAGAATTTGACCCGCCCTAATATACATATATATAATTAATATAATTTGTAAAAAAAATCAAATCATATATTAGAAAAGTTATAAGCACTTTAAAGTCTGAAAATAACTTACAATATTGACAACAACCATTTGGCCCGAGTCACACTGGTCAGCATATATACAGTGTTGCGCAAAACAATAGCAACAAAATAAGTGCGCTGCAACAAAATCGTGTATCTTTTTTTAATATTGGGGACACACAAAAATGATTATAGGATTCAAAGCATATATTCATACATCATATATAAAACAAATCAAATTCAAATTTGGTTTTGTTTTTTTTATTAAATTTAAAATTAATGTGACTACATTCAATCTGTATGTGAGCAAAACAATAGCAACAAAACTTGAAAAATGTAAAAAGAGAACACAAGTTCGAAGAATTATTGGTAAAAGTTCCGTTATTGTAAAGCACGTATTGTTTGTAAGTCATAAACATTTAAGTTTAGTTTTTTTTGTGCTGGTTGTGACATTGACTGTTCCATTTATAATGGCACGTTTTAAATACTGTGAAGCTCTTAAATTACAAATTATTTCAGAATATAAAAACGAAAATTCGCAAATATCTAACGTGAAACAGTTTGATATTAATCGGTCAATAGTTTGCAGATTAATAAAGAAATATACCTTCACAAAAGACGTAACAACGGTACATTAAAGAGGGCGACCGCGGAAAACATCGCTGCGTGATGACAGGAACAATTGTGGTGTGTTCAAACGAAATGCATTTGCCACAACCAAAGAGGTTGTTCGGATACTTGATTTAGATATCCACCACAGCACTGTTTGAAGACGAGCCGTTGAGAACGATTAAAGAAGTTACAGACCGGCAGAGAAACCTTTGCTTACAGCTAAGCATAAAAAACAAGGTGAGGTGTTACAATTTAAACAGTTCTGTCTGAAATTGTGACAACTAGTTTAAATTTATTGTTTCTTAGACTCAGTCTTCCAAAAGAGCACCTAAATTGGACCGTTCAAAAATCGAAAACCGTTTTTTTAGCGATGAATCAAAGTTCAACTTGATTAATTCAGATGGGATGTGCACGGTACGGCGCCACCCAGGTACACGACTTGAAGCCCGAAACTGCAAAATAAATTTTGAACACGGATGCGATGGCATTATGGCCTGTACTTCTTTTTCCTATAATGAAGTTGAACCATTTCAAAAAATCGATGGAATTATGGATCGATTTGTGTATAATGACATTTTAGAAAGCAAGATGCGACCACATTCAGAGTGGAATATGTCGATTCAGTGAACGTTTCAGCCCGATCACGACCCGAAGCACACTTCAAAGCTCATCAGATATTACATAAGAGGCAAAGGGATTCAAGTCCTTGATTAGCCGGCACAGTCACAATGACTTGAATCCCATTGAAAATCTTTTTGGGATTTTAAAGGTAAAAGTTTCTGGTCAAAGGTTTCCCAAATAAGACTGCACTGTATGAAACGCTGAAACTTAATTGGGAACATATACTAATACTAACATATCTACTTTAATAGAGTCGATGCCGCTCAGCTGTGCAGCGGTTATCAAGAATAATGGATCTAACACCAAATATTAATTATGTTGCTTTTGTTTTGCTCTCAGACAAACTGAATGCAGTCACATTAATTTTAAATTTAATAAATAAAACAAGACCAAATTGGAATATGATTTGTTTTTAATATGATGTATGAATATATGCTTTGGTTCCTATAATCATTTTTGTGTGTCCCTAATATTTAAATAGATACAAGATTTTGTAGTAGCGTATCGATTTTGTTGCTATTGTTTTGCGCAACACTGTATATATACTAACAATAGCTTATCAGAGTATAGAATATCTTTTTTATATTAAATATACATTAGAACCAGAACTATAAACACAAATAAATTTGAAACCGCTTATTTGCCTCTTGCTAGTGTGTTAATTGGGAGCGTTTTTATTTTATTTTTATTCTATAGTATTATTATAATTTCGCTTTAAGCTTTGCCGACTTTGAGTGAGTAGAATTGTTGTGCCAGTGGGCTAGGGTGAAGCTGAATAACATGCAATAACAATAGAGTTCAGCTACTAAAGCTTTTTCACACTTTCTCCGCATTAGATCATTTTAAGAACCAACCTAAATATCATTGAAATATCTCAAAGATATCGATAAAAGTGGTCCAAAACAATCAAAAGTGAGAAAAATTTACCCACCATAATATGGGTTTATTACGTATTTTAGAGTATTTTTATAAATTTCCTCGGATACTGTAGTAATTTGGAGATATCAGTAGATGAGTGTGTTTTTGATGTGCCATGGAGCCCCAAAGATTTGACGTAGTATTTTTGATTGGGTTCTTTGGAGTTTTTTTACATTTAATGGGCAAACAGTACCCCAAAGCTCAATGCCATTTGTCCAATGCACTTGTAGAGTTGCACTTTATACTGTAGGCTAGGTTTTGAGCTCAATCTTCTTCAATTTAATTTGTGTAATTTTCGCCTTGATATGCTTTTTCCAGGTGAGCCTGCGGTCAAGATGCATTGCGAGATATTTAGTTTCGGAACTTTGGATAATAGCTTTATCATTGAATTTGAGGGTTGGTCAAGTTTCCCTTCTAAGAGTAAAAGTCAAGTGGACACATTTTGATTCGTTGACTTTAATTCTCCAACGTTCAAGCCATTCTTGCATTGTATTGAGATGATCTTGCACATTGCTTGTAGCGAGTACTGGATTCGTATTCGAAGACAATATGGCAGTATCATCTGCAAATGTTGATATAAGAGTGTGGTCGCTGGTGGGCATGCCAGTGGTTTATAGAGTATTTCGTGGGCATGCCAGTCGATATTTCGTGATTTTTAGAAATTAAAGTTTTCTGCTGTACAATGACCTGTTTTTGAGAAAGGTAATCTTCCAGTAGAAAATATATATTTGCAGGTAAATAATTTTTCAATTTTAGTAATAGTCCTTTATGCCAGACCTTGTCAAAGGATTGAGTGATATCGAGGAAAACAGCGAAGAATACTTTTGTTTGTTTTCAAATGAATTTTCGATCATGCTGACAATACGATGTACTTGCTTGGTTTTGCCGTGCTTTTCTCTGAATCCAAATTAGTAATTGAGTATGATACCTTTTCGAGAATGTGTGGCAGCAATAGCTTGACTAAGAGTTTATCAAATAGCATAAATAGGGTAGAGAGTAGACTTATTGGCCTATATAAGTCACAAGGGGAGGGTCTTTCACGGGTTTGGGAATCATTGTGATCAACAAAAGCTTCCATCGAGTCCAGTTCTAATTATCGCATTATAAATATGAAGAAAATGGAAAATGGCGATATTTGGCAGTTCTCAAACCATTTTTGCCGTTATTAGATCATGAGCTTTTTTAGAGTTCAGACATTTATCAATGGCATCTTCTAGAGCATATTTTCTGATTTTTAGAGTGTGTGAGGATTGTGTTTCAGAAAAAGGTAGTGGGTGGTCAGAAACTGGCAAATTTGGGGTAAATACTTGTAGCAAATAATAAGCAAAAGCATAACCTTTTTCAGAGTCACTTTCTTGCCCAGTCTCCATTCGGTAGTCGAATAGGAGGTTCTACCAAAATGGGCCTTTTAAGTTTTTTTGCCCCGCGCCAAAGAGAGTAATTTACTGATTAAGTGGCAGCAAGCGATTCCATAAACTGTTCATAGTCTCGTTGACGTTTTGATTTTAGTTTTTTATGTAAATCATGAGTATGAACCTATCTGTGCTTTTGCCATTCACGCCTGATTTTTCTCTTTTCCTTAAGGAGCGTGTGAATGTCTGCAAACATTGGCTTAGACTAAGCTGTTGAGTAGTGGTGTTGAGATGGAGGCCACTTGAGCAAGTAGTAGCGTGTAATTAATTAGTGACTGATTTAACTCTTCTTTCTTTTTTTTTACTGAGATATCGAGGTCAATATATGAACTGATAAACTTTTTGAATTATAATCAATTCGTGTGCTTATTTGTGAGTTTGTCGGAAGGGTTGTTTTCTGATCATGGCATGTAGTTTATTGTAACAATGGTGAGTTATCAGATGAGAGTTCAACTGATGTTTCGATATTTCATCGAAACGATCAGTTGATCGTTTTAATCACACCGAAATCAATTACGACCGATATTTTACGTTTATCTGAAGATTAGTATGTTGGGCGATCCGGATGATACCACATCGAGGACTAGTTTGCTAATTGTGTTCCAGAGCGATCTGCACTTGAATGTTATCAGTCGGGAGCCCCAATGAATGTGTTTGGCGTTGAAGTCTTCAGCGACTATAAACTTTTGACCTAGATTTGTAAAAAGTTTTGAAATTTTTTTTCAGTGATTTTATTTCTGGGTAGACAGTAGATTGTCGAAATTGTTGTTACACCTTTAATATACTCATAAAGAGATATGCTTGTTGCTTGCAGGTATTCAGTACTTAAGCTCTGAAGGGCATATTGTTAAATTCTTTTTTTTTATTCGAATTGTAGATTCTCCTCGGGCTTTTCCACTTGGGTAGTTTGTGGGTTGTGTTTGTGTGCATCTATCTGGTGTGATTTTAAAAATTCAATGAGCTCCAGTTTATGATAGAATAGGTCGTTGCGTTCGAAAAACCTATTATTATTGAGTACATGGTTTGGTTATAAGTGTTTGGAGAAACATGGTTTGATTGAGCATGAATTAATTCATATTTTGGATGAACATTTGAAGTGTTTGGTCGAGATACTAACTTTTGGGTATTTCCTTTTACGACGTCTGCGTAAGAAAATGATTGGTGTTGTGAGGTGGCTGCAATGATATTTTCTCAATGCAAAGCTGGGAATGATGGCGATACAAATGGCAATGTTTTAATTGAGTAAGAACATTGTCAGTCTTCTATCTGTGAGTAAATAGCTTTTTTCCATAACTTTTCAATATTTTTTCCCTTTTTATTTTGGATCTTAGATATATTATGTAAATATTTACACCAAACAAGAGTTTTTTCTCCCAATCTTGGCAACCATTTTGTGGTCGTATTTCATAAATTATACATGGTATATTTTGTCTCGTTCAACGGACTCTCAAACCTGCAGTTAATTCGTCGTAGCCAGCAACTCGTTCTTTGAGGACACTTAAATTGCTCAGGCATAATTTAAAGCGGCATATTTAATCGTCTCTATCGAGAGCGTTGCCACTCTGTAAATAAAGATAGTTTTATTTATATACCTAAGTTCCATTTTGGAGTATTGCTTTTCAGTAAATTTGGAAAAAAAATAATCTCTTGATGTACAAATACCCCAAATATTAAGGCAAACTGTCATTTTGCCACTTTTAAGTTAGATAAATATTGAAAACCATAGCCACCTGAGAAAATCTCACTTTGGATTCGAGTTCAACATGTAGAAACGCTTCTGTAAAGTATTTTGTTCTTCGACAGATAGATGATTTGACCAAATTATGTTGGCATGTTTTATTTGAAAAAATTATCATAACGTTAATAATATCGCTTTATGTAACGCTATGTAACTAGCTCATTTAATCAACAATGCTTTTTTTGCAAATTTTGAAAATATGGCATCGTCCTGATGATTGTTTTTCCTGCTCTAGACGTGTCCTTCGTTTATATTTGTATCCTGCTGCATCGAGCTGAAAATGTCCAAAGAGAATAAATTCATATAAAATTTACTGCTACATTTTTTGTTGCGGCCAAAACAATTTGTCAGCCGCAAACGTTAAAAAGGAAAGAATAAAAAAGTAAAATTTATATACAAACATACATAAATATTATTTTCATGGTTGCTTAAGGATCAAGCTATGTTGTGGAAGGACGGAAGCTGAACCGGGTGGACCAAACGAGGACGATAAAAATGAGGACAGACGGCGTAGACAGACACAACATGAAGTGTATTGAACGACAACACAAAAGCAACCGCAACAATTACAACAACTACAGCACTTGGCCCCGAAAAATTCAGCCTTTTCAAAGTCATTAAAGCTCTTTTCAGCTGCTGCAGCTCAAATCTGATTTTGAGTTATTTTTACGCTGCCATTTGATGCAGCTTCTGTAACGTTGGACAATGGCTCGTTTTGCTAAAAGATGTGGTAAAAATCAATTTTTGGTTGAGTCTGTTTGGAAAGTTTGATATTTGTATCGAAAAAAATAAGTGTTTGGAGCTAAGTAAAGTGAAGTGATTTTAAAGTTTGAGCAAACAAATGAGTTAGTAAAAAAGTCAGTGCTTGGAAATGAAGTGCATGATTATGATGAAAAACTTGTCAAATGTTTAAACATTTTTTTATATCACAGAAATAATTTTTGAAGTAAATAAAAAAAAAATTTTATTTTTGTTGTTTTTTTGTTTTTATTTAGAATTTCGATTTTCCTATAGTATATTGTTTTGATACTTCCAAATAAAAAATTGCTATTTTTTTTGATCTAAAGCGATTTTTATAGTTAGATATATGGATCTAACCAGGTTTATTTGCTAGCCTGTAACGAATATTGAACCTTTAATCTTGAATTAGAAAGTTGAAGTTTGATGTAACTACAAATTCTATATTAGTAAATCCTGTAGTAGTGTAATAGTAAAATATAATAAAAAAAATATATTTTTCATAAAATATCACTTTTGAGTGAGTACAATAACTATGTCATATTTAAGAACAACAGAAAAAAATGCAATTCTTTTACTTTTGATGTGTTGTAACCAGAGCCTGAAAATAACTCTTAAAAATTTAATTTTTTGAATTTAAGTCCGACTGTTATCTTTTTATTAAATTAAAAAAGTTAAGGATTACTTTTTAATTTTATTTAAAAAATATAAGTTAAGAGTTGACTTTTGCTTTTTAAAATAAAAGTTTTCCCTTGCTTTTAACTTTTAAACATAAAAATAAAATTTAAAAGTCTCCAAAGACTTTTATTTTATTAAAAAACTTAATAAAAGTCTTACAATAAAAAAATTTCGAAAAAATTCAAAATATGTTTATTTATGACCAGCAACCAATTTATTCCACCGATTGATTTTGTTAGTCATGTCGAATATTGAAAGGAGGTTCGTATTAAAAAAATAAATAATATAAAATACTCTTTTTAAAAAAGACTTTCAAAAAGACTTTTATAAAATAAAAGTCTCAAAAGACTCTTAATACTAACCTTTTTGAATAAAAGTCTTCAAAGACTTTAAAAATTATTTTTATAATTTAAAAGTCTTCAAAGGCTCTTCAGTTTGATTTTAATTTATAAAAATTAAAAATAACTGTAATAAATAAGAGTTATTAAGTGGGAGTTTCAAATATAAATTATAAATAACTCTTGTTTGATATTTCTTATTTTTGACTATCAATAATAACTTTTATAAAATAAAATAAAAATATAAAATAAAAATAAAAGTTTGTTAACACTCTTATTTCAGAGACAATAATAACATTATCAATAATAACTTTTATAAAATAAAATAAAAATATAAAATAAAAATAAAAGTTTGTTAACACTCTTATTTCAGAGACTTTTAGGACAAAAGTCATAAAAGTCTTAACCTCTAGTTGTAACTTCCTTATCGGCCAATAGATTTCATACAAAATTTTTAAGCTTAAGTTTTTTGAAGATATTATTTGTGGCACCAGTTTGATAAAACACCAACGTTCCAGTTTAAAACTTTGGGAAAAATTAAAGAAAAGTCAAAATGTGAGAGGATAAGTTTTATTTCACAGAGAAAAATCATATACCACGAATGGTTTTTGTCCTCTAATAAAAATTTCCTTAAATTGGACAAACCTTATATGTAGGTTGTACAATCCTTGAAGGTTTTTACAATCTCGGTATTATTGGGTTTCGGAATTATGGAAACTGTATTAACCAGAATTTAACGTTCAAAGATTTTTTTTTTGTTTTTTTAAATTTTTGTACTAATTTTCTAATAATGAATTTGTTATAGGTTAGGATAACAATTAACTAAAAAAAAATATATTACTAAAAAATTTTAACAACATAAAAGCACATAAAAGCCAAGCACAAAATAAAATTCTATACAGATAACAAATGAACTCAATTATTTTAAGATTTACCTATAAAGACACCAGCAAACATTTCCTTTGGCTTATTAGAGCATTTAAGGGTTCATTAAAAGGTTTGTTAAGTATTTTTCACAATATAACTTGCTGACTTAGTTTACACTTTTGCGTTACCTTTTGATAATACTTACCAAGATATAGCTATATATATTGATTTTTTATTCTCTTGAGTTTTGCAAAAAATTTACCACTTTAAATAACACTTTAAGTATTGAAGCAGTGTTGAAAAGCTAGTTCAAGTGTAAAAGTGCAAAAAGTCGAGTTTGGTAATAATCGTATTTATACACAACAAACAAACTGGTTTTGCAACCATCATATACGTAGCAACTCAGGTGTCGTTTCGCGGCTGAAACAATTATAATTTTTGGTATAATAACTCAAAAGAATTTCTTTAAATTCGTCATAACGTCATAAAATGAAAAAAAGAAGTTGTTAGATCAAAAACGTGCTCCTGTAAAAACACTATCTTGTCACTTATATGTATCAAATGAATTTTCTGTGCATACTTTCAGGCTGAAAATTTTTGAGGACAGTATATGTTGTAAAAGTACTGTAATAATAGTAAAAAATAATTACAGTTTTAGCGATACTGTGCACGAAGCAGCATGCTAGGCTTTTATGGATTTAGATGTAATCTGTTAAAATTACAATGATTTTTCTTATTACGGAACAAAAGAATTTTTTGTGTCAGAGTATTGAACAATGTTTAACTCTGAACATTTGATAAGCAAGTGGCAAAATAATCCTTTAAGTTAAGCAAAAAAAAAAAAAAAATTAAATATAATTTTTCTGATTGCAATATCTTAAATTTTTAATAAATGAGAATTTTTCTGAGAGAAAAATACTTAAATACTACTCTGAATTTTCACTAAAGTTAATTCGATCTTTGATAATCGCTATCCCAAGGAAATTTTTATGTAGAAAATTTGTAAGAAAATTCTAAACATTTTTAAAAATCCATGGATTGAAAGGGGCTGAGATTCTTTGGAAACACGAGATTGACATTCCTAGCTGATATATGCATCTGTTTAATATATGTTCTTCATTAAAAATATTTTTACTCTAATAAAAATGTTTTAAAATTGACGGAATGTAGAAGTATGCGTTTGACAAAGTTTGCTTTTAAGATATATTAACATTGAAGTGGCCATTATAGCACTTGGACTAGGACTTTTACTAGGCTTCTTATGATCGATTGTGTAATACGTGATATTAAATGGCTTTACATAGCAGCTTCTTACTTTATAAGTTAAAGCTAAAAAAGCATTAATATTTTCTTAAAGTTTTTCAAATATAAAATATAATTTTGAAACAAAAATTGTACCGCGATTCCAATCTGCTTCGCTTCTACCAATTGTCCAACATGGTTCGTCATGTAAGCTTTCGTTTTTGTCGTATAGTAAGACATATAGTTATTTTTAATTACATTCCTATCAAAAAATCAATTAACAAATTTTAAAAATTTTTTTAAAAACTATTTTTTTAATAAGAGAGAATCCAGTTTTAATAATCTGTAAATTGCAAATTTATAAATTCAAAGACTCTTAAAGTAAATCATACCTCTAGATCATATTCCATCACACCCTGTAAAAATATTCGTCAAAAGTTTGGCTGTTTTTAAACGTTTTTACTTTGCTGTTAACTTAACTCTCTTTAACTTAATACTCTTTTCTTTCTTGTGTCATTAGTAATATTAAATCATCATATAATCTAGATTATTTTCATGGAATAAGGCTTAAAAAATTTGTGGTTTGTTCTCCCTGCAGAAAACCTCACGTCAACAAGATATTCTCTTAAACCCTGTAAACTTTCCAGACAAAATTTAGAAGTTTAGATTTTTACAACAAGAAAAGTCAAATCGAGCCACTGTGCGTCCCTCAATGTGATGCATTATTTAAAACTAGCTATATGAAATAACATAACAAATATTTTTTAAAATGCGCCCACAACCACGCCTACCTCTCATATAAGATAAAAATTTAAAACGCTGTAATTTTCATGTTATTGTTATTTAAAACTCTTAAATAATGTGTAGAATAAAAAAAATACTTTATGCCACTCCCACCTTCCATAAGAAATGTTTCGGTATACTTTATTTCAACTTTCATGAGGCATATCATTCAAACGGCTTAATTTAATGGTATATTTTATTCAAAGATATTATTTATTTGGTTTTTATAAAAAAAAAAATAAAGAAAAAAATCATGAAAAAAGAGCTGACCATTTCTTTGTTATAAAAAAAATGGAGTGAAGCAATTAATTTTGCAGCAAATTTTTTCCGATTGTAAAAAGTGATACTAGCAAAAATCTACAGATGATGGAGCATACTTTTTGGCAATGTGATAAGACGTGCAAGTCGTGTAGCATACATTGTAGTTATGCTGTACTAAAATGCCTTAAAGTGCACTAAATAAAATTGTACACGCACTAAGCATTACGACTGAAAACATAGCATTTCAGAATTATATAGGGTACTCACAAGGTGTGCTATCATGTCATATTGCCTTAAAATTTTACAACTAAAATTTACAAGATAAATAAATGCAAATAAGAAACAGCTGTTTCATTACGACACTTCAATAAACATAGCTTTCAGAGTTTTAATATATAAGTACTTTTTTATATGGAAGGCAATAATAAAATGTTTAAACTAGTGTAAAACCTTAGGACATTATGACATAATAGCACACCTTGTGAATACCCTTATTGTTTAATAACACTTATATAAATAAAACTTTGTTCTGGTTTAAACATAAAGATAAATAATTTTCACAAACACACTTCACTGCAAAACTTCCTCTTAGAAAACACGCTGTTGCTACTCAGACGAATAAAGTCAAACTGTTGTTTCAACAATGGAAAGAAAAGAATGTGTGCACAAACAAGAAATGAGCACAAACAAGATTTTGTTTCCGCCTACAGTTCTGCATTACAATGTCATAACCAAGAAATTTTTACAAGCGGAATGTTGTGAAAAGAGCTTAAATGTGCTCACTTTTGTTATTTGAAACATATAGTTTAAGAACCAATAAAAACTATTCCATATATGAAATAGAAGTGCTGCGTTGTGTTGATATAGTTATGCCTCCTTTTTTCATATCAAAAAAAGATTTCGTAACTATAAATGTCTTCTTGCATTAAGAATTTATTATTAAAATGAAAACTAAAAATAGTTTTCAAGTATGCAGAAAAGTTTTCTAAAAATACTTTTAGTAGATAAAAAAACATAGTGCAATATTTTTCCACGTTTGTCTGTAATGACTCCTAAAAATTACCAATTTTTTACGATATTATTCAAGCGATTTTACATTAATCGACTTTTTAGGCGTCTGCAGAAAAAACCGGTGAATTTTTCTATTCTTAAACAACGTAAAGAAAAAAATTCATCAAAAGATCTTGTGAATTTTGGTATTCATTTTCCCTTTTCAACTACTGTGCGTCGTAGTTCAGTTGACGACGCACGTAATAAGTTACAGTTTTTTTTAATTTATACAGACTTAACCTTTGCATACATGCGATTGGGCTAAAAAAGAAGCTTGTTAAAAATATAATAGTATGTATATGTTGCTGGAATGCATAACTTTTGCTGGAGGAGGAGGTGGTTGGTTAACACGCTGTGTTGACTTTAGCGCATATCCTTGAAAATTAATAAATAAGCATCCTCAACTGAAAAAAATTCAATTTGAGTTTGAGTATTTTAAGCAATAATTATATATGTGAAGTGCTTCGTGGCAGTGTGGCAACACTTGCAGATAACCAGTGCTGCCAAGTAGGCGTATAAATGCAAGCAAGCAAGCATGGTTAAATTGGCCTATTTAATTGAATTGCATGAATTTGTTGGGGGAAACTTCCAGAAGTGATGAAGCATACTTTTAGGCGTTGCATTTATAAGCGCTGAATATTGAAAACGCGCAAATGAAGGTTATGTAGAAATTTAAGTTTAATAGAAATACACTTGGGAGGATATGATGCCTTCAAATAAATATTATGAAAGCACTTTTCTTCCTTTTCTCATATACGCGTCTAATTTGTATTTGACAAATTTTTTTTTCGTTTTATTGTTTCGTATTCAGCTGCGTTTTGATGTAATGTCACTTAAAAATTGGATAAAGTATATCTTAATTTTTAAATAATTTTTAAACACAAAACACAAACCTACGTAAAACACAAAAGAATTTTTTCCCAAATTAACAAGGTTCCGTCGACGGATTTTGGTAGAGGGACTAAAGAAAAATATAGTAGCGGAGTTTTGAGTAAAGGGGGCTTAAGTTGCCCCTTTTTGAATATTCTCATAGCGAATCGGCATAGAAAACCATTTTAGGTAGGAGGATATGTTTAGCAGATTTATGTAGAATACTACGAATATTTTATGGGATAGAGTGTATGTTCTTTCAAATCTGGCGTAGCAAAATAAAAAAAACTATAGTCTGAGTAGTGCAGTAAATATTATAACGGTAGTCGAACTTCTTTTTGGTGTTATTCGTCTTGCTTGCTTCATTCGAAAATTTTTATCAGTAGATTTTTTCGCTTGAGTACAATGACGAAATAGATATTTTTAACATATTTTACAGCTGCTTTACAATGGATATTTGTCCTCAAGATATGCTCCTTCTAATTTTTGACAAACATTTTTAAAAAAAAATTGATATTTGTGTAACTATGATGAAAGTATAGCTCACATACACCCAAAAATTTATTTTATTGACAGATTAATACAAAAAGACAAATTATTAGTTTTGAGTGCCAATTTTCGCCGGGTCTGTAAAAAATCACCTTTTTATCTAGCAAAGCTATTGACCTCTACGTAGCAGAAGAACTATTTGATATACAGGGTGTCCCATCTTGGCAAAGACAAGAAAAAAATTGTTTGCCAGCTCCCCCCTGTTTCGAGCTATAAGTGGAAGTATAGCACAAATTGGCATTCATAGGTGTCATCAGTTTTAATGCGATAACTTAAAAAGTATTACAGATAGGAACCTCTTTGAAACGGTTTTTGAAAGCTTTTTAATTAGTTAACTAATATCTGTTAAAGTTTTTTGGTATTTTTAACCATGGAATAATTTATAGCAAGTTAAATATGAAAAATATTTTTTTTTCTTTTTTTTTAATATAAGCTCGTTTTACATAAAAAAAAGTTCTAATATTATTTTATTTTCTGATGCAGTTTTGGATTGAAACGTTGATCTAGGACACCCTGTATTCAAAAGAGCCCCCTTAATGGTTTGTTTTTTAGAAATCTCATAACAAAATATAATTCCTTGGCTCATAAAACCTTACTTTGCCCAATTTTAACGAAATCGATTGGCAGCACTGCGAACTTGACTACAGTCAAGTAGTTCGAAAGAAGAAAAATATTTTTTATACTATTTCAATTTGTACTTTTCACATAGCTTTATGGAAAAGCAGTGCTGTAACTTCGTTTCTGACTGATCGATTTCGTTAAAATTTTGCAAAGTCAGGTTTTATAAGACAATGAATTTTATTTTGATATCAGATTTCAACCTAATAATATCATAAAATCGCACCACTCTAATACACATACGTAAAAACATTTTGTTGTGAGTCAAATCAAATTGCAAATTGTGGAGAGGGGCATGAATCCCGTGATCCCGCGGCTTTTGCTTACCTATCTAAAATATATTCTTAAAATAATATAATGCTGCATAACAAATATCAATCCAAAATATTGGAAATGCGAATTCTGTTACGCCAGATTCGGAAAAACAAACACTGTGTAATGTAAGGGTCTTTTTTGGCACTTTTGTTAAAAAGAACAAAGAAAACCCACAAAACAGTGATATAACGGGTTGTAATGTCCAACAGAAATACTTTGTATAAAACTCTACTATAAGTCTCAATACACTAAAGCACAAAATTCAACTTGAACGCCAGAAATAAGTCACATCTTAAAATGTGTTTAAGGGTTAATTTAGTACCTATTAGTTTAGTTAGTTTATATGCACCATATAACAAGTATATGGCACCGCACCGGTGCCATATACTTGTTATTGTGCATACAGTTTTTGGCGTTTGTAATAAGAATACTTTTTCAGAATATACCATATTTTTCAGTAACGAACCCAGTTTGCTTATTTCAGCGATATTAAAGGCTTACCACCAAATTTTGTGTATCGACAAGACAAGAGAAGCAATAGAATTTTGTATAGAGAAAGTATTGCTTCTCGTGTCTTACGTATATAACGATATGTATTCCTTTCGTATGCTATATCTTTATTATACTCATTTGCTCATTTGTTAAGTCCGAAACGTCAAACTTATTGAGTGTAGTGATGAATCGTTTTGGGAATGAGTTCTAACAAGTACCAAATTATTTTTGATTTGCAGCTTCAAAGTAAAAAAACTGCTCTTTATTAATAAAAAAATAAAAATTTGAAAGACTTAAAACATTTCAAAGTTTCTGAATAGCAAATGTATCAAAAGTGTTAACGCACTGTAATATAAAAATTAAAATACATTTTTCGTTACTGAGTTCTGGTTACACGAGTAATTAAAACAACAGATTTTTAGCTGTAGAATTCTGTCAGCTGGTTTTCACATATCAGCTTAGCACATGATTGTAAAATGTCTTAGCAGGTGCGTTCGCATCAGCAGCTGCTAACTTTAACAATTTAGCAGTTTAGCAGGACTTAACAAATTTTATTGAATACCATTACTGAGTTTTTTTGTTGAGCTACATAAAAACAGGCCCTTAAGAGAGCCGTAAGCAAGCCGTTAAGCAGGCCATGTTTATCTTAAATAAACATTGTCTAAAACCGTCTGTGAAGTATAGGAGTCGATTTGTCGTTGAGTATAATATTAATTGATCTCTTAAACATTTAAGCTCCAGAGTATGGCGTACTTAAAACAAACAAACGTATTTTAAATGCAATTTGATACAACATATGAAAATTATTCAGCTGTCTTATCTAAATTCCAAAACTTTGCTGTTTCTGTGTGCCAGATAAAATATGCTCAAACCTGAATTGAACTAAGTCCTAGTAGTTTTTTTTTTAAAGACAAATAAATTCTGAAATATATAATATTCAATTCGCATTCACTTCCGACCCCATCTAACCATAAATTCTGCAGATGGTGCAGCTTCGTCTCAAACTTCTTGTCTCTGAGTTGCTCGTGTTCACGTCTTAGCTATAATTTGTTTCGTGTACTCAGTTTATGGCTAATAAATGTTGATTTATCCTTGCTTGGTTAATTTTTAGGAGCATCTCTTTAATGCACGTCCATTCATTATAACATTATTATATTAAAATTAAATAGGTTTTGGTTATTTTTTGTTCAAGACTTTTGCACAGAGTGAGCAGTTGTTAGCAGTTCATTTCATACTTTTAGCACATAATTTTTTAATACTTCTGAACTAAAGCGATTAAAGCAATGCTGAAAGGAATAAGATTCAAAAGTAGTGGATTATTTGCTTGTTTTTACTGCAAACAGTAAAATTTAATTTTTTTTCTTTTGATTTTAAAATTAAATTTGGTTGAATAAAAAAGTAGACAACATTGGTTAAAGCTGTGTTGTGCAGTTGGTTCGCTGCGGTCTTGTACGGAGATGGGCAATCTTTTGAATATTTTGAAATTTAAAAAATTAAACTTAAGGTTTTGGGCGGGGAATGCATTTGATTTTATTATAACCAATAGATGAAGAAAGAAGTAGAATTAAGAAACCACAAAACTAAGAACTTAAAGAAATTAAACTAAGAACAAAATAATTTTTTGGTACTAAAAAGATAAAAAAAATATATACCTTTGATATTTACCTGCGCTACTTACGTTTTGCAAGCTTGTACAAAGAAAGAATTGTTTTGCTCCTATTTGGAACAAAATCTTGTTTTTTAATCCCTTGCAGGTTTTTCAACCCTATAGATCTTTGTTTTTTAAACCTTCTTAATACTACTTTCATCAAAGCCATAAAAAGATAAACAAACATAAATTTGATTTTTGTCCGGTTAATTTTTTCTTATAAAATAGGCCAAAAATTTTTTTTTGCTTTCCTTCGGCACGAAATCAATTTCTCAACTGACCTAAATGTCAAATATCTCTTTAAATTTATTTTCATCAATTTATTTTCATCACAGAACCAAACGATTTTATTTAAACAATTGCAAAATAAATATAAAAATTACTTTCTAACGTGTCCAATGTTTTGGGCAAATCCACTGAAAAGGTTAAAGGTATTCAAATGCTGAAAACCAACTTGATCGCTGTGAGGACATAGGTTACATCGGGAGAACCCCGAACTTCATTGTTTCTCTTGAGTGAAAAGTATTTAATAAATTGATAGTCTTTTTACTCGAAATTGTATGATAAACTATTACAAAACTTCCTACAATTCGGAAATTTATGTCCGGTTATTTAATAATAAACTTTTGCTTGTCTTAATATATAAAATGAAAGCACTCTGCTCCGTGTCCAATATCTCTCAAACTGTTCAACCTGAAAGTATGCATATCTTAATACATAAAAGGCAAGCATGCTGCTCCGCACACAGTATTTCTCAAATTGTAATTATTTTTTGACAGTTGAGTAATTTTTCAAGACACACTGTTCTCAAAAATGTTCAGCCTGAAAGTATGCACATAAAATATATTTGATACTTATCAGTGACAATATTGGGTTTTTGCAATAGTAAATTTTTGATCCAACTACCTTTCTTTTCATCCTTTTATAGAAAAATTATGACGAATTTAATGAAATTATTTTGATTTGATTTGAGTCGATTGTACCGAAAAATATAATTTTATTAGCTGCAAAACCACACCTGAGTTGCTACGTATATGAAGGTTGCAAGGCCAGTTTGTAAAGTTGTGTATGAATGTGATTGTTACCAAACTCGACCTTTTGCACTTTTATACGTAAAGTGTTATTTAAAGTGGTACATTTTTATTTTGCAAAAATTAAGTGTATAAAAAATCAAGCTTTAAAAAGAGAAAAAAGAGCTTTAGGCAAAAACAGGCTTTTACGTACCAGCTTAGAAAAAATCGGACAGAATTTTTCATTATTCACCTTGTTTTTTTTTTTAAATTTTAAATGTGAGAAAATCTAACTTTAGTTTATTTTTAAAAGACATTTATTTTTAGGCACCAGAAATATCTATTTCCAAATGGTATAAAATGGGCAAAATCATTGACTTGTTCTTGCTTTTGATATTCTTATATGAATAATTTTTTTACCTTCGAAAATGATCGGTTGTAAACCAGAAAATACAGTCTTGTCTAAGCGCTTGTGGTATGATATGATGGCACAATATGATGATACGGGATGATGATATAATAACATACCATATTACAATGGTAAATTTTTTCAATTCAATAAATTAAATAGATTTTTATTAAGGCTTTTTAAAAAAGTAAATTATAAATTTTTTAACCTTTGAAGATATTCGCGTTTTGTGGCATATGTTTCACTTAAACCGTGCGTGGCAACCACTTACATCTATTTTCTGGTTTTCACCTTGTTCTTACATACTTCTTAAGGATCAGTGTTGCCAAAACAGTGCTTTTAGCACAACATCTAGTACTTTTTCATTTTGTGTCACGCTTATTGTTTTAAAAAAGGCACTAAGGAAAAAATGCGTTAATAGCCCTGATTTCAAAAAACTAAAAGTTATTTAAATGTTTCACTTGTTTTAATAATAACAAGAAGGACCTTTTCTGAAAACTTCTTTAATAAAAAGTCAATAATTTTTCAAAAAACCAAATTTTTTCCATTTACTAGAATATCTTTTTTAGGATGCATTTTATAACGAATCGTAAAATGCGAAGTAATACTTTTTTATTTGATTTTGCTGTTTGTTTGTTTTCAACATTGCTTGTTGTTGTTGGAAACCCTGTTAAGTTTCGTACATGAGAGTTATATTTTAGTTAAAGTTCACTGTAGTTCAAGAGTTTTTTTAAACGATATTTTAATTGTTGTCCACCTCTGCACTTACATGTTAACCCAGCTGACCGCAAATGCAACACTGAGTTCGAGAGTGACACGAATATTTAAATCCCAGCTTTTAATATCATACGAACAGCGGACGCCCAAAATAGTTGGTCGTAGTTTTGGTTGCGGTCTGAGGTTTAATTTATATCCATCCATCCAGCCATTTCATTGTGGCGTTGTTTTAAAAGAATTTTAAAAATTTTGTGCTGTTTATTTAAAATGTATGGTGAATAAATGAAATGAAAAAAAAAAAAATAAAAAAGAGGCACGTCAATTTAACACACGACAGAAGCGAAGTTTCTTCGCAGTTTTATAGATTTAATAATTAATTAAAATAAATTTAAACTTTTAGTGAAAATAATTAAATAAAATTGTGAATATGATACATTCCACAAAAGTAATTGTATAAATAGAGATAAAAAATGTAAAAACATTAAGCTTTGTTATAAAAGTGTGCTTCGAAACAGAATCGGTTTTTTATATGAAGTTCTATTAAGAAATCAGCTCAGATTTGGGCTAATTAATTAAAATAATGCAGTCATAAATTTAAATTTATGTGCGTTTACTAGTGGTTTTTGTTACTCGGCCGCAACGGTTCGAAGCATGTTGTTGATTTTTAGTTTGTAAGATATGGTTTTTGTTTTTTTTTTGTTAACTACCAAATGACAAGTTTTTTCTTTGTTGAAGAGCGAAAGTGAGAAACCTTAAATATTAAATAAATTGAAAATGTGATCTAAAAAAAACATAATAAAGGTACAATTTAAAAATGAGTCAATCCAAAAAACCAATCTGAAAAACTACGCCTACCTTCCAAGCAAAAAGACTACATAAGAAATAAGGTAAATATCTTAAAAATTCATAAATACTAATACAATACCAGTACTTGGCAGTGAATCAACAATCTCTATTGGCCCATTAATGACTAGGTATGATATGGTATATTATACGCAATGAAAGCATTTTTCAAAAATTCCTCAAAAATTCGTTGCGACCGTTAGAGAAAGCTAGAAGTATGCTTCTTTATATAAAGGTCTAAAGTTGAATATTTTTAAGAAAAGTGAAAAATGCTACGTATGTGAGTTATTTTGTTTTATAAATATTAAGCTTGGTCTGGTTGCCTGGGCGATTTTCAGATCCGGCATAAAAAGCTATTAAAAAAGGGCCGATAGGGGTGCGTTTTACCCTATCACACCTTAAATTTTCTGAATTTTTTCTTTAGGAAATTTTTTATATATAAACGTGTGCAGGTAGAGCAAAACTGATGCCAGAAATAAAATCCTCGTACCAGATTCAACCTAAAACCAGTCTCACATTTATACCTTCTTGTACAAAAATTAATCGTAAAAAATTCCTATGCTTTTTTTTGTTGTTTGTTGTTATTTGTAATTTATTTACTTCTCCCAATAAAATATATGTAAAAAAAATATAATTAAAAAAGTGCATTAGCTTGAAGTTGAACGCCTACGCTACGAAATGAAAATTTTCTAATTTCTCATTTTTTAAATTTCTCTATATTACTCTTATTTTATTTCTGTGCTAAAAGACCCCTTACGTTTATGTATGATATATCATACACTTCGCCACGCCCAAATTCTTTAACATTTGTTTTAAACTTTAGAGTATTCCTTCTTGTATAAATACAAATTTACGCCGAAAATTTCAATAACTAAGCTAAACGTTCTGGTGGCGAGCATTAATGGGTTAACATGATTAACATGTTTAAGTACGCGGAGAAAACTGTTTGCTAAATTTGTATTGTGGTTAAGCAGAATTTTTGCTTGAATCTCAGCCACTTTAAAATTATGCTAGATTTCAGCAAATACTAATCAAAATTTGCTATTCCAGTTTATAGTAACTTTATGTACTTATAATAATAAGTATAATAATAATTTTGTTTAAATTTAATTTAATCTAAATTTTGCTAGCTTATTGTTATCTGCAAAAGAAAATTTCTACTTCTTAAATTAATGTAAAAAATTTTTAACATTAAATTAAATTGAAAAATTATCATAATCCGGAGACTTGATCTTCGGCCGCGTGAATGCAAGTGCATGTTATCCATTTTCTTTATTAAGAATAAACGTGTGATCGTATGTTTGAAAGAAATTTGCTTGAATTTAGTAAAAATTTGCTGTTTGAGTTTATAATAACTTAGGAAATATTTGCTTGAATTTAATATAATTTTGCTTTTTCTCCAAATACATGAGGAGTGATTTCAATTTAGCAATATTTTTCTAAAATCGCACAGTGATTGAGCAAAGTTTTGCTGATTTTCTTTTAAGCAAAACATTTGCTTGATTCAAGCAAAATAACTATCTCTATGTAGTTAAGTGCGTAAGGCTTCCGCCTGGTGATCGAGATGGTGCGAGTTCAAATCCGGCATATGGCTACAAAATTACATGCAATACCAATAGAGTTCAGCTACTACAGCTTTTTTACACTTTCTCCGCAATAGATCATTTTAAGAACCAACCCAATATCATTGAAATAACTCAAAGATATCGATAAAATTGGTCCAATAAAAAACCAAAAGGGAGAAAAATTTACCCACCATAATATGGGTTGGGCTCAGGGACAAACACAAGACATAACAACTAACCATGCGTTTACATAGATCTAATCATACATTAGTTTTCAAACTACTTTTGAGTTGACCTTTCGACAAGTTAACATCAAACACGCTACAGTTGTTAACAAAGGTACTCATGCGATTTAATGGAGCAGTTAACATATAATTTGTTCTACTAAATGGTAAATAAATCAAGTTGTTAGAGTTTCTACTGCTTCTACGGTTAGTGTTAAAATTTATAAGAGAAAGAAGTTCTGGAGAATCGAATACACCAGTTATAAGTTGGTGTAAGTATACGATATCAGCAGATTTCCTGCTCTCACTTAAAGATTGCATCTTTAATAATTTTAAACGATCCTCAAAGGGAGGAAGATTAAATGTGTCAGTTCCACTCAAGCCTCTCAGAGCAAACCGAACAAAACGTTTTTGAATTCTTTCCATACGATCAACATGCACATTGCAATGTGGGGACCATACTTGACTTGCGTACTCCAAGTGAGGACGCACGATTGAATAATACACAGTTGTAGTTGTTATTAAGCTATCAAACTCTTTGGCCCACCGTTTTATAAAACCAAGCATAGAAGACGCTTTTTTACAAATTCTATCAATATGCATGTTAAACGATAACTTAGAATCCATGCATATACCAAGGTCTTTGAAGGTAGTTAGTTACACGGCTTAAAGCAGTATCTTTAATTTTGTAATCAAAAATAAAATTGTTCCTTTTACGCGAAAAGGTCATAGTTTGGCATTTATCTGGATTTAAAAAAATGTTATTTTTAGAGCACCAAACCTCAAAGGAGTTCAAGTCTGACTGGAGCAGGTCTGAATTGTCATTAGAATCAATTGTTCTGTATATTTTCATATCATCTGCATAAATAAGCAATTGAGAGTGTTTGATGACGTGGGTATCATCATCAATTGCCAAAATAAACAGAAGTGGACCCAGGTGGCTTCCTTGAGGAACACCCGATTCTGCAACAAATTCAAAAGACAACATGCCTCGAAACCGTATTTGATAAGATCGCTCCATCAAATACGATTTGATCCAGTTTACAAAATATTGTGGAAATCCCATTAATTTAAGTTTAAATAAAATTAGATTATGTGATAATTTATCAAAAGCTTTGCTAAAGTCACTGTAAATACAATCGACCTGGCTACCAGAATCAATAGATTTTAAGCAGAATGTAGTGAAATCAAGGAGATTAGACACAGTGGATATGCCAGTAACAAAACCATGCTGAAGAGTTGTCATGACTTGCCCACAGTGAATTTTCACTCGATCGTACACTATTCGCTCAAAAGTGACGTCATTCCTGCAACCTTTTTTGTAAACAGGACTGATATAAGATGTTTTCCAAAAAAGACGAAAATTACTTTCATTAATTGATTTATTAAAAAGCAACGAGAGTGGCTGACAATAAATGGAGCCGCATTGTTTTAACACTGCGGCAGGAATTCCATCTGGTCCAGCGCTAAAATCCTCATCGATTGTTTCAATATACTTAAAAATATCCTCTGAGGTAAAAGATATACGCCCCAAAGAAACTCTTGATGCGTTGTTCATATAATCAAAATACGCTAAATCAGGATTAAAAGAATCTAAACAAAATGATTCTTTAAAAAGTTTGGCAAATAGGCCACAAATAATGGTGGAATCGTCAGTGAATCCATCCTGAAATTTGAAAGAAGAAGGAAATCCATCAGTCTTCTTCTTAACATTAATAAATCCCCAAAATTTTCTTGGATCAGACAAAATACTCAGCTTCATATTATCCACACACTCATTATATAATGCAGCTGAGCAATTCTCAAATTCCAGGTACAAACGTTTGTATGCTTCTAAGTCATTTGAGTGAAAACTACAAACATATTTCTTCCATGCCCTATTCCTATTGTTGCGAAGAGTCTTTAAATCCTTTGTGTACCAAGAGTACGCAGAATTTTTCGCAAACTGAGAAAACATGGCAAAGAGCTCCGTATAGAAAAAATTTATTGAACTATTAAGATTACTATTATTTATGTATTCTGTAATTATATTTAATTTACTATAAAGTAAATGATTCATCCCCAAAAAGTCAGCTTTTTTGAAATTGAATTCATAAACTGTGTCAACAGAGCTTGAATTTACCATATTCTCCCTATCAGATTTATACCAAATACTCAAAGGTGGATGGTAATTATCAATAGTTGTCAAAGCATGAAGCAACGAGTATAAATTATACCAAGAGATTGCTTCATCCAGCGTTCTAACTTCTTTCCAGACTATCAGCCATCCACCGACAGAAAAACCAAAACAATGACAACCAACGAGTTTTTGTACTCGTTATTGACGCATTGCTGTGAGTAAGAAGAAGTAAACATGAAAATGAATACGACAAGTAACGAAAGGAGAAGAAAACAATATTATAAGTATGTATGTGAATGAAAATGTAACTTCTATTTGCCACAACTTTTACAGCTTATTTTTTTGTGTTAATTTTTGGGATCTTCTTGTGTTTGACGAATTGATGTTGTTTCTAGCCGGACATTGTTGTTGCGATTTTATTCTAGCTAGATTTTGGTTGCATCTGCAAATAATAATTTTTTCATTAGCCGAATAAAAAGACGGAATTCAGATTCGGCTAAAGAAATAATTATTCTTTAATAAGGAGTTGCAAATATGTTCTTTTTTTCATGAAGAGAAGAAAATTGCTTGTTACCCATTTGCTTTAATGTTGTTGAAATGGTTTTTATGTAGGTATTTTATTAAAAGATACCAAAGTTACAAGCAGTCATGATTTTATTTTAAGAAATTTATTTAAGAAAATGATTTTATTTTTTATTAAAATGTCAATTTTACGACAAAACCATATAGTATAAAATAGTATAGATATATATTAATATTATATTTATTATTATATACACATATACTTATAATTTTATTAGTATTCTTATTAGGTTATCTTAAACCACCAACAAAAATCTACCTATCTGCCCAATCAGAAAACCCTGCAAGCATAATCAAAAGTATATTTTGATTCAATTGGAAAATATTTAAGAATTCCATTTCGTTATAATAAGATATTTATTTCAGATAGATTTTATGTTGAAATGTATATAACTAATCCGAGTAAAACAATTTCATTTAGAACATTTTATTTTTTTATATATTTTTATATTCTTTGTTTATCACGTAATTAAAATGCAATGATAAAATTTTTAACATTTATTAGAATAATTTTGTACAAATGTAATATTGTGACGAAATTTGTTGTGAGCATTTTTATCATGCATTTCTTAATTGGTTGGTTTTAAGCATTTTAAACATTTTAAAAATAAACAGTTTTAAACATAATAAATGTATACAGTTTTAAACATTCATAATATATATTAATTATTTCATATATATTACTTTTGAGTAAAATTTCATGTGAGTATAATTTATATAATTGTATAATAGCATATATTGAAACGATGTTATTTTTTTTTTATTAAATATTTACAAGTTATTAGTTTATTTTATGAAGTTTAAGGTATTTATTTAATACAATATGTGACTATTGTCTTCTGTACATGCTTTTATTGGGTAAATTTTGATGACCTTTTTTTGGTTTTTAAATCATTATTAAAGCACAAGAGGTTTACATATTTTTATGTTTTTGTTCAATGTAAAAAGTGAACATTTATGTATTTTATTACTATGTTTAGAGGTCAGTTATATGTAAATGCAGACGTATTAACCTCGTATATGATTATTGCCATTTTTTTAAAAGTTTGAAGAATACGATACTTTTGCATCATCGGGAGAATTAAATGGCAAGTTTCATAGTTCCGTATGGTTGATCAATGGATTTAATTGTTGCGATAAATGCCAGATTTCACAGTTCTGTAAGGTTGATCAATGAATTTAATTTAATAATGATAATTTAATAATAATTAATTTAATAATGATAAAACTACATATCAGATAAGGACGATTTCATGTTAATTTTATGTGCCCTTTTTTGTCAATTTTTATTTTTTTTATTTATTTTCTAAAATAAAAACTACATATCAGATAAGGACGATTCATGCATTAAAATGAGCGCCAGGTCCTCGTTCTTAAGTAGGGATACTTCTTTGTCCAAATGCATTTTGTTCTATCTCTTGTAGTTTAGGAGTTGTAGAACACTTTTTGGAGTGGTAGCTGGCCAAAAACATGTGCTTTTTCCGTCATAACTCCCAAACCATACATCCTACAAGAACGATTTATACACCAAATTGTTTCTAATACATATATACACAAGACTGCATATTCAGAAAAAAGTTTTCTGGAATTTGATTTATTTTCAAGAATCTTAGTTAAAATTTTTTACATGAATCATAGTTTTTGACGTTGTTTTGTGCGATTTTTTTGAATTTTTAGCCATAACTTCTAAACCATACATCATAAAAGGACGACTTATGCATCAAAATGTTCCTTAAGCTACTGTCCACAAGACTGTATCCTTAAAATAATTTTAAAAATTAGATTTCATGTTAATTTCATGTGCCCTTTTTTGTCAATTTTTATTTTTTTTATTTATTTTCTAAAATAAAAACTACATATCAGATAAGGACGATTCATGCATTAAAATGAGCACCAGGTCCTCGTCCTTAAGAAGGGATACTCCTTTGTCCAAATGCCGTTTGCTCTATCTCTTGTAGTTTAGGAGTTGTAGAACACTTTTTGGAGTGGAAGCTGGCCAAAAACATGTGCTTTTTCCGTCATAACTCCCAAACCATACATCCTACAAGGACGATTTATACACCAAATTGTTTCTAATACATATATACACAAGACTGCATATTCAGAAAAAAGTTTTCTGGAATTTGATTTATTTTCAAGAATCTTAGTTAAAATTTTTTACATGAATCATAGTTTTTGACGTGGTTTTTTGCGATTTTTTTGATTTTTTAGCCATAACTTCTAAACCATACATCATAAAAGGACGATTTATGCATCAAAATGTTCCTTAAGCTACTGCCCACAAGACTGTATCCTTAAAATAATTTTAAAAATTAGATTTCATGTTAATTTCATGTGCCCTTTTTTGTCAATTTTTATTTTTTTTATTTATTTTCTAAAATAAAAACTACATATCAGATAAGGACGATTCATGCATTAAAAAGAGCACCAGGTCCTCGTTCTTAAGTAGGGTTACTTCTTTGTCCAAATGCATTTTGTTCTATCTCTTGTAGTTTAGGAGTTGTAGAACACTTTTTGGAGTGGTAGCTGGCCAAAAACATGTGCTTTTTCCGTCATAACTCCCAAACTGTACATCCTACAAGGACGATTTATACACCAAATTGTTTCTAATATATATATACACAAGACTGCATTTTCAGAAAAAAGTTTTCTGGAATTTGATTTTTTTTCAAGAATCTTAGTTAAAATTTTTTACATGAATCATAGTTTTTGACGTGGTTTTGTGCGATTTTTTTGAATTTTTAGACATAACTTCTAAACCATACATCATAAAAAGACGATTTATGCATCAAAATGTTCCTTAAGCTACTGCCCACAAGACTGTATCCTTAAAATAATTTTAAAAATTAGATTTCATGTTAATTTCATGTGCCCTTTTTTGTCAATTTTTATTTTTTTTATTTATTTTCTAAAATCAAAACTACATATCAGATAAGGACGATTCATGCATTTAAATGAGCACCAGGTCCTCGTCGTTAAGTAGGGTTATTTCTTTGTCCAAATGCATTTTGCTCTATCTCTTGTAGTTTAGGAGTTGTAGAACACTTTTTGGAGTGGTAGCTGGCCAAAAACATGTGCTTTTTCCGTCATAACTCCCAAACCATACATCCTACAAGAACGATTTATACACCAAATTGTTTCTAATACATATATACACAAGACTGCATATTCAGAAAAAAGTTTTCTGGAATTTGATTTTTTTTCAAGAATCTTATTTAAAATTTTTTACATGAATCATAGTTTTTGACGTGGTTTTTTGCGATTTTTTTGATTTTTTAGCCATAACTTCTAAACCATACATCATAAAAGGACGATTTATGCATCAAAATGTTCCTTAAGCTACTGCCCACAAGACTGTATCCTTAAAATAATTTTAAAAATTAGATTTCATGTTAATTTCATGTGCCCTTTTTTGTCAATTTTTATTTTTTTTATTTATTTTCTAAAATAAAAACTACATATCAGATAAGGACGATTCATGCAATAAAATGAGCACCAGGTCCTCGTCCTTAAGTAGGGTTACTTCCTTGTCCAAATGCATTTTGTTCTATCTCTTGTAGTTTAGGAGTTGTAGAACACTTTTTGGAGTGGAAGCTGGCCAAAAACATGCGCTTTTTCCGTCATAACTCCCAAACTGTACATCCTACAAGGACGATTTATACACCAAATTGTTTCTAATACATATATACACAAGACTGCATATTCAGAAAATAGTTTTCTGGAATTTGATTTTTTTCAAGAATCTTAGTTAAAATTTTTTAGATGAATCATAGTTTTTGACGTGGTTTTTTGCGATTTTTTTGATTTTTTAGCCATAACTTCTAAACCATACATCATAAAAGGACGATTTATGCATCAAAATGTTCCTTAAGCTACTGCCCACAAGACTGTATCCTTAAAATAATTTTAAAAATTAGATTTCATGTTAATTTCATGTGCCCTTTTTTGTCAATTTTTATTTTTTTTATTTATTTTCTAAAATAAAAACTACATATCAGATAAGGACGATTCATGCATTAAAATGAGCACCAGGTCCTCGTCCTTAAGAAGGGATACTCCTTTGTCCAAATGCCGTTTGCTCTATCTCTTGTAGTTTAGGAGTTGTAGAACACTTTTTGGAGTGGAAGCTGGCCAAAAACATGTGCTTTTTCCGTCATAACTCCCAAACTGTACATCCTACAAGGACGATTTATACACCAAATTGTTTCTAATACATATATACACAAGACTGCATATTCAGAAAAAAGTTTTCTGGAATTTGATTTTTTTTCAAGAATCTTAGTTAAAATTTTTTCATGAATCATAGTTTTTGACGTGGTTTTGTGCGATTTTTTTGAATTTTTAGCCATAACTTCTAAACCATACATCATAAAAATACGATTTATGCATCAAAATGTTCCTTAAGCTACTGCCCACAAGACTGTATCCTTAAAATAATTTTAAAAATTAGATTTCATGTTAATTTCATGTGCCCTTTTTTGTCAATTTTTATTTTTTTTATTTATTTTCTAAAATAAAAACTACATATCAGATAAGGACGATTCATGCATAAAAATGAGCACCAGGTCCTCATCCTTAAGTAGGGTTACTTCTTTGTCCAAATGCATTTTGCTCTATCTCTTGTAGTTTAGGAGTTGTAGAACACTTTTTGGAGTGGAAGCTGGCCAAAAACATGTGCTTTTTCCGTCATAACTCCCAAACTGTACATCCTACAAGGATGATTTATACACCAAATTGTTTCTAATACATATATACACAAGACTGCATATTCAGAAAAAAGTTTTCTGGAATTTGATTTTTTTTCAAGAATCTTAGTTAAAATTTTTTACATGAATCATAGTTTTTGACGTGGTTTTGTGCGATTTTTTTGAATTTTTAGCCATAACTTCTAAACCATACATCATAAAAAGACGATTTATGCATCAAAATGTTCCTTAAGCTACTACCCACAAGACTGTATCCTTAAAATAATTTTAAAAATTAGATTTCATGTTAATTTCATGTGCCCTTTTTTGTCAATTTTTATTTTTTTTATTTATTTTCTAAAATAAAAACTACATATCAGATAAGGACGATTCATGCATTAAAATGAGCACCAGGTCCTCGTCCTTAAGAAGGGATACTCCTTTGTCAAAATGCCGTTTGCTCTATCTCTTGTAGTTTAGGAGTTCTAGAACACTTTTTGGAGTGGAAGCTGGCCAAAAACATGTGCTTTTTCCGTCATAACTCCCAAACCATACATCCTACAAGGACGATTTATACACCAAATTGTTTCTAATACATACATACACAAGACTGCATATTCAGAAAAAAGTTTTCTGGAATTTGATTTTTTTTCAAGATTCTTAGTTAAAATTTTTTACATGAATCATAGTTTTTGACGTGGTTTTTTTGCGATTTTTTTGATTTTTTAGCCATAACTTCTAAACTATACATCATAAATGTACGATTTATGCATCAAAATGTTCCTTAAGCTACTGCCCACAAGACTGTATCCTTAAAATAATTTTAAAAATTAGATTTCATGTTAATTTCATGTGCCCTTTTTTGTCAATTTTTATTTTTTTTATTTATTTTCTAAAATAAAAACTACATATCAGATAAGGACGATTCATGCATTAAAATGAGCACCAGGTCCTCGTCCTTAAGTAGGGTTACTTCTTTGTCCAAATGCATTTTGCTCTATCTCTTGTAGTTTAGGAGTTGTAGAACACTTTTTGGAGTGGTAGCTGGCCAAAAACATGTGCTTTTTCCGTCATAACTCCCAAACTGTACATCCTACAAGGACGATTTATACACCAAATTGTTTCTAATACATATATACACAAGACTGCATATTCAGAAAAAAGTTTTCTGGAATTTGATTTTTTTTCAAGATTCTTAGTTAAAATTTTTTACATGAATCATAGTTTTTGACGTGGTTTTTTGCGATTTTTTTGATTTTTTAGCCATAACTTCTAAACTATACATCATAAATGGACGATTTATGCATCAAAATGTTCCTTAAGCTACTGCCCACAAGACTGTATCCTTAAAATAATTTTAAAAATTAGATTTCATGTTAATTTCATGTGCCCTTTTTTGTCAATTTTTATTTTTTTTATTTATTTTCTAAAATAAAAACTACATATCAGATAAGGACGATTCATGCATTAAAATGAGCACCAGGTCCTCGTCCTTAAGAAGGGATACTCCTTTGTCAAAATGCCGTTTGCTCTATCTCTTGTAGTTTAGGAGTTCTAGAACACTTTTTGGAGTGGAAGCTGGCCAAAAACATGTGCTTTTTCCGTCATAACTCCCAAACCATACATCCTACAAGGACGATTTATACACCAAATTGTTTCTAATACATACATACACAAGACTGCATATTCAGAAAAAAGTTTTCTGGAATTTGATTTTTTTTCAAGATTCTTAGTTAAAATTTTTTACATGAATCATAGTTTTTGACGTGGTTTTTTTGCGATTTTTTTGATTTTTTAGCCATAACTTCTAAACTATACATCATAAATGTACGATTTATGCATCAAAATGTTCCTTAAGCTACTGCCCACAAGACTGTATCCTTAAAATAATTTTAAAAATTAGATTTCATGTTAATTTCATGTGCCCTTTTTTGTCAATTTTTATTTTTTTTATTTATTTTCTAAAATAAAAACTACATATCAGATAAGGACGATTCATGCATTAAAATGAGCACCAGGTCCTCGTCCTTAAGTAGGGTTACTTCTTTGTCCAAATGCATTTTGCTCTATCTCTTGTAGTTTAGGAGTTGTAGAACACTTTTGGAGTGGTAGCTGGCCAAAAACATGTGCTTTTTCCGTCATAACTCCCAATCTGTACATCCTACAAGGACGATTTATACACCAAATTGTTTCTAATACATATATACACAAGACTGCATATTCAGAAAAAAGTTTTCTGGAATTTGATTTTTTTTCAAGATTCTTAGTTAAAATTTTTTACATGAATCATAGTTTTTGACGTGGTTTTTTGCGATTTTTTTGATTTTTTAGCCATAACTTCTAAACTATACATCATAAATGTACGATTTATGCATCAAAATGTTCCTTAAGCTACTGCCCACAAGACTGTATCCTTAAAATAATTTTAAAAATTAGATTTCATGTTAATTTCATGTGCCCTTTTTTGTCAATTTTTATTTTTTTTATTTATTTTCTAAAATAAAAACTACATATCAGATAAGGACGATTCATGCATTAAAATGAGCACCAGGTCCTCGTCCTTAAGAAGGGATACTCCTTTGTCCAAATGCCGTTTGCTCTATCTCTTGTAGTTTAGGAGTTGTAGAACACTTTTTGGAGTGGAAGCTGGCCAAAAACATGTGCTTTTTCCGTCATAACTCCCAAACCATACATCCTACAAGGACGATTTATACACCAAATTGTTTCTAATACATATATACACAAGACTGCATATTCAGAAAAAGTTTTCTGGAATTTGATTTTTTTCAAGAATCTTATTTAAAATTTTTTACATGAATCATAGTTTTTGACGTAGTTTTGTGCGATTTTTTTGATTTTTTAGCCATAACTTCTAAACCATACATCATAAAAGGACGATTTATGCATCAAAATGTATCTTAAGCTACTGCCCACAAGACTGTATCCTTAAAATAATTTTAAAAATTAGATTTCATGTTAATTTACTTCATGTGCCATTTTTTGTCAATTTTTATTTTTTTTATTTATTTTCTAAAATAAAAACTACATATCAGATAAGGACGATTCATGCATTAAAATGAGCACCAGGTCCTCGTCCTTAAGAAGGGATACTCCTTTGTCCAAATGCCGTTTGCTCTATCTCTTGTAGTTTAGGAGTTGAAGAACACTTTTTGGAGTGGAAGCTGGCCAAAAACATGTGCTTTTTCCGTCATAACTCCCAAACCATACATCCTACAAGGACGATTTATACACCAAATTGTTTCTAATACATATATACACAAGACTGCATATTCAGAAAAAAGTTTTCTGGAATTTGATTTTTTTCAAGAATCTTATTTAAAATTTTTTACATGAATCATAGTTTTTGACGTGGTTTTGTGCGATTTTTTGATTTTTTAGCCATAACTTCTAAACCATACATCATAAAAGGACGATTTATGCATCAAAATGTTCCTTAAGCTACTGCCCACAAGACTGTATCCTTAAAATAATTTTAAAAATTAGATTTCATGTTAATTTCATGTGCCCTTTTTTGTCAATTTTTATTTTTTTTATTTATTTTCTAAAATAAAAACTACATATCAGATAAGGACGATTCATGCATTAAAATGAGCACCAGGTCCTCGTCCTTAAGAAGGGATACTCCTTTGTCCAAATGCCGTTTGCTCTATCTCTTGTAGTTTAGGAGTTGTAGAACACTTTTTGGAGTGGAAGCTGGCCAAAAACATGTGCTTTTTCCGTCATAACTCCCAAACCATACATCCTACAAGGACGATTTATACACCAAATTGTTTCTAATACATATATACACAAGACTGCATATTCAGAAAAAAGTTTTCTGGAATTTGATTTTTTTTCAAGAATCTTAGTTAAAATTTTTTACATGAATCATAGTTTTTGACGTGGTTTTTTGCGATTTTTTTGATTTTTTAGCCATAACTTCTAAACCATACATCATAAAAGGACGATTTATGCATCAAAATGTTCCTTAAGCTACTGCCCACAAGACTGTATCCTTAAAATAATTTTAAAAATTAGATTTCATGTTAATTTCATGTGCCCTTTTTTGTCAATTTTTATTTTTTTTATTTATTTTCTAAAATAAAAACTACATATCAGATAAGGACGATTCATGCATTAAAATGAGCACCAGGTCCTCGTCCTTAAGAAGGGATACTCCTTTGTCAAAATGCCGTTTGCTCTATCTCTTGTAGTTTAGGAGTTCTAGAACACTTTTTGGAGTGGAAGCTGGCCAAAAACATGTGCTTTTTCCGTCATAACTCCCAAACTGTACATCCTACAAGGACGATTTATACACCAAATTGTTTCTAATACATACATACACAAGACTGCATATTCAGAAAAAAGTTTTCTGGAATTTGATTTTTTTTCAAGATTCTTAGTTAAAATTTTTTACATGAATCATAGTTTTTGACGTGGTTTTTTGCGATTTTTTTGATTTTTTAGCCATAACTTCTAAACTATACATCATAAATGTACGATTTATGCATCAAAATGTTCCTTAAGCTACTGCCCACAAGACTGTATCCTTAAAATAATTTTAAAAATTAGATTTCATGTTAATTTCATGTGCCCTTTTTTGTCAATTTTTATTTTTTTTATTTATTTTCTAAAATAAAAACTACATATCAGATAAGGACGATTCATGCATTAAAATGAGCACCAGGTCCTCGTCCTTAAGAAGGGATACTCCTTTGTCCAAATGCCGTTTGCTCTATCTCTTGTAGTTTAGGAGTTGTAGAACACTTTTTGGAGTGGAAGCTGGCCAAAAACATGTGCTTTTTCCGTCATAACTCCCAAACCATACATCCTACAAGGACGATTTATACACCAAATTGTTTCTAATACATATATACACAAGACTGCATATTCAGAAAAAAGTTTTCTGGAATTTGATTTTTTTTCAAGAATCTTAGTTAAAATTTTTTACATGAATCATAGTTTTTGACGTGGTTTTTTGCGATTTTTTTGATTTTTTAGCCATAACTTCTAAACCATACATCATAAAAGGACGATTTATGCATCAAAATGTTCCTTAAGCTACTGCCCACAAGACTGTATCCTTAAAATAATTTTAAAAATTAGATTTCATGTTAATTTCATGTGCCCTTTTTTGTCAATTTTTATTTTTTTTATTTATTTTCTAAAATAAAAACTACATATCAGATAAGGACGATTCATGCATTAAAATGAGCACCAGGTCCTCGTCCTTAAGAAGGGATACTCCTTTGTCCAAATGCCGTTTGCTCTATCTCTTGTAGTTTAGGAGTTGTAGAACACTTTTTGGAGTGGAAGCTGGCCAAAAACATGTGCTTTTTCCGTCATAACTCCCAAACTGTACATCCTACAAGGACGATTTATACACCAAATTGTTTCTAATACATATATACACAAGACTGCATATTCAGAAAAAAGTTTTCTGGAATTTGATTTTTTTTCAAGAATCTTAGTTAAAATTTTTTCATGAATCATAGTTTTTGACGTGGTTTTGTGCGATTTTTTTGAATTTTTAGCCATAACTTCTAAACCATACATCATAAAAATACGATTTATGCATCAAAATGTTCCTTAAGCTACTGCCCACAAGACTGTATCCTTAAAATAATTTTAAAAATTAGATTTCATGTTAATTTCATGTGCCCTTTTTTGTCAATTTTTATTTTTTTTATTTATTTTCTAAAATAAAAACTACATATCAGATAAGGACGATTCATGCATAAAAATGAGCACCAGGTCCTCATCCTTAAGTAGGGTTACTTCTTTGTCCAAATGCATTTTGCTCTATCTCTTGTAGTTTAGGAGTTGTAGAACACTTTTTGGAGTGGAAGCTGGCCAAAAACATGTGCTTTTTCCGTCATAACTCCCAAACTGTACATCCTACAAGGATGATTTATACACCAAATTGTTTCTAATACATATATACACAAGACTGCATATTCAGAAAAAAGTTTTCTGGAATTTGATTTTTTTTCAAGAATCTTAGTTAAAATTTTTTACATGAATCATAGTTTTTGACGTGGTTTTGTGCGATTTTTTTGAATTTTTAGCCATAACTTCTAAACCATACATCATAAAAAGACGATTTATGCATCAAAATGTTCCTTAAGCTACTACCCACAAGACTGTATCCTTAAAATAATTTTAAAAATTAGATTTCATGTTAATTTCATGTGCCCTTTTTTGTCAATTTTTATTTTTTTTATTTATTTTCTAAAATAAAAACTACATATCAGATAAGGACGATTCATGCATTAAAATGAGCACCAGGTCCTCGTCCTTAAGAAGGGATACTCCTTTGTCAAAATGCCGTTTGCTCTATCTCTTGTAGTTTAGGAGTTCTAGAACACTTTTTGGAGTGGAAGCTGGCCAAAAACATGTGCTTTTTCCGTCATAACTCCCAAACCATACATCCTACAAGGACGATTTATACACCAAATTGTTTCTAATACATACATACACAAGACTGCATATTCAGAAAAAAGTTTTCTGGAATTTGATTTTTTTTCAAGATTCTTAGTTAAAATTTTTTACATGAATCATAGTTTTTGACGTGGTTTTTTGCGATTTTTTTGATTTTTTAGCCATAACTTCTAAACTATACATCATAAATGTACGATTTATGCATCAAAATGTTCCTTAAGCTACTGCCCACAAGACTGTATCCTTAAAATAATTTTAAAAATTAGATTTCATGTTAATTTCATGTGCCCTTTTTTGTCAATTTTTATTTTTTTTATTTATTTTCTAAAATAAAAACTACATATCAGATAAGGACGATTCATGCATTAAAATGAGCACCAGGTCCTCGTCCTTAAGTAGGGTTACTTCTTTGTCCAAATGCATTTTGCTCTATCTCTTGTAGTTTAGGAGTTGTAGAACACTTTTTGGAGTGGTAGCTGGCCAAAAACATGTGCTTTTTCCGTCAAAACTCCCAAACTGTACATCCTACAAGGACGATTTATACACCAAATTGTTTCTAATACATATATACACAAGACTGCATATTCAGAAAAAAGTTTTCTGGAATTTGATTTTTTTTCAAGATTCTTAGTTAAAATTTTTTACATGAATCATAGTTTTTGACGTGGTTTTTTGCGATTTTTTTGATTTTTTAGCCATAACTTCTAAACTATACATCATAAATGTACGATTTATGCATCAAAATGTTCCTTAAGCTACTGCCCACAAGACTGTATCCTTAAAATAATTTTAAAAATTAGATTTCATGTTAATTTCATGTGCCCTTTTTTGTCAATTTTTATTTTTTTTATTTATTTTCTAAAATAAAAACTACATATCAGATAAGGACGATTCATGCATTAAAATGAGCACCAGGTCCTCGTCCTTAAGAAGGGATACTCCTTTGTCCAAATGCCGTTTGCTCTATCTCTTGTAGTTTAGGAGTTGTAGAACACTTTTTGGAGTGGAAGCTGGCCAAAAACATGTGCTTTTTCCGTCATAACTCCCAAACCATACATCCTACAAGGACGATTTATACACCAAATTGTTTCTAATACATATATACACAAGACTGCATATTCAGAAAAAGTTTTCTGGAATTTGATTTTTTTCAAGAATCTTATTTAAAATTTTTTACATGAATCATAGTTTTTGACGTAGTTTTGTGCGATTTTTTTGATTTTTTAGCCATAACTTCTAAACCATACATCATAAAAGGACGATTTATGCATCAAAATGTATCTTAAGCTACTGCCCACAAGACTGTATCCTTAAAATAATTTTAAAAATTAGATTTCATGTTAATTTACTTCATGTGCCATTTTGTGTCAATTTTTATTTTTTTTATTTATTTTCTAAAATAAAAACTACATATCAGATAAGGACGATTCATGCATTAAAATGAGTACCAGGTCCTCGTCCTTAAGAAGGGATACTCCTTTGTCCAAATGCCGTTTGCTCTATCTCTTGTAGTTTAGGAGTTGAAGAACACTTTTTGGAGTGGAAGCTGGCCAAAAACATGTGCTTTTTCCGTCATAACTCCCAAACCATACATCCTACAAGGACGATTTATACACCAAATTGTTTCTAATACATATATACACAAGACTGCATATTCAGAAAAAAGTTTTCTGGAATTTGATTTTTTTTCAAGAATCTTATTTAAAATTTTTTACATGAATCATAGTTTTTGACGTGGTTTTGTGCGATTTTTTGATTTTTTAGCCATAACTTCTAAACCATACATCATAAAAGGACGATTTATGCATCAAAATGTTCCTTAAGCTACTGCCCACAAGACTGTATCCTTAAAATAATTTTAAAAATTAGATTTCATGTTAATTTCATGTGCCCTTTTTTGTCAATTTTTATTTTTTTTATTTATTTTCTAAAATAAAAACTACATATCAGATAAGGACGATTCATGCATTAAAATGAGCACCAGGTCCTCGTCCTTAAGAAGGGATACTCCTTTGTCCAAATGCCGTTTGCTCTATCTCTTGTAGTTTAGGAGTTGTAGAACACTTTTTGGAGTGGAAGCTGGCCAAAAACATGTGCTTTTTCCGTCATAACTCCCAAACCATACATCCTACAAGGACGATTTATACACCAAATTGTTTCTAATACATATATACACAAGACTGCATATTCAGAAAAAAGTTTTCTGGAATTTGATTTTTTTTCAAGAATCTTAGTTAAAATTTTTTACATGAATCATAGTTTTTGACGTGGTTTTTTGCGATTTTTTTGATTTTTTAGCCATAACTTCTAAACCATACATCATAAAAGGACGATTTATGCATCAAAATGTTCCTTAAGCTACTGCCCACAAGACTGTATCCTTAAAATAATTTTAAAAATTAGATTTCATGTTAATTTCATGTGCCCTTTTTTGTCAATTTTTATTTTTTTTATTTATTTTCTAAAATAAAAACTACATATCAGATAAGGACGATTCATGCATAAAAATGAGCACCAGGTCCTCATCCTTAAGTAGGGTTACTTCTTTGTCCAAATGCATTTTGCTCTATCTCTTGTAGTTTAGGAGTTGTAGAACACTTTTTGGAGTGGAAGCTGGCCAAAAACATGTGCTTTTTCCGTCATAACTCCCAAACTGTACATCCTACAAGGATGATTTATACACCAAATTGTTTCTAATACATATATACACAAGACTGCATATTCAGAAAAAAGTTTTCTGGAATTTGATTTTTTTTCAAGAATCTTAGTTAAAATTTTTTACATGAATCATAGTTTTTGACGTGGTTTTGTGCGATTTTTTTGAATTTTTAGCCATAACTTCTAAACCATACATCATAAAAAGACGATTTATGCATCAAAATGTTCCTTAAGCTACTACCCACAAGACTGTATCCTTAAAATAATTTTAAAAATTAGATTTCATGTTAATTTCATGTGCCCTTTTTTGTCAATTTTTATTTTTTTTATTTATTTTCTAAAATAAAAACTACATATCAGATAAGGACGATTCATGCATTAAAATGAGCACCAGGTCCTCGTCCTTAAGAAGGGATACTCCTTTGTCAAAATGCCGTTTGCTCTATCTCTTGTAGTTTAGGAGTTCTAGAACACTTTTTGGAGTGGAAGCTGGCCAAAAACATGTGCTTTTTCCGTCATAACTCCCAAACCATACATCCTACAAGGACGATTTATACACCAAATTGTTTCTAATACATACATACACAAGACTGCATATTCAGAAAAAAGTTTTCTGGAATTTGATTTTTTTTCAAGATTCTTAGTTAAAATTTTTTACATGAATCATAGTTTTTGACGTGGTTTTTTGCGATTTTTTTGATTTTTTAGCCATAACTTCTAAACTATACATCATAAATGTACGATTTATGCATCAAAATGTTCCTTAAGCTACTGCCCACAAGACTGTATCCTTAAAATAATTTTAAAAATTAGATTTCATGTTAATTTCATGTGCCCTTTTTTGTCAATTTTTATTTTTTTTATTTATTTTCTAAAATAAAAACTACATATCAGATAAGGACGATTCATGCATTAAAATGAGCACCAGGTCCTCGTCCTTAAGTAGGGTTACTTCTTTGTCCAAATGCATTTTGCTCTATCTCTTGTAGTTTAGGAGTTGTAGAACACTTTTTGGAGTGGTAGCTGGCCAAAAACATGTGCTTTTTCCGTCATAACTCCCAAACTGTACATCCTACAAGGACGATTTATACACCAAATTGTTTCTAATACATATATACACAAGACTGCATATTCAGAAAAAAGTTTTCTGGAATTTGATTTTTTTTCAAGATTCTTAGTTAAAATTTTTTACATGAATCATAGTTTTTGACGTGGTTTTTTGCGATTTTTTTGATTTTTTAGCCATAACTTCTAAACTATACATCATAAATGTACGATTTATGCATCAAAATGTTCCTTAAGCTACTGCCCACAAGACTGTATCCTTAAAATAATTTTAAAAATTAGATTTCATGTTAATTTCATGTGCCCTTTTTTGTCAATTTTTATTTTTTTTATTTATTTTCTAAAATAAAAACTACATATCAGATAAGGACGATTCATGCATTAAAATGAGCACCAGGTCCTCGTCCTTAAGAAGGGATACTCCTTTGTCCAAATGCCGTTTGCTCTATCTCTTGTAGTTTAGGAGTTGTAGAACACTTTTTGGAGTGGAAGCTGGCCAAAAACATGTGCTTTTTCCGTCATAACTCCCAAACCATACATCCTACAAGGACGATTTATACACCAAATTGTTTCTAATACATATATACACAAGACTGCATATTCAGAAAAAGTTTTCTGGAATTTGATTTTTTTCAAGAATCTTATTTAAAATTTTTTACATGAATCATAGTTTTTGACGTAGTTTTGTGCGATTTTTTTGATTTTTTAGCCATAACTTCTAAACCATACATCATAAAAGGACGATTTATGCATCAAAATGTATCTTAAGCTACTGCCCACAAGACTGTATCCTTAAAATAATTTTAAAAATTAGATTTCATGTTAATTTACTTCATGTGCCATTTTTTGTCAATTTTTATTTTTTTTATTTATTTTCTAAAATAAAAACTACATATCAGATAAGGACGATTCATGCATTAAAATGAGCACCAGGTCCTCGTCCTTAAGAAGGGATACTCCTTTGTCCAAATGCCGTTTGCTCTATCTCTTGTAGTTTAGGAGTTGAAGAACACTTTTTGGAGTGGAAGCTGGCCAAAAACATGTGCTTTTTCCGTCATAACTCCCAAACCATACATCCTACAAGGACGATTTATACACCAAATTGTTTCTAATACATATATACACAAGACTGCATATTCAGAAAAAAGTTTTCTGGAATTTGATTTTTTTTCAAGAATCTTATTTAAAATTTTTTACATGAATCATAGTTTTTGACGTGGTTTTGTGCGATTTTTTGATTTTTTAGCCATAACTTCTAAACCATACATCATAAAAGGACGATTTATGCATCAAAATGTTCCTTAAGCTACTGCCCACAAGACTGTATCCTTAAAATAATTTTAAAAATTAGATTTCATGTTAATTTCATGTGCCCTTTTTTGTCAATTTTTATTTTTTTTATTTATTTTCTAAAATAAAAACTACATATCAGATAAGGACGATTCATGCATTAAAATGAGCACCAGGTCCTCGTCCTTAAGAAGGGATACTCCTTTGTCCAAATGCCGTTTGCTCTATCTCTTGTAGTTTAGGAGTTGTAGAACACTTTTTGGAGTGGAAGCTGGCCAAAAACATGTGCTTTTTCCGTCATAACTCCCAAACCATACATCCTACAAGGACGATTTATACACCAAATTGTTTCTAATACATATATACACAAGACTGCATATTCAGAAAAAAGTTTTCTGGAATTTGATTTTTTTTCAAGAATCTTAGTTAAAATTTTTTACATGAATCATAGTTTTTGACGTGGTTTTTTGCGATTTTTTTGATTTTTTAGCCATAACTTCTAAACCATACATCATAAAAGGACGATTTATGCATCAAAATGTTCCTTAAGCTACTGCCCACAAGACTGTATCCTTAAAATAATTTTAAAAATTAGATTTCATGTTAATTTCATGTGCCCTTTTTTGTCAATTTTTATTTTTTTTATTTATTTTCTAAAATAAAAACTACATATCAGATAAGGACGATTCATGCATTAAAATGAGCACCAGGTCCTCGTCCTTAAGAAGGGATACTCCTTTGTCCAAATGCCGTTTGCTCTATCTCTTGTAGTTTAGGAGTTGTAGAACACTTTTTGGAGTGGAAGCTGGCCAAAAACATGTGCTTTTTCCGTCATAACTCCCAAACTGTACATCCTACAAGGACGATTTATACACCAAATTGTTTCTAATACATATATACACAAGACTGCATATTCAGAAAAAAGTTTTCTGGAATTTGATTTTTTTTCAAGAATCTTAGTTAAAATTTTTTCATGAATCATAGTTTTTGACGTGGTTTTGTGCGATTTTTTTGAATTTTTAGCCATAACTTCTAAACCATACATCATAAAAATACGATTTATGCATCAAAATGTTCCTTAAGCTACTGCCCACAAGACTGTATCCTTAAAATAATTTTAAAAATTAGATTTCATGTTAATTTCATGTGCCCTTTTTTGTCAATTTTTATTTTTTTTATTTATTTTCTAAAATAAAAACTACATATCAGATAAGGACGATTCATGCATAAAAATGAGCACCAGGTCCTCATCCTTAAGTAGGGTTACTTCTTTGTCCAAATGCATTTTGCTCTATCTCTTGTAGTTTAGGAGTTGTAGAACACTTTTTGGAGTGGAAGCTGGCCAAAAACATGTGCTTTTTCCGTCATAACTCCCAAACTGTACATCCTACAAGGATGATTTATACACCAAATTGTTTCTAATACATATATACACAAGACTGCATATTCAGAAAAAAGTTTTCTGGAATTTGATTTTTTTTCAAGAATCTTAGTTAAAATTTTTTACATGAATCATAGTTTTTGACGTGGTTTTGTGCGATTTTTTTGAATTTTTAGCCATAACTTCTAAACCATACATCATAAAAAGACGATTTATGCATCAAAATGTTCCTTAAGCTACTACCCACAAGACTGTATCCTTAAAATAATTTTAAAAATTAGATTTCATGTTAATTTCATGTGCCCTTTTTTGTCAATTTTTATTTTTTTTATTTATTTTCTAAAATAAAAACTACATATCAGATAAGGACGATTCATGCATTAAAATGAGCACCAGGTCCTCGTCCTTAAGAAGGGATACTCCTTTGTCCAAATGCCGTTTGCTCTATCTCTTGTAGTTTAGGAGTTGTAGAACACTTTTTGGAGTGGAAGCTGGCCAAAAACATGTGCTTTTTCCGTCATAACTCCCAAACCATACATCCTACAAGGACGATTTATACACCAAATTGTTTCTAATACATATATACACAAGACTGCATATTCAGAAAAAAGTTTTCTGGAATTTGATTTTTTTTCAAGAATCTTAGTTAAAATTTTTTACATGAATCATAGTTTTTGACGTGGTTTTTTGCGATTTTTTTGATTTTTTAGCCATAACTTCTAAACCATACATCATAAAAGGACGATTTATGCATCAAAATGTTCCTTAAGCTACTGCCCACAAGACTGTATCCTTAAAATAATTTTAAAAATTAGATTTCATGTTAATTTCATGTGCCCTTTTTTGTCAATTTTTATTTTTTTTATTTATTTTCTAAAATAAAAACTACATATCAGATAAGGACGATTCATGCATTAAAATGAGCACCAGGTCCTCGTCCTTAAGAAGGGATACTCCTTTGTCCAAATGCCGTTTGCTCTATCTCTTGTAGTTTAGGAGTTGTAGAACACTTTTTGGAGTGGAAGCTGGCCAAAAACATGTGCTTTTTCCGTCATAACTCCCAAACTGTACATCCTACAAGGACGATTTATACACCAAATTGTTTCTAATACATATATACACAAGACTGCATATTCAGAAAAAAGTTTTCTGGAATTTGATTTTTTTTCAAGAATCTTATTTAAAATTTTTGACATGAATCATAGTTTTTGACGTGGTTTTGTGCGATTTTTTTGATTTTTTAGCCATAACTTCTAAACCATACATCATAAAAGGACGATTTATGCATCAAAATGTTCCTTAAGCTACTGTTCACAAGACTGTAACCTTAAAATAATTTTAAAAATTAGATTTCATGTTAATTTCATGTGCCCTTTTTTGTCAATTTTTATTTTTTTTATTTATTTTCTAAAATAAAAACTACATATCAGATAAGGACGATTCATGCAATAAAATGAGCACCAGGTCCTCGTCCTTAAGTAGGGTTACTTCCTTGTCCAAATGCATTTTGTTCTATCTCTTGTAGTTTAGGAGTTGTAGAACACTTTTTGGAGTGGAAGCTGGCCAAAAACATGCGCTTTTTCCGTCATAACTCCCAAACTGTACATCCTACAAGGACGATTTATACACCAAATTGTTTCTAATACATATATACACAAGACTGCATATTCAGAAAAAAGTTTTCTGGAATTTGATTTTTTTTCAAGAATCTTAGTTAAAATTTTTTCATGAATCATAGTTTTTGACGTGGTTTTGTGCGATTTTTTTGAATTTTTAGCCATAACTTCTAAACCATACATCATACAAATACGATTTATGCATCAAAATGTTCCTTAAGCTACTGCCCACAAGACTGTATCCTTAAAATAATTTTAAAAATTAGATTTCATGTTAATTTCATGTGCCCTTTTTTGTCAATTTTTATTTTTTTTATTTATTTTCTAAAATAAAAACTACATATCAGATAAGGACGATTCATGCATAAAAATGAGCACCAGGTCCTCGTCCTTAAGTAGGGTTACTTCTTTGTCCAAATGCATTTTGCTCTATCTCTTGTAGTTTAGGAGTTGTAGAACACTTTTTGGAGTGGAAGCTGGCCAAAAACATGTGCTTTTTCCGTCATAACTCCCAAACTGTACATCCTACAAGGATGATTTATACACCAAATTGTTTCTAATACATATATACACAAGACTGCATATTCAGAAAAAAGTTTTCTGGAATTTGATTTTTTTTCAAGAATCTTAGTTAAAATTTTTTACATGAATCATAGTTTTTGACGTGGTTTTGTGCGATTTTTTTGAATTTTTAGCCATAACTTCTAAACCATACATCATAAAAAGACGATTTATGCATCAAAATGTTCCTTAAGCTACTACCCACAAGACTGTATCCTTAAAATAATTTTAAAAATTAGATTTCATGTTAATTTCATGTGCCCTTTTTTGTCAATTTTTATTTTTTTTATTTATTTTCTAAAATAAAAACTACATATCAGATAAGGACGATTCATGCATTAAAATGAGCACCAGGTCCTCGTCCTTAAGAAGGGATACTCCTTTGTCAAAATGCCGTTTGCTCTATCTCTTGTAGTTTAGGAGTTCTAGAACACTTTTTGGAGTGGAAGCTGGCCAAAAACATGTGCTTTTTCCGTCATAACTCCCAAACCATACATCCTACAAGGACGATTTATACACCAAATTGTTTCTAATACATATATACACAAGACTGCATATTCAGAAAAAAGTTTTCTGGAATTTGATTTTTTTTCAAGAATCTTAGTTAACATTTTTTACATGAATCATAGTTTTTGACGTGGTTTTTTGCGATTTTTTTGATTTTTTAGCCATAACTTCTAAACTATACATCATAAATGGACGATTTATGCATCAAAATGTTCCTTAAGCTACTGCCCACAAGACTGTATCCTTAAATAATTTTAAAAATTAGATTTCATGTTAATTTCATGTGCCCTTTTTTGTCAATTTTTATTTTTTTTATTTATTTTCTAAAATAAAAACTACATATCAGATAAGGACGATTCATGCATTAAAATAAGCACCAGGTCCTCGTCCTTAAGTAGGGTTACTTCTTTGTCCAAATGCATTTTGCTCTATCTCTTGTAGTTTAGGAGTTGTAGAACACTTTTTGGAGTGGTAGCTGGCCAAAAACATGTGCTTTTTCCGTCATAACTCCCAAACTGTACATCCTACAAGGACGATTTATACACCAAATTGTTTCTAATACATATTTACACAAGACTGCATATTCAGAAAAAAGTATTCTGGAATTTGATTTTTTTTTCAAGAATCTTATTTAAAATTTTTTACATGAATCATAGTTTTTGACGTGGTTTTTTGCGATTTTTTTGATTTTTTAGCCATAACTTCTAAACCATACATCATAAAAGGACGATTTATGCATCAAAATGTTCCTTAAGCTACTGTCCACAAGAGTGTATCCTTAAAATAACTTTAAAAATTAGGTTTCATGTTAATTTCATGTGCCCTTTTTTGTCAATTTTTATTTTTTTTATTTATTTTCTAAAATAAAAACTACATATCAGATAAGGACGATTCATGCATTTAAATGAGCACCAGGTCCTCATCCTTAAGTAGGGTTACTTCTTTGTCCAAATGCATTTTGCTCTATCTCTTGTAGTTTAGGAGTTGTAGAACACTTTTTGGAGTGGTAGCTGGCCAAAAACATGTGCTTTTTCCGTCATAACTCCCAAACCATACATCCTACAAGAACGATTTATACACCAAATTGTTTCTAATACATATATACACAAGACTGCATATTCAGAAAAAAGTTTTCTGGAATTTGATTTTTTTTCAAGAATCTTATTTAAAATTTTTTACATGAATCATAGTTTTTGACGTGGTTTTTTGCGATTTTTTTGATTTTTTAGCCATAACTTCTAAACCATACATCATAAAAGGACGATTTATGCATCAAAATGTTCCTTAAGCTACTGCCCACAAGACTGTATCCTTAAAATAATTTTAAAAATTAGATTTTATGTTAATTTCATGTGCCCTTTTTTGTCAATTTTTATTTTTATTATTTATTTTCTAAAATAAAAACTACATATCAGATAAGGACGATTCATGCCTAAAAATGAGCACCAGGTCCTCGTCCTTAAGTAGGGTTACTTCTTTGTCCAAATGCATTTTGCTCTATCGCTTGTAGTTTAGGAGTTGTAGAACACTTTTTGGAGTGGAAGCTGGCCAAAAACATGTGCTTTTTCCGTCATAACTCCCAAACTGTACATCCTACAAGGACGATTTATACACCAAATTTTTTCTAATACATATATACACAAGACTGCATATTCAGAAAAAAGTTTTCTGGAATTTGATTTTTTTCAAGAATCTTAGTTAAAATTTTTTACATGAATCATAGTTTTTGACGTGGTTTTTTTGCGATTTTTTTGATTTTTTAGCCATAACTTCTAAACCATACATCATAAAAGGACATTAAGCTACTGCCCACAAGACTGTATCCTTAAAGTAATTTTAAAAATTAGATTTCATGTTAATTTCATGTGCCCTTTTTTGTCAATTTTTATTTTTTTTATTTATTTTCTAAAATAAAAACTACATATCAGATAAGGACGATTCATGCATTAAAATGAGCACCAGGTCCTCGTTCTTAAGTAGGGTTACTTCTTTGTCCAAATGCATTTTGTTCTATCTCTTGTAGTTAAGGAGTTGCAGAACACTTTTTGGAGTGGTAGCTGGCCAAAAACATGTGCTTTTTCCGTCATAACTCCCAAACTGTACATCCTACAAGGACGATTTATACACCAAATTGTTTCTAATACATATATACACAAGACTGCATATTCAGAAAAAAGTTTTCTGGAATTTGATTTTTTTTCAAGAATCTTAGTTAAAATTTTTTACATGAATCATAGTTTTTGACGTGGTTTTGTGCGATTTTTTTGAATTTTTAGCCATAACTTCTAAACCATACATCATAAAAATACGATTTATGCATCAAAATGTTCCTTAAGCTACTGCCCACAAGACTGTATCCTTAAAATAATTTTAAAAATTTCATAGATTTCATGTTAATTTCATGTGCCCTTTTTTGTCAATTTTTATTTTTTTTTTTTATTTTCTAAAATAAAAACTACATATCAGATAAGGACGATTCATGCATTAAAATGAGCACCAGGTCCTCGTCCTTAAGAAGGGTTACTTCTTTGTCCAAATGCATTTTGTTCTATCTCTTGTAGTTTAGGAGTTGTAGAACACTTTTTGGAGTGGTAGCTGGCCAAAAACATGTGCTTTTTCCGTCATAACTCCCAACGATTTATACACCAAATTGTTTCTAATACATATGTACACAAGACTGCATATTCAGAAAAAAGTTTTCTGGAATTTGATTTTTTTTCAAGAATCTTATTTAAAATTTTTGACATGAATCATAGTTTTTGACGTGGTTTTGTGCGATTTTTTTGATTTTTTAGCCATAACTTCTAAACCATACATCATAAAAGGACGATTTATGCATCAAAATGTTCCTTAAGCTACTGCCCACAAGACTGTAACCTTAAAATAATTTTAAAAATTAGATTTCATGTTAATTTCATGTGCCCTTTTTTGTCAATTTTTATTTTTTTTATTTATTTTCTAAAATAAAAACTACATATCAGATAAGGACGATTCATGCATTAAAATGAGCACCAGGTCCTCGTCCTTAAGAGGGGATACTCCTTTGTCCAAATGCCGTTTGCTCTATCTCTTGTAGTTTAGGAGTTGTAGAACACTTTTTGGAGTGGAAGCTGGCCAAAAACATGTGCTTTTTCCGTCATAACTCCCAAACCATACATCCTACAAGGACGATTTATACACCAAATTGTTTCTAATACATATATACACAAGACTGCATATTCAGAAAAAAGTTTTCTTTAATATGATTTTTTTTCAAGAATCTTATTTAAAATTTTTTACATGAATCATAGTTTTTGACGTGGTTTTTTGCGATTTTTTTGATTTTTTAGCCATAACTTCTAAACTATACATCATAAATGGACGATTTATGCATCAAAATGTTCCTTAAGCTACTGCCCACAAGACTGTATCCTTAAAATAATTTTAAAAATTAGATTTCATGTTAATTTCATGTGCCCTTTTTTGTCAATTTTTATTTTTTTTATTTATTTTCTAAAATAAAAACTACATATCAGATAAGGACGATTCATGCATTAAAATGAGCACCAGGTCCTCGTCCTTAAGAAGGGATACTCCTTTGTCCAAATGCCGTTTGCTCTATCTCTTGTAGTTTAGGAGTTGTAGAACACTTTTTGGAGTGGAAGCTGGCCAAAAACATGTGCTTTTTCCGTCATAACTCCCAAACCATACATCCTACAAGGACGATTTATACACCAAATTGTTTCTAATACATATATACACAAGACTGCATATTCAGAAAAAAGTTTTCTGGAATATGATTTTTTTTCAAGAATCTTATTTAAAATTTTTTACATGAATCATAGTTTTTGACGTGGTTTTGTGCGATTTTTTTGATTTTTTAGCCATAACTTCTAAACCATACATTATAAAAGGACGATTTATGCATCAAAATGTTCCTTAAGCTACTGCCCATAAGAGTGTATCCTTAAAATAATTTTAAAAATTAGATTTCATGTTAATTTCATGTGCCCTTTTTTGTCAATTTTTATTTTTTTTATTTATTTTCTAAAATAAAAACTACATATCAGATAAGGACGATTCATGCATTAAAATGAGCACCAGGTCCTCGTTCTTAAGTAGGGTTACTTCTTTGTCCAAATGCATTTTGTTCTATCTCTTGTAGTTTAGGAGTTGTAGAACACTTTTTGGAGTGGTAGCTGGCCAAAAACATGTGCTTTTTCCGTCATAACTCCCAAACTGTACATCCTACAAGGACGATTTATACACCAAATTGTTTCTAATACATATATACACAAGACTGCATATTCAGAAAAAAGTTTTCTGGAATTTGATTTTTTTTCAAGAATCTTAGTTAAAATTTTTTACATGAATCATAGTTTTTGACGTGGTTTTTTGCGATTTTTTTGATTTTTTAGCCATAACTTCTAAACCATACATCATAAAAGGACGATTTATGCATCAAAATGTTCCTTAAGCTACTGCCCACAAGACTGTATCATTAAAATAATTTTAAAAATTAGATTTTATGTTAATTTCATGTGCCCTTTTTTGTCAATTTTTATTTTTTTTATTTATTTTCTAAAATAAAAACTACATATCAGATAAGGACGATTCATGCATAAAAATGAGCACCAGGTCCTCGTCCTTAAGTAGGGTTACTTCTTTGTCCAAATGCATTTTGATCTATCTCTTGTAGTTTAGGAGTTGTAGAACACTTTTTGGAGTGGAAGCTGGCCAAAAACATGTGCTTTTTCCGTCATAACTCCCAAACCATACATCCTACAAGGACGATTTATACACCAAATTGTTTCTAATACATATATACACAAGACTGCATATTCAGAAAAAAGTTTTCTGGAATTTGATTTTTTTTCAAGAATCTCATTTAATATTTTTTACATGAAGCATAGTTTTTGACGTGGTTTTTTGCGATTTTTTGATTTTTTAGCCATAACTTCTAAACCATACATCATAAAAGGACGATTTATGCATCAAAATGTTCCTTAAGCTACTGCCCACAAGACTGTATCCTTAAAATAATTTTAAAAATTAGATTTCATGTTAATTTCATGTGCCCTTTTTTGTCAATTTTTATTTTTTTTATTTATTTTCTAAAATAAAAACTACATATCAGATAAGGACGATTCATGCATAAAAATGAGCACCAGGTCCTCGTCCTTAAGTAGGGTTACTTCTTTGTCCAAATGCATTTTGCTCTATCTCTTGTAGTTTAGGAGTTGTAGAACACTTTTTGGAGTGGAAGCTGGCCAAAAACATGTGCTTTTTCCGTCATAACTCCCAAACTGTACATCCTACAAGGACGATTTATACACCAAATTGTTTCTAATACATATATACACAAGACTGCATATTCAGAAAATAGTTTTCTGGAATTTGATTTTTTTCAAGAATCTTAGATAAAATTTTTTACATGAATCATAGTTTTTGACGTGGTTTTTTGCGATTTTTTTGATTTTTTAGCCATAACTTCTAAACCATACATCATAAAAGGACGATTTATGCATCAAAATGTTCCTTAAGCTACTGCCCACAAGACTGTATCCTTAAAATAATTTTAAAAATTAGATTTTATGTTAATTTCATGTGCCCTTTTTTGTCAATTTTTATTTTTATTATTTATTTTCTAAAATAAAAACTACATATCAGATAAGGACGATTCATGCATTAAAATGAGCACCAGGTCCTCGTTCTTAAGTAGGGTTACTTCTTTGTCCAAATGCATTTTGTTCTATCTCTTGTAGTTTAGGAGTTGTAGAACACTTTTTGGAGTGGTAGCTGGCCAAAAACATGTGCTTTTTCCGTCATAACTCCCAAACTGTACATCCTACAAGGACGATTTATACACCAAATTGTTTCTAATACATATATACACAAGACTGCATATTCAGAAAAAAGTTTTCTGGAATTTGATTTTTTTTCAAGAATCTTAGTTAAAATTTTTTACATGAATCATAGTTTTTGACGTGGTTTTTTGCGATTTTTTTGATTTTTTAGCCATAACTTCTAAACCATACATCATAAAAGGACGATTTCTGCATCAAAATGTTCCTTAAGCTACTGCCCACAAGACTGTATCATTAAAATAATTTTAAAAATTAGATTTTATGTTAATTTCATGTGCCCTTTTTTGTCAATTTTTATTTTTTTTATTTATTTTCTAAAATAAAAACTACATATCAGATAAGGACGATTCATGCATAAAAATGAGCACCAGGTCCTCGTCCTTAAGTAGGGTTACTTCTTTGTCCAAATGCATTTTGATCTATCTCTTGTAGTTTAGGAGTTGTAGAACACTTTTTGGAGTGGAAGCTGGCCAAAAACATGTGCTTTTTCCGTCATAACTCCCAAACCATACATCCTACAAGGACGATTTATACACCAAATTGTTTCTAATACATATATACACAAGACTGCATATTCAGAAAAAAGTTTTCTGGAATTTGATTTTTTTTCAAGAATCTCATTTAATATTTTTTACATGAAGCATAGTTTTTGACGTGGTTTTTTGCGATTTTTTGATTTTTTAGCCATAACTTCTAAACCATACATCATAAAAGGACGATTTATGCATCAAAATGTTCCTTAAGCTACTGCCCACAAGACTGTATCCTTAAAATAATTTTAAAAATTAGATTTCATGTTAATTTCATGTGCCCTTTTTTGTCAATTTTTATTTTTTTTATTTATTTTCTAAAATAAAAACTACATATCAGATAAGGACGATTCATGCATAAAAATGAGCACCAGGTCCTCGTCCTTAAGTAGGGTTACTTCTTTGTCCAAATGCATTTTGCTCTATCTCTTGTAGTTTAGGAGTTGTAGAACACTTTTTGGAGTGGAAGCTGGCCAAAAACATGTGCTTTTTCCGTCATAACTCCCAAACTGTACATCCTACAAGGACGATTTATACACCAAATTGTTTCTAATACATATATACACAAGACTGCATATTCAGAAAATAGTTTTCTGGAATTTGATTTTTTTCAAGAATCTTAGATAAAATTTTTTACATGAATCATAGTTTTTGACGTGGTTTTTTGCGATTTTTTTGATTTTTTAGCCATAACTTCTAAACCATACATCATAAAAGGACGATTTATGCATCAAAATGTTCCTTAAGCTACTGCCCACAAGACTGTATCCTTAAAATAATTTTAAAAATTAGATTTCATGTTAATTTCATGTGCCCTTTTTTGTCAATTTTTATTTTTTTTATTTATTTTCTAAAATAAAAACTACATATCAGATAAGGACGATTCATGCATTAAAATGAGCACCAGGTCCTCGTCCTTAAGAAGGGATACTCCTTTGTCCAAATGCCGTTTGCTCTATCTCTTGTAGTTTAGGAGTTGTAGAACACTTTTTGGAGTGGAAGCTGGCCAAAAACATGTGCTTTTTCCGTCATAACTCCCAAACCATACATCCTACAAGGACGATTTATACACCAAATTGTTTCTAATACATATATACACAAGACTGCATATTCAGAAAAAAGTTTTCTGGAATTTGATTTTTTTCAAGAATCTTAGTTAAAATTTTTTACATGAATCATAGTTTTTGACGTGGTTTTTTGCGATTTTTTTGATTTTTTAGCCATAACTTCTAAACCATACATCATAAATGGACGATTTATGCATCAAAATGTTCCTTAAGCTACTGCCCACAAGACTGTATCCTTAAAATAATTTTAAAAATTAGATTTCATGTTAATTTCATGTGCCCTTTTTTGTCAATTTTTATTTTTTTTATTTATTTTCTAAAATAAAAACTACATATCAGATAAGGACGATTCATGCATTAAAATGAGCACCAGGTCCTCGTCCTTAAGAAGGGATACTCCTTTGTCCAAATGCCGTTTGCTCTATCTCTTGTAGTTTAGGAGTTGTAGAACACTTTTTGGAGTGGAAGCTGGCCAAAAACATGTGCTTTTTCCGTCATAACTCCCAAACCATACATCCTACAAGGACGATTTATACACCAAATTGTTTCTAATACATATATACACAAGACTGCATATTCAGAAAAAAGTTTTCTGGAATTTGATTTTTTTCAAGAATCTTAGTTAAAATTTTTTACATGAATCATAGTTTTTGACGTGGTTTTTTGCGATTTTTTTGATTTTTTAGCCATAACTTCTAAACCATACATCATAAAAGGACGATTTATGCATCAAAATGTTCCTTAAGCTACTGCCCACAAGACTGTATCCTTAAAATAATTTTAAAAATTAGATTTCATGTTAATTTCATGTGCCCTTTTTTGTCAATTTTTATTTTTTTTATTTATTTTCTAAAATAAAAACTACATATCAGATAAGGACGATTCATGCATTAAAATGAGCACCAGGTCCTCGTCCTTAAGAAGGGATACTCCTTTGTCCAAATGCCGTTTGCTCTATCTCTTGTAGTTTAGGAGTTGTAGAACACTTTTTGGAGTGGAAGCTGGCCAAAAACATGTGCTTTTTCCGTCATAACTCCCAAACCATACATCCTACAAGGACGATTTATACACCAAATTGTTTCTAATACATATATACACAAGACTGCATATTCAGAAAAAAGTTTTCTGGAATTTGATTTTTTTCAAGAATCTTAGTTAAAATTTTTTACATGAATCATAGTTTTTGACGTGGTTTTTTTGCGATTTTTTTGATTTTTTAGCCATAACTTCTAAACCATACATCATAAAAGGACGATTTATGCATCAAAATGTTCCTTAAGCTACTGCCCACAAGACTGTATCCTTAAAATAATTTTAAAAATTAGATTTCATGTTAATTTCATGTGCCCTTTTTTGTCAATTTTTATTTTTTTTATTTATTTTCTAAAATAAAAACTACATATCAGATAAGGACGATTCATGCATTAAAATGAGCACCAGGTCCTCGTCCTTAAGAAGGAATACTCCTTTGTCCAAATGCCGTTTGCTCTATCTCTTGTAGTTTAGGAGTTGTAGAACACTTTTTGGAGTGGAAGCTGGCCAAAAACATGTGCTTTTTCCGTCATAACTCCCAAACCATACATCCTACAAGGACGATTTATACACCAAATTGTTTCTAATACATATATACACAAGACTGCATATTCAGAAAAAAGTTTTCTGGAATTTGATTTTTTTCAAGAATCTTAGTTAAAATTTTTTACATGAATCATAGTTTTTGACGTGGTTTTTTGCGATTTTTTTGATTTTTTAGCCATAACTTCTAAACCATACATCATAAAAGGACGATTTATGCATCAAAATGTTCCTTAAGCTACTGCCCACAAGACTGTATCCTTAAAATAATTTTAAAAATTAGATTTCATGTTAATTTCATGTGCCCTTTTTTGTCAATTTTTATTTTTTTTATTTATTTTCTAAAATAAAAACTACATATCAGATAAGGACGATTCATGCATTAAAATGAGCACCAGGTCCTCGTCCTTAAGAAGGAATACTCCTTTGTCCAAATGCCGTTTGCTCTATCTCTTGTAGTTTAGGAGTTGTAGAACACTTTTTGGAGTGGAAGCTGGCCAAAAACATGTGCTTTTTCCGTCATAACTCCCAAACCATACATCCTACAAGGACGATTTATACACCAAATTGTTTCTAATACATATATACACAAGACTGCATATTCAGAAAAAAGTTTTCTGGAATTTGATTTTTTTCAAGAATCTTAGTTAAAATTTTTTACATGAATCATAGTTTTTGACGTGGTTTTGTGCGATTTTTTGAATTTTTAGCCATAACTTCTAAACCATACATCATAAAAATACGATTTATGCATCAAAATGTTCCTTAAGCTACTGCCCACAAGACTGTATCCTTAAAATAATTTTAGAAATTAGATTTCATGTTAATTTCATGTGCCCTTTTTGTCAATTTTTATTTTTTTTATTTATTTTCTAAAATAAAAACTACATATCAGATAAGGACGATTCATGCATTAAAATGAGCACCAGGTCCTCGTCCTTAAGTAGGGTTACTTCTTTGTCCAAATGCATTTTGCTCTACCTCTTGTAGTTTAGGAGTTGTAGAACACTTTTTGGAGTGGAAGCTGGCCAAAAACATGTGCTTTTTCCGTCATAACTCCCAAACTGCACATCCTACAAGGACGATTTATACACCAAATTGTTTCTAATACATATATACACAAGACTGCATATTCAGAAAAAAGTTTTCTGGAATTTGATTTTTTTTCAAGAATCTTACAACGAGTATAAATTATAAATTATTGCGATATCAAGACTTTGGGACACAAATTTATTTAAGCATCCTTCAATATAGAAACATTTAATTGCACCGAAAAATTTAAGATTTTATTGTTTAATTAGAAATCATTAAGCTTTTAAGTAAAACGTATGCATAAAAACATGCGATCCATCAATGTTGTAATTATTACCCTAAACCATGACAGCCTTGGTTGGTGACCTCTTGAGCCTGACATAAAATTGTGAATATTTGGAAGATTAAACCAATTCGATCGCAACTCTGTTACATTACAGAAACGTCCGTAAAATAAGTTCAATTCCTATCTTGAAGAATTTTTTAATTTTGTTCCTTGACACATTTTTTTAAATGTCTGAACAATAATTGCAAAAATGATGATAATTTTTTGTTAGAATGTACCTTAAGCCATCCATTACCTACAGTGGGTCAGTTTTCGTTCGGTATGGCATTAGAGCGAAAATTATAAATAAAACAAAACGCACCAAAAACTATAGTAACAGTCGGAACATTTAAAAAATCATGAGATGAAGTCTTTTACAGTTGCGCAAAACATTTTTCTATTTCTATTTCTATTGAGTTTAGGGTATATTTGAACCCATTGATGCATTGCACCTTATTAACTCTGTTTTGTGGAAGCTGAAGAGTTTCCAAGAAGCCAATAAATTCCTTTATAAAAGCAATTTTGTTGCAATTTCTAAACACAGGACGCTTCCTGAAATTGGGGTCCTTGCAGTTTTAATATCGTAATAATTAAATTCATTGATCAACCTTACAGAACTGTGAAAATTGGCATTTATCGCAACAATTAAATCCATTGATCAACCATACGGAACTATGAAACTTGCCATTTAATTCTCCCGATGATGCAAAAGTATCGTATTCTTCAAACTTTTAAAAAAATGGCAATAATCATATACGAGGTTAATACGTCTGCATTTACATATAACTGACCTCTAAACATAGTAATAAAATACATAAATGTTCACTTTTTACATTGAACAAAAACATAAAAATATGTAAACCTCTTGTGCTTTAATAATGATTTAAAAACCAAAAAAAGGTCATCAAAATTTACCCAATAAAAGCATGTACAGAAGACAATAGTCACATATTGTATTAAATAAATACCTTAAACTTCATAAAATAAAATAATAACTTGTAAATATTTAATAAAAAAAAATAACATCGTTTCAATATATGCTATTATACAATTATATAAATTATACTCACATGAAATTTTACTCAAAAGTAATATATATGAAATAATTCATATATATTATGAATGTTTAAAACTGTATATATATATTATGTTTAAAACTGTTTATTTTAAAAATGTTTAAAATGCTTAAAACCAACCAATTAATAAATGCATGATAAAAATGCTCACAACAAATTTCGTCACAATATTACATTTGTACAAAATTATTCTAATAAATGTTAAAAATTTTATCATTGCATTTTAATTACGTGATAAACAAAGAATATAAAAATATATAAAAAAATAAAATGTTCTAAATGACGTTTTTGTTTTTTATTGTTTTACTCGGATTAGTTATATACATTTCAACATAAAATCTATCTGAAATAAATATTTTAATATAACAAAATGGAATTCTTAAATATTTTCCAATTGAATCAAAATATACTTTTTATTATGCTTGCAGGGTTTTCTGATTGGGCAGATAGGTATATTTTTGTTGGTGGTTTAAGATTACCTAATAAGAATACTAATAAAATTATAAGTATATGTGTATATAATAATAAATATAATATTAATATATATCTATACTATTCTATACTATATAAACATGCATCTACGTTCAATGGTTTTGTCGTAAAATTGACATTTTAATAAAAAATAAAATCATTTTCTTAAATAAATTTCTTAAAATAAAATCATGACTGCTTGTAACTTTGGTATCTTTTAATAAAATACCTACATAAAAACCATTTCAACAACATTAAAGCAAATGGGTAACAAGCAATTTTCTTCTCTTCATGAAAAAAAAACATATTTGCAACTCCTTATTAAAGAATAATTATTTCTTTAGCCGAATCTGAATTCCGTCTTTTTATTCGGCTAATGAAAAAATTATTATTTGCAGATGCAAAGTTACAATACAGCCTGTAACCCTACCCACACCTAATAAATTATACTCCGATAGAATGTACTTTTCATAATTCCAAGTACACTCTACCGTACAATTCTTTAAAACCCATGTTTGCATTTTTATGACCCACTTGTGGCGTCACAAATACTTTAAAGCCACAACTTGGGTGGTAATATAATTTAAATTTAATTTCAATCTCTTCAATATAATTCTTCGAAAAACGCATGTTTGCATTTCCACTTGTTGTGTCGCAAACATGTCACATTATTTTAAAGTCACAACTTGTGTGGCAATAATAAATAATATTCTTTCGTGAATCCGATGCCCTATTAAAAAAAACTAGTGCTTAAAAAATTCCTCAAGCGAATTCTTCCGAATCCACTGGAGTAATCTAAAAACTAAAAAGCATTCTACTGCCCTAGCAGAATTCTATAGAAAGAAAAGTAAGCGTACACATAATTGTGCAAACGAACCAACGATTGCACAACTATCCAATCGTTCACTACTGACCTAAAGAAAGAAGCGCAGGCAGAATTATGCAAGCAAAGCAGTTGCTTACTGACCTAATCCGCTAAGTGCAGGCAAGTTGTAAAAGTAAACATACGCTGACCAATCATCGATTCACAACGAAAGAAATAATTTAGAACCAATAATAAATGAAAGAAAGTGTTATACGAATTTTGCGTCACTTTCTTTCTCACCCAAAGAACTCAGCCAAAAGAGAGCACCAAATTATTCTGAGACATCGACGGCGTATAACAAATTATATTCTTTAAATACCAATGTAAAATTTTATATTAAGTCAGTCTTAAGATAGATTCTAAAAGAAAGTCAAAATAATAATAAACAAGTTAAACTAAGTTTTTTGTTTTATTTAAACTAAAACCAACTTAAACTAAGTTTTGTTTTATTGAGACTAAAACTATGCAACCAAAATCTAGCAAGAATAAAATCGCAACAACAATGTCCAGCTAGAAACAACATCAATTCGTCAAACACAAGAAGATCCCAAAAAATAACACAAAAAAATAAGCTGTAAAAGTTGTGGCAAATAGAAGTTACATTTTCATTCACATACATACTTATAATATTGTTTTCTTCTCCTTTCGTTACTTGTCGTATTCATTTTCATGTTTACTTCTTCTTACTCACAGCAATGCGTCAATAACGAGTACAAAAACTCGTTGGTTGTCATTGTTTTGGTTTTTCTGTCGGTGGATGGCTGATAGTCTGGAAAGAAGTTGGAACGCTGGATGAAGCAATCTCTTGGTATAATTTATACTCGTTGCATGAAGTGCCTTCTGAACAATGACATTGTTACTGTCTGTAGTTAAGACTAGGTCAAGCAGCCTTTCCAGACTGTTATAAATACAACTAACTTGTTGTAAGTCAGAACATATATTGTCAACAAATATATGTTCTTGGCTTGTCTTTGAATTAGATGCACAAAAATGTGTTTCATCGTCAGAAGAATGCCATTTTAAGTTAGGCAAATTAAAATCGCCCAACAATAAAATGTCGTCATTAACGTCAAGTAAATTTAAGATAAATTCTATGCAATCTGCAAGGCTTGCATAGACCTCTACACTGCTCTTGGGTGGAACGTATGCATTAATAACATATACATTAGAATTGCAATGTACAACCTTAACGCATATATAGTTCGATATTAGCAGAGCAGGGAATATCAATAAAGGAACTAACACAGGAATTCCTTACAGCTAATAGGACACCACCACCAACTGCAGAGTTATTGTCAGCGTATCTGTCCTTCCTATATACTTGAAAACTATTGTCAAACAGTTCTAAGTCAGTAATTGCTCCGTTCAACCAAGTTTCAGTTAACGCAATAATATCTTCAGAAAAATTCTGAGTTGACAAAAAATGTCTCGCGTCTTTGAACGCAATCCCCTTACATTTTGATAGTAAAGGGAAAGCCTATTTAGTTTTTTTGGGTCTGACTGGCAATATTATTCGTCCTTCTAGACCTGTGTTTCGGCTTAAGCTCAGAAACAAAGATATTATCAGCCCACAGATAGAGCTCAGAACAGTTGCAAACTCTTCAGCAGCTACTGTGAGAATAAATGATGCGTGGGACGGTTTATTGCCAATTTTCTTGCATGAGCAGAAAGCAGCCTGACTTACAAATTGGTTATGTTTAACAAACGTCAATACATTTTCACTTGTTGTGTCGGGCTGAAGGCGCGAAATGAAAATTTTTTTCTCAATTTTTTTTTACCAGAAAATTAAAAAAAAAAAGAAAGAAAATGTGTCAATTTTGGTCATAGCAAATCAGCAAAACTAGGCCTAAGAAGCTTTACCTCAAAGAATCGTGCATTCAATGAAAAAAAAAAACAACTTCCAAAATGGCACCTTAGTAAATAAGATACAAAAATTCCTAAAATTGCACTGCTAACTAACGCGACACCCGCTATAAAAAGCTCGTTATTTAGTGGCTTTGGTGATAAAACTTTGGGTAGTTTTATGCTTTTTCACTTGACTGCATTAAAGTCACCTAATCCGTGAAAACAGTATCCATTCACACTCTTCCGCCGTTTACACAACCACCCCTTTCGATTGGCACAAAATGTGCAGTCAATAAAATTCACTTTGGTCCCTTTTGTTTTTGCTACTACCCACTTTCGTCGTACTTTTCGACAATCTTGAGCTTGTTATTGCTTGCAGCAATTGTTCGAAATCATTTATTTTTCCGTTGATCGTAAATTGAAAGAAGGTGCTGACCAGACCTTGAATGGTTTATGAGGTCTAGTGAGTTTTTCCACTCCACACTCACATTCTTGACTGAAACTTGAGCTTATTTTCCTTCGTTTGGTTGAAACTTTTACTATTTTTGCAATGTTTTTGCTCATTAGCTGGGTTATCAGCGTTAAGCGCAAAATAATCGTCATAAAAATGTCACAATTGAATAGAAATAAAAAAATGAGATTAACTTCCAGTCGTAAATCTTTGTCTATGTCTTTTTTGGGAACTGCTTAGTGACGTTTTTTATTGGATTTACTAAGCTTGTTGGTAATGTTACAATCCTAAAGTCTGATATTTTTAGTGCGCCGGATTAACGATTGGCAGCACTGCTGCGATTAGGTCGGGATTTTCTCGTTGTAAATTTAACGTCGTATTTTGGGCCTATTAACGGGTTTAATGATAACATATAAAGCAGTATCGCGTTCGAACATGGGCAATAATAATGTCAGATAAGAAAATAACGTTTCTAGTTTTTCACCTTCGTGAAAAATTTGGTCATATTGAAGCTTTAATTCTTTTCATCTAAAAATCAAATCAAATTCAATTTTTTCATGCTACTTAGATACTGAAGCTAATTGAAAGAGCTTTAAGCTTTTAAGTGCCGTTTTATTCATTTTATCATCTTTATTGCAACAAAGAGCTTAAAATGCATTAAAGTTTTTTTTCTCCATTTTTTTCCTTCCCTCTCTTTTTGCTTTTAAATTATGTAGGTAGTCATTTTTTATATCCCATAAATCTTTTCGAAAATAAAAATCGAAACTAGCAACAAATTTTTCCATTCAGTCTTAATAGCTGTCAATGTGTTATTTTTTACCCCAGATCTATTTCGCAGCACTTTTATTTTAAACCGTTTTTTAATTCAAATAAATCCGTCCGATTTATTGGCAATATTTCATTGCCTGAGCGCTTGCTAGCTATATTTTTGAAATATTTCAAATGCTTTTTGCTCACAGATTTTTTTGCACTCATTTTCTCATTTATATTTGTGTTTTTGCTTTTTTCCACAGCAATAAAAATGCAATTTATTTTGAGCAGCAAAATGCGACTACTTAAAAATTCGTTCAACACACTATGGTATTTGAATCGAAAGTTCTTGCTGTTCGTCTGATTTTTTTCAAGAGCATTAACTTTTATGTTCGCATTGGAATTTTTCAAGTTTTCGAAACTATTAAGTTGATTAAATTTAAATTTCTTATCTTAACTTCAGCAGATTTTTTTCAGTTTAAGCTGAAACTATGAAGAATACGAGTTTTTGCGCTGAATTCGGCGAACTTGAAAAAATCCTCTCCTCTATAAAAGGTTGATCTTATAAAAGTCTGTCTTTTAATAAAGGAGTGTAACTCCTGGTCACGAAAATACTAAGAAAGATTTAAAATGTTAAGAAAAGGCGATGCAAAGTCTAATACACATTTGTTTCAAGCAAGATATTAGGTCTGTTTCCGTACTACTTCAAGTAATTGTAATAGAATAGAAAGTGACATTTTGCATGTTATTCTTCTCTCTCGAGCTTAAAAAAAATGTAAAATAACGCTTGTAAAATAAAGTCTGTCTTTTAATAAAGCAGTGTAACTCCTGGTCAAGAAAATACTAAGAAAGATTTAAAATGTTAAGAAAAGGCGATGCAAAGTCTAATACACATTTGTTTCAAGCAAGATATTAGGTCTGTTTCCGTACTACTTCAAGTAATTGTAATAGAATAGAAAGTGAAATTTTGCATGTTATTCTTCTCTCTTGGGGTTAAAAAAATATGTAAAATAACGCTTTCAAGCAACTTCAAGTTACTTGAATCGAGTACGGAAACAGACCTATTATTGTTTGGCAAAAACAATGCCCCAACAGGGGCAGAATGTATCACTAGGTCCTGTTATATTCCCCTCCCAAACATTTCTTCGGAACACACAAACCTTTGTTTGCCGCTTTTCCAAAATCAAATGCCAATGGGCTAAATTTAAATATATTATGTTTTTCAATTAAATTATTTATTTTACTCTTTAATCAACTTCACTGTGCAATAGAAGATTACGGTGCAAAAACAACAACAATAATATCTCTAAGCTAATTTAAGCTCTTCCCCATGAATTACCGTCTGCCATATCTCAAAGCTACAGTATATCGTATCTTGTGGTTAGAGTATATTTTTGCTAATTATGCAACATTTTAGCGGATTTATTTTAATTTATGTATGTCTCATATGTTGCGTGTGTTGCGCGACGCTCGCTTTTTTCCCACTCGCCTCAAAGTGCGCCAAATGCGAGCTTATTCTGTGGCTTGTGAGGTCGAGGTGAAAACTATTTAACACACACTGACACACACACACATATACATACACAAGTGTTTAGTGGATATACATTTATGTGGCTACTAAAAACCAGAGAATTTTCATAAAGTTGTCTAATTAAGGCAGTGCAATGATAAAAAAAAGAGCTACGACAACAAGTTTCTAATTGTTATCATTTTGAAAAAGTTGTTTACAAAAAGCTCACACAAATTATTGTCATAAGTAATTGAAAGCTTGTTGGTTGTAACTATTTGTTATGCAAACATTTTCTATAGCTTTTATTTTTCCATTCCAAACAACAATAATAACAAACATCCATTCATTTAGTCATACACATATGCACAAACATTCCCACACACACTCACATACATACTATTAACCTAAGTGTTATTGACTTTTGTGTCAACACATACAAGCATCACTTAATTGCTTAGATTAAATCTTGAAAAAACGGCAAATGCATTTGAATAACGTTGCATGGAATAAAAAACTGAATGATTGAATGAATGAATGAATGAATGAATGAATAAATGACTGAATGTTTGAACGAATATATGAATAATGTTTGAATGGGAATGAACATTTTTTGAATTGTGCCAATTTCCAGGCTGCTCTGGAATGCGTTTTTTGCTGAGAAAGTTATGGTTTTTTAATTTTTTTTGGTCTAAGCAAAATTTTTTTATTTTGTTTTTTTAATTTTTTTTTGGTTTTGTTTATTCGCAGCAACATGTAAATCATTTTATTTACATTTCTGTTTCTATTTTTACACGCTTCCATAGCTTCTTCAAAATTTATTGCCTTGCATTCAATGTTCGTTTAATTGAATTCAATTAGTTACATGCCATTAAATCTATGTTTCTTGATTGCAGAATTGATTTTCTCGCTTGTCAGTAAATTTGTTCGTTCTTTTAATTAGAACCTTCCATTTATAATTTCTAAAACCAGAGTTATTCACGATGTTATGTATACGTATTTGTTATATATGCGTTTTTTTTTAAATTGGTATACAAAAAAAATTTAGACTATGAATAAATCCATTGTAAATTTTTGTATTTCTTCTATTTGTTTTCTTCTTTTTTTTCATTTTTCCAAGCAATATTTTCTCGACAAAAAACATTTGTTTTGAAATATCCCTGAAGGAAAATCAACTAATTTAAATGAGGTAGAAAAAGTAGTTTTTTGTCACCCACAACTAGTTGAAATTCTGACTTTTTTCCATAGAACGAACTAACATATTTTGTATGGTGATGTCCGCTAAATAAGTCAATTGACTTATGTCTGCATATGTTTTCAACTACTTGTTATATTAGTTGAATTTAAATTATTTTTTTTTTAACTACTTTAAAATAAATCAACTGAAAACCCCATATATTTTTATCTACTTGTTAAACTAGTTAAATTTAAATTATTTTTTTAATTACTTTAAAATAAATTAATTGAAAACTAGTTAATATTCCACTTTCTGCAGATGAATTTAAAAAAAAAAGAAATTTTAAATTTCTATGCATCAAAGAAATCATTTATTTTATTGTTATGAAAAAAAAAAGTACATAAATTCATATTAGTGAAAGCCTAAAGTTAATAATATTTGATGAAATAGCATAGTTAAATATATACAAACGCGTAATCTAATAAAAATTTGCAATAAAACATGTCAAAATCAGAGTAGTTGCCGCCTTAATATAATTCAAAGTAGTTTTTAAGCCACTTGTTTTGAAGTAGTTTTTCAATTACTTCATATATAATGCAATAAAAACTATTAAAAATTGAAGTGGATGCCGCGTTAATATAATTCAAAGTAGTTCATAAACTAGTTTATTTTAAACTAGTTTTTTAATTAGTTGTTTTTAAAAACAAGTCAGTTTGTTCTTATAGGGATTTGATAATTTTCAAATACATTAAAATTTTTTTCTATGAACACCCTGCAGTTAAATACACAAGTACAAAACTAGTGATTTCGCTAGCCCCTAGGTAGCCAGTAGTAGTTCCACTTCAATCTACCTTCTTTGGATTCTACTGTCGAATTTTAGATTGGCATTAGCATAAGGGGTCAATTATTACCTTTTACACACCCATTTCCAAGTTACTTAACTAGTCATGAAGAGCTAACAATATTTTATTAATGTGGTTCAACGAAATTGAAAACCTTTATATATCATGTTTTCTCGAATACACTACTCCGAAGTATGAGTTCGTCAGAATAAATTTTATGAGTCAGTCAAGACGTTAAAAATATAAACACGAAACGAACGAGCTGGCAGTTGATTAAGCTGAGCCTTTTATGCGTCACTTTGGGTCTTAAAAGAAGCTCGTGTGTATAGAACTATTGAATTAGCAAGTGTAAATGGGCCAATTGATACTTTCGATAGTGGAGCGCACAAGAGCATATTTTTATTGTTTATTTAATTATATTGATAAAAAACTTAATTTTGTTCTAGAACTGTCAAAAATTTAGTAGGAGAAGTCGGGATATTTTGAGCCACGGGGAATCGTGAGCCAGCGCTTTATTATTTTTCCTAGTGAATTATGACAGTTGGCAACAAGAATTATTGATTCGTCTCATGATAACCAACTATTTTCGTAACAAATGAGCGTGTGCACCCGCATCGTTACGTTGTTTTATAAACAAATAGAAATTTGTTGCTCTCAATATGTGGTTTTTTCTTCGTGTGTTGTCTTTTATTGTGACACTTTTCTGTGAATCCACGCAGGTAACTATTTTTTCCTTATTCGTGTGTCTATTAGCTTTCGAAACGAAAAAGCACCATATTTTAAAACAGAGATAAAGAACTATTGTGTAATATTCCTTAAAAATAAAAGAGCCAAATAGAGTCTATGTCTTGTGTTACTAATATTTGAATGAATGTGACTACTGGGACACTAAAAAATTCCACTCATATACCTTTGAATACTCAAAGAAAAATTTTAGTGTAATCAGTTAAATATTTTAGTTGCACTCAAAAAAAAAAAAAAATTTCCAGAAAATCTAGAAAAATAGCACACAATCGTTCAAAAATCGGGCTTCGCTTAGCGCCATGGCTGATTTGCTAAAAATGAAGTATATAGTTTTTGTTGAATTGACACCAGAAGTGTTAGATATTTTAGGAAATATTGCAACCATTTACGAACTATTTCGCTAAATTGAAGATACTTTCGCAATTGTGTTGAATTCTTATTACATTTTAGTAAGTTTTTCTACCGTTTATTTATCATCAGCTATAAGTAAGAGAAAAAATTTTTCTGAAAATAAGAAATTTTTCATCAAATTCCTGCAAAAAAAACAATGTTTTAAAATTTTAAACAGCATACTGTGAGAATTATGATTTTTATACTGAGAAAAACTGCAAACATTGTTATTATTAACATTAAATTGAATTGAAAAATTACCATTATCCGGAGACTTGAACCTTGGCCACGTGAGTGTAAGCGCATGGGCTTATCCATTCGACCATCGTTGTTGTTCAACAATCGTCGCTTAATTTGCTTCATTGCTCGTTCGCTTCGGAAGTAATTTTAAAAAATTTGTTCCAGAAATATAAGAAATGCATCCTTAAAATTAATCACTTGTGGTGTAAAAAAAAAAAAGAAAAACTTACAAGTATTTTTATAAAATATTCAAGTTTTGTAACTTATGTTTCTTCAAATTTAAGAAATCATGCTGTAGAATGTTGCGAGCAGACTTGATATCAAAACAGTTTCTCTTCAAATTATTTCTGCCTGTATAAAATTGTTGGAAATTTAACTTTTATCATACCGTCATTTCATATATTTAATTAAAAACTTGTATTTAAAACTAAGAAGCTGTTTTGATAACGTTGCAACGAAATCAAGACGTGAGGTCGTTAAATCATGAAAAAATTCTCTACATTAAGGGAAAACCTCTATAGAATATTTTTAGAAAAACCCATGCCTATGAATTGAAGCCACAGTTTCTTAATTTAAGGGAAGCAGATTTTTTTGAGTGTAGCTTCTTCTGTTTTGTACAACATATACTTAACGCTTCTATTTCACTAAAGAACTATTCTTTTTTAATATGAAAAATATTGAAAATTATTACTTCTGGGACCGGTCTTTGTGACTTGAGGGACAAGTAAGAAATATGTGGAAGAAAGAAATTATTTGAATCAGTTTTATTATTGTTTTAAGCCCAATTAATGCAGTTATTTATATATTTTTCTGTAAAAAAACATAAAAAAGAAAGAAAAAGGGCAATAAATGCCAACTTTATTTTTTTAAGTTTCTAAAATAATATTTTTACATATTCCTTTATAATTACCTAAGAAATTGTGAGAAAATCTGAAAAAATGAATTTTTCCATAATTTTATTGGCAGTTAAAAGTAAGTAGGTATATATTCAGGTGAAATGTTAATAAGATTACGTTTTGTTTTAATAAGCTTCATTTATAAATTTTCCAAAATAAATATAATTAAATCAATCAGATTTTTTATTTAAGTATCAATTAGATAAACTTTTAGAATAATAAAAAAATCACACATTTTAATAAGACCTTTTTATAGTTTTAAAAGTTTTCCTTTTAAAAACAATAAGATTATTCTTAAAACTATGTGATTTTACTCAAAAAACATGACAAGGTTTTAAGAAAATTTTCTGTATGGTTTTTATAAGACCGTCTTTTTGGATGAAAACCATTAAAAAATCTTATAGATTTTGTTTTATTTTATTAGGTCGTGACATTCTGATGAGTATATCTGGGTAATTACTATATTACGAGTACGCACTATTGTTCAATATCATTTACTTATAAAGTATTGAGTTTTTCCAGCTTTTTGAGCATTCAGAATATATAGTTTTTTCATAAAAAGTTAAAAAAAAACCGGAGTACACCATCTTTTCTCTCTTAATGCATCTTTATGTAAAATGAAACGAAGGCTGAACGTCGTGAAAGAAACGAGCAACAATACTTTTTGATATGAAAAATGTATTGCTTACATAGATAGAGTTAATCTTTTTGTATAAGATTGTATGCGCATTTCTATGTTTGTAATTTATTCCACTTTAATTAGAACTTATTGTAAATTTAATACCTTCAAAAGTAGAGTTTTAGCTAATTGGACGAAGGGTCACGCATCGTCTCATAAATAAACTCCTTTTTGAGGCATCTTACTCTCTAGATACAATCTAAGCGCGGAGCGCCTTCGCTATTTTGAAAATAAATTCCAAAATTACAAAAAAAAAAACTTATAAATTAATAAATAAAAACAAATAAATTTTATTTTTGGAAAGAATAAATTAATATGCCAAGCATGGAGTGAAGTTTAATTTATGTATTTGATTTTAATTAAATGCGCAATATAGCTTAATTCTCAGCTAGCTGCTCTCTTACTTGATGTTGTCTCACTCACTCTTAAGAGCAGAGATATGGTATTGCGCTAAGAAATAAATCAGCCCGCGCAGTTAACCGAAAATAATGATCATTAAACAAGTGACATGTTTACAATCTCCAAATCAATAAATCAATTTCGCATTCTGAAAATAACACAAAAATAATTTACGAAAATAAAAAATGTTTTTTGGATTAAAAAACTAAAAAATATGACAAACCTCTTCTTGTTTTTGCGTTATACGTTTTAAAACTTGTTTATGTTATTTAGTGTTTTTTTAACTTTTTCTGAAATTTTTTTGTCAAAAGTATTTTTGTGTTTTGAACCAAACAGTTCGGCTACATATATTTTGCTGACATTCATGTTTTTTTGCTCGCTGTTTGCTTTTTTTTGGCTTGTGGCCAGTTCGTATTTCTCCGTCTTAACACAAGTTATTGACTCTTAAGTTCTCTTGCCGCTTTTTATAGCTCTTTGGTATGCTGACAGCTGATTCTCTGAGTCGTCGATTCGCTGCCTCACTGTCTATGTTTGTGTTTTGGAGGCTTGTCTGTCGCTATGTTGTAATAATGGAAATAATATCACGTTTTTGTCTTCATTCTTTTTTTAAGTATGCGATTATTATTCGTTTTTTGATTCGAGACAACTTGTTGTAGTAGTTGTGTAAATAAATAAACACTCTGTAGCGGTGTTTTTTCAGTTGTTGTTTTTTGTTAAACTTGAACTGGTGCCAGCCTATGTTGTGAATTACTTATTCCAATACGTTGGCAACTCTAGTAGTGGCATGATTTGTAAAAACAGTCGTACAATGTTTAAAGAGTGTTTTTTTTTAATAGCACCATGATAATGAATTTTAAGCCAGAAATTTTTATAGTTCCATTTTTGATCAAATAAATTTGTTAATCATAATTCGCAAAATAAAGGGTAAGACAAAATGTGTGTCCTTTATAATGACAGGTAAAAACCGAAAATAAAAGAACTCTTAAAAAATCAATTTCTATTACTTGTGAGTTTTAAACACTTAAACCATTCAATTTGAAATAATAAACTCAAACTTTATTTTGTATTTAACAAAAAAATCAACACATTCATTAAAAAGAATTGTTTTTAAATAGTATAAAAAAGCTTTTATAAGCATATAATAATAGTGTTTGTTTTTTATATGTGTCCAATGAACATTCTTATAATTCATTGAAACCACTTGTTGCTTAACATATTTTTTGCGGTTTGAGTTTTAAAAATGAGCTATGAATTACCTACGATGTGGTACCAAGCTTATGTAATAGAGGGTACTTAAGTAGGTTAGAACCGATGGCTTCTAAAACAAATATGATACTTAGCATAAGCTGTAGACAAAAGAAGTGGAAGCAAGTCATGATCACAAATAATAAAAATTGATGCATTGGATGCAAAAAGGGCGTGAGAGAAAAAAAACTGTGTTTCGGGAAAATCGAGTCTAAGGTTTCTGAGAGCTTGTTTCTCATAAACTAATGGTTTAATTGAGCTGTTTTTTTTAGAAAAATAAATTTTCAAGTCTACTTGAGTAAGTGATAACATTTGTTTATTTAATTTTTAAAGATATATATTTAATCTAGCTATTTTAAAAATCATGTAGGAAGCAAAAATTTTTGTTCAAGTGCATTGTGATATTCAAAGTATTTTCAAAAAGGTGCTGTTTGAAATTTTTTCTGCAGTTCTCTATTATTTGAGCCTTAATTAGTCATTACTAGGGCTAGGAATCTCATGCACTAAAAAATAAAAAATATGCGCATATAACATGCACTTAAAACTCTAAATATACAATTAAAACTATTTTTCTAATATATTATTATCGATATTAAAATTAAAATTGTATGTACTTTAACAAAAAAAAAAAAAAAATAAGCATTGAATTTTAAGATACATATAAAACTCATTTATAAAAAACAACAAAAATCTGAGTAATATATAAAAGTAGTTTTTGCCCAAAAGATATCGCACCAAATTTAAATGGTTGCAAATCAGAAAAAGCAAAAATATACAAAAACCACGTGCATTTATTGTAAAATATACAAAACTAAGAGCAATAAATATGCAAGCACAGGCATTTTTTGTAAAATATGCAAAATCATGCAGTTATTGCAAAATATGCAAAAATGTGCACAAACAATAAAATGCCATTTTAAAGGAAATTGCATCATTCATAAAGATAACTTAACCATTTTTATTTTAAGATGTCCAGTAAAAACATGCATTTGCATGAGATTCCTAGCCCTTGTCATTAGTAATGATACAGACTAATTTAATAAAGTCCAAACAATTTATTATTCAAGTGAATAATAAGATTGTCAATTTTATTTATTTATTTACTTAAATTTTTATACCCCACGTCTAAAAAACAAAATAGGGGTATATTAACTTTGTTACTCCGTTTGTAACGCCGAGAAGGAGGCGTGGCCGGTATAGAAAAGTATATATATTCTTGATCAGCATCACCTCCTGAGTCAATTTAGACATGTCCGTCTGTCCGTCTGTCCGTCTGTGGTCACGATAACAGCCGTAATTTTTAGCTATCATAACGAAATTGCATATATAAGCTTTTTATTCAAAAATGGAGGTCAAGTTCGAAAAAGAGCCAAATTGGATGAAAATCACGCCTACCTCCCATACAAAGTGACTTAACCAAAACGGTAAAATCTCTTAAAAATCCACAAAAATTAATATAATGACTTTAAATTTTGCACAGCGTCTTTAAAATTTATTATTAGCTTTGAGTATGAAATTTGTAAAAATCGGATAAGACCACGCCTACCTCCCATACAAGTGAAAGTAGCCAAAATGGTAGAATATCTTTAAATACCACAAAAACTAAATTAATGACTTCAAACTTTGCACAGTGTCTTTAATATTTATAATAAACTTTGAGTATGAAATTTATAAAAATGGGATGAAAACCATACCTACCTCCCTTACAAAGTGACTTACCTAAAACGGTAAAATCTCTTTCAATTCCGCAAAAATTAATCTAATGACTTCAAATTTTGTACAAAACCTTAAACAATTAATGTAAACTTAGGGTATAAGATTTGGACAAATCGTCGTCCGTGGGGGTATTTTAACTTCGGCTCAGTCGAAGATAATTCTTTACTAGTTTTTTAATTGGCTGAACAAATTATTTAGTCCGTACATATTTTTGATCACATAATTGTTTAGTAAAAATTTTAAGATATTTTATCCAGTCCACCTTTTGTGACAGGGAAAAACGGATTGGCTCGTGACTTTCGTTCCAAAACCGTAGATTTTATGTTCTTGTTCTTCAGTTTCACTTGAATCAATTGACTCGCTTCCACTGTTTGTTTCTTTTTGGAACGTTAATATCTTTTTGAGCAAATTCAAAGTAAATCAACCTTCTAAATCAATCTTTTTTCAGCTAAAGTTTTCAAAAAACAAAGAATCTTCAAAAGAGTTTTTTTTTTAAAATCAAACCAACACATGTACAGTTTTTAAAGGTAGGGAATGCGTTTTAGCATAATATTGATCAAATATACTCTTGACTAGTTTCATTCAACTATATGTAACCGATTCAGATGAAGCCGATGCTTAAAAAAAAACAAAGTCGACTTTCAAATGTAAGCAATTTCTGACCCGGGTATGCCTAGTCTGCATAGTCTTCTTTTTTTTGCAACAGAAATTTCATTTCGCAAGAAAAATTAAGTGAATTTTTTTTGAGCAACTGAATCAAATGTTGCAAAAATTGACTAATGTCACTTGACTAACGAGCTCTCAATGGTAAATCACTGATCATATTGGCCAAGAACTTAAAAAAGATTTTGCCCTATCCATCAAGTGCACACAGCTTAACCCATTTTGGACCGGTACCCGATTACGTTTTCCAAAAAATTCTGTATGTCTTGGCCTGCCTATGATGAACAGTGCCGAAAACGACACGTTGGTTAGTTAGGAGCACGGTGTCCCAAAAGAAAATTTTTTTCCAATTTCGTACTTGATTCATCTTCGTTTGAAAGCTTCGGGGTAAAGTATTTTTGAGATTTTTTTCAGATTTTTTTGGAAGAGGTTTGGAGGTCCCGCTAATCGCATTTTGCCTTAAAATCCGGTTTTTCGGAGATTTTTCGAATTATAAGCATAAGTCGGTCAATAACAGACATTTTCTAAGTCTTTGAGTCATTATTTTGAAAGCCAAATCTCTAAATTTTACTATAAAGTACATAAACCAGAAGTTTTGGAAATTTTTTTAGTAATTCGGGTGTCAAATATTTTATTTTTGAAAGCTAGTGTATAGAAGAATGTTTAAGAAAAAGAATATATTTATGATATTTTTTTAAGATTGCATAGAAATAATTCCTCTATTGAATACATTATGATTGTAAAATTAAATTAACTGTAATTATTTTTGATGATATTCCCCCAAACATTTTGGATGAAGTCCAATGTTACACTTCTTGCACTGGTATACTGTTGCCAAATGGCATTTACCACATCTTCTCCGAGTATTTGGTGGTCTTCTAATAACATGTTCTCGAACGTGGCAATGATAGAATGAGGAACTGTGAGATATCCAGAGAAGATCAGTATTCCAAATAAACGACATAAATACTGCTTCGTAATGCTAACAAAAATATTACGTTGAGTGTACTCGTTGGTATTTTCAACCATCTATTTCATAGCTTCATCATAAAAATATTGGAAAAATGCTTCCAATGTCTTTTTACCATCTATAAAATATAAAACAATAATTAGCAATATGACGTCATGGAAACTATAAAGTCAAAATCAAAACACTCATACATACGCAGAACGATTTGAGTTCTCAATTGTTTGGTCAAAGTTTTGGTCTTCATCAGGTACACCAAAATTAAACTGAAATCGCTTAGTTTTCTCCATTTTGGTTCACCAAAACTTTTCTCGTAAGACTATTTGTAGTTTCTGCTAGCTGATGTAGACGGCTGAGTGGACGGAGTTGTAGAGCTCGAAAGACATGCAAATCGGAATCATGTTCGTCCTCAATTTCACCAGCGATTTCCAAATTTGGTGCAACATCATCAATTAATTCTTTATCACTTTGAATTGAATCCATAGTTGCTGGATTCAAACATAAACTATTTTGGTGTTTTCATTCCAATCAGTTCGGGCAGGATTATTATCAGTTTCATCATCTTCATTTGAATATAATAATTCTTCAATTTATTTTTGTGAAACCAAACGTTTTCTTGCCATATTTCTATAAAAATTTCAAATCATTATGTCGTGTTTTACTAAACCTTAGAAGTTAGCAATAACATTACCTTAATTCACTTCAGTAGATTTTTCTTATTGTGACAAATGATCCAAAAACACAAATAAACAATTATTTGACCGCTCGCTAGCTTTCTTTCAAAGATCTCGACTGTAGTGATTAAAAGCCGAAAGCTGTGTCGAAGGTGAGGAACAATATTTAATATGGGAGGTGTTCAGAATGTCTGAGGTTTCGGAATGCGAATCGATCATGTGATAAACAAAAAAATAACTTATAATAAAATAAAATTGCGTAGAACAAATAATTCGTGTGTAAAAAGAGTATTTGTTCTTTTTTGAGAACCGTCTTATTTAAAAATCATTATGAAAAATGCAAGCATGTAACTATATTTTGACCTGAGTAATAAAGGCTCTAACTTGATGCGTCGAAAACGACACAGTGGTTCAAAAGGGGTTAAGACTACCAGTCTCTTTTAGATTTGAACACAGACTAAATACCACTACGAAAAAAATTGTTTGTTCGAAAATTTTATTATGATCGATAATGAGTAGGTTTCTTTTGGATTTCAAGCGCACGTGTATCCTCTCTCTTAACTTTGTTCAATCCCTATGTTAAAACATAGGCCGTCATACGAGCAAGTACATTTAGTTAAGTCTGGAAATAAATTATGGTAAAATAATAGCGCTTTGAATTATTTTTGGTCATCAGAAGAGAATGTAAAAATAGTACATAAAAAAAGAACACAATCTCTTTGCTGATAAAAGAGCACTCTGTTTTAGTAAGAGAAAGATTAAAGTCTCTAATAAGATTTTTCTCTATTAACAAATTTTTAAAGCTCTTTTCAGTAAAGTGAAATATTTTCGGCTTAAAGTTGCAGTAACCAAAATATGTGGGTCACTCACTTATTGTTAATTTAATTTTAATTTATTGCTAGCTTCTTACTGTTGCTCACTCTCTTTTTTGCTCTTTCTTTTTAATTGTTATGGTAGATATGTAGCTATTTCGTAAGAAAAAAAAAGTAAAAGCTTTTTTTAAATTGTGGCGTGATGTTTAGAGTGCTAAAAAGTTTAACTGAAGGAAGCTGTTGTTCGATTTTTTGTCGGAACTCATTCATTGAATGAAGTCATTAATGCAGTAACTCGTTTTAGCTCGACTTAAATAAAAGTTGAAAAAAAAACTAAATATTTAAGTAAATTAACCCTGGATGTGCTACGTTAGTCCGCGTTCATAATGAACGCTTTTTCCTGAGCCGAGCTGAACTGAAGATCAAAAATGCATTAGGGCAAAAGAGATCCATGACTTGCGTTCTCTATTACTCCAATGTGTTTTTCGGCTCAAGCAAATAGCGTTCAGCATGAACGCGGCCAAAGATTTTACACATTAAGCTTAGTATGCTGTAGGAATGAAAATTTTTGGGCATATAACTCTACAAGCGAAATTTTGGTGTAGATTCAAAATTTTTGTGTGGAGAAAAAGCACTTGCTGTTCTGGGTGACAGATTCATATTTTTATTGCTGCAATTTTATATCCTATAAAAGGCAAGACTACACATTAATAAACTATATAAATGCAACAATAAATTTGTTAAATAACAAATACAACACCTAAACATACTTACTGCTTATTTTTATTGCTTATTTTATTTTCTTTCTCTTACTAAATTTCCGCGCCAATTGAATGTACGGGCATATAATCGACATCGAAATTTTGACATTTCAACTCTCCACTCACGAACGGAAATTTGGCAATATAGCAATAATTTTCGCTTCCACAGCGTACTAGCTGGCGAAAAAAATTTCGCTGCCTGTTCGTTGGCAAAAATCTCAATGTATTTCTTATGAACATTTTTTTCGTTCCTACAGCATACTAAACTTAAGCACATAAACCTGGATAAGCTTCGATTCGACTAACAACGATGACATTTTTTTATCCTCTTTTTTGTTAGCATGCTCGTAAATAAAAATTCGACTATATCGCAAACATTTCCTCAAATAACTTTTTAACAATTTACAGGTTGTTAGTTTTTTGACAAACAGGAATTTAGGCTTTATACGAATTGATCTAAATGTGGCCTGAACTAAATTTTGTCGACAACACAGATTTTCCTAAATAATTAAGGTAATTTCCGAGCTACCTGAATGCTTAAAAATGGTTCTACAGACCCTGAAAATATATGCATACATATAAACAAATTATTATTAACCTGGGCCTTGGCACCTTCTAGAACAAATCTTATACTGTTATAAGAGCAATATTTTGTTTGTAAATGAGTTCTCGAAAACGGCCCGTGTGACTTGAATGAAATTTTCAATATAGGGACTTACGGGGACGAAAAATCTATCTAACTAGGTCTTTTTTCTGAGAAAATTTGTATAGCTTCGGCCCATTTAATTTATTCGGTAAATAATCTGTTATTTTATTTTAGCCTTGTATGACAATTGGGACATATTCAAAACTATTCAACATTGCAAAAAAAAAAAATGTTTAGCAATGCACATTGGGCTATTTGACCGATTTAGGCTGCCACAATTATTTTATTCGTAAAAAGTTTATATTTATGTCTTTTATTTGATTTTAACCCTGTACGAGTATTGGGTTAAATATTCAAAATTATTCAACATTGCAAAAATAATTTTTTTCTAACAAATCTGTGTTTTATAAAATTGACTTTTGGCAGCCCGAAACGGTGAATCCCGAAAAGTGTTCACATTCAAAAAGTTTCGGGATTGGAATAACTGATGTCCTAATGTCCTAATTAGGACATGAGAAAATTTATATGCCAAGCTATTTCGATGAAATTTTTTAGTATAAGGCCTTACGAGGGCGAAAAATCGATTTAACTATGTCTCGTTTTTGAAACAAATCGTAATTACCAAAATTCTAAATAATTCTTTGCTCCAAATGTCGCAGACAATTCTTAAGAATTTTGGCTGACCAATTTCCGTTCGCACACTTAATGTAATTTCACAATTTCGGCATAATCGAAATTCTAAATAATTCTTTACTCCAAATGTCGTAAACAATTATCGAGAATTCTAGCCGACCAATTTCCGTTCACACAGAATGCAATTCCTGCACGCGACTGCACTTTTCACCTGAACTTATTGTGGCAGCGCTGACCATCGCAGCGCAGCACACACACTAACACATAGATACATACAAGTACGAGAAATATAGAACATTAAGATATCGAAACATAGCTTTAAGAATATTTGGAAATTGAAACAAAGCTTTATAAAGCAAAGAAATTGTAATATTAAGTTAAGTTGATTGACGGCTTCAATGAATAAAGAATATTTTAAATCGATTAAAATAAACTTGTTTTTTTTTTGTTTTCGAGACATTCTGAAAACTTAATTCTTAAACTCTAGTCAAATTAAACTGAGGTTAACTCACCAAAATTGGATGTTTAAACTCGGTTTAGGCAAAAAAGAAACACATTATATGATAATTTAAGTCAATTTAACTTCAACGAATGCTAAAATATCTAGTTAAAACGATCTTAAAAGTCCAATTTTGGCGAGTTCAGCTCGGTTTAATTTGACTTGAGTTTACTTGAAACTGGCCATTTCAGCCCTTGGAAGGACTTTGACCTAGCTTCTATTGATCAATTGTGTTGTGCGTGTTATTAAACGTTTTTGATCACAAATGACCGAGAACTGGACCTACGTGTTTTATGCCGACTCCGAACGGCGTATGTTCTAAAGAAGCTTTACATGGCAATTTTTACTCTCTGAGGTTTGCCATTGTCTGCAGAGAGGTGATGACCGAACAGAAAAATTATTTCAATTGAAAAAACTTTCTGTCTGAGCTGGGAATTCTTTAGCTTAGGAGCCACGCACTCTACCCACTAGGCTACGGTCGAAAAATTGGCCCTTAGGCGGGATAATTATCTTATTCGGTAATAAGTTTATTTTATATTAGAGACTAATAATTTGTTCATTGATTTATATAAATTTAATGGTGCTATGCATACTTTTAAACTGTGATGTGAAAATGTTGTTCGGAAATAAATTTATTGTTTTATCGATTTACAATTAAAAAGAAAAAAATTTAAATATATGGGTTTTGGCGGAAAGCCGAGCTAAGCTCCGTCGCCCAGGTACTTTATAAATAATTCGCGCTAATATAAATATCTATCTTTAAGATAAAAGTACTTTCTTTTCTCCATTCCAACAGCCGGCTTATTGTGTTTTTTTAATTGTTTTTTTTTTTCTGAATATGGGAATGATTTGTGAAAAAAAAATTATGCAATTCACACACTTGTTTGCATGTATTACAACTTTTCGCAAGGATGCGAATTTTCAATTTACCTTATGCTATGTTCACACTGAGAGCTAAATGCGCATTTAGAGCATTAACTGTATATATTTGTCCCTGTTACTCCTATAACGAGTAAAGGGCCGTTCGTAAATGTGGATTTCGTAAATGCGCATTTAACTCTCAGTGTGAACATAGCATTAGATCGCATTTAGATAAATTCACACAGACCCTAAGTTGAGAATGACATCTGGGGTTAAAGCGTTAATTTGCATTGATTGCTCACTTGTTTGCTTAATTAAAATTTTTTTTTATGTTCGATTACAAAGCCACAAAAGAATAATAAAAAAAATTTATTAAATATAAATATCAACAACAGACTTGTTGTTGTTTGTCCATTTAAAGTGTTTTGACATGATTCACATACTTTTCACCGTAAATCATACCACCTTCTGTTATAATTTTTGCAAAACGACTTGTTTTGTTAGACTTTATTTTTCTTTTATTTTATCACAATTTATATAGTTTATCGCGTTTGTTTTTGTACTCTAGTATTTTCATTTTGTTTTATTTTATTTTGATCTTGAACTCTCAGTTTCTCTCGTAATCTCCTCAAACTTTGCTTAAAGCTTTTTTAAGTTATGCTCTTTACACTTTTTCTCTAGCATAGAGTTCTCTTATATCCCAGTGGTAAATGAACACATGATGTAACTAGTTCTTTTTCAAATACAAAGTTGCTGTGAGGCCTCTAAGGTCTCAGACATGGCCGCTAAAACACTGAGGACTTCTACCTTACATAGTAAGCGTCGATTGGAATGGGTATGCACAGGATAGTAGAGAACAAGAAATAACACACAAAATTTAAGAGAACAAAAAGAATTTAACGAAAATCGTTCTATACGCCAAAAATACAACGAAAACGAAAGAGAAAATACCGAAAAGAAGCAAACAAAAGCAAAGAAGAAAAAAATGACGTCACAAATTAATTTTCACAATAAATTTTACAATTTGATGAACGAATTTATTACCTCTTATCGAGCATTTCAGAATTTATGTTTAGTAACACTTAGTTATTTTATTTGCTCCAGCATAAAGAAACAGATTAATAATTTTGAAAAGCACACTCACTGCAAAATGAGAAATATTATGTTTCTCCACATACGAATTAAGTTAAACTATTGTTTTAACAATAAAAAAAAAATGCACAAACAAGACTTTTTCACACCCTGCTTACAGTTCTGCATTACAATGTCATCACTTAGGGAATCCCTCCGATTAAATAAAAGAATCGTGTCTGTGCTAGTTTTCTGGTTTGGGTCTATACTTAAATTTGATCAGCTTTAAGTAAACAGTTAAACATCCTGATATAACATAATCATTCCTACAGCCTATAAATAAAGCTATACAGTTTCGCTCTTCAGATCTGATAACTTTCGCATTATTTTAGGAATAACGTGGCCAAGAAATTCCTTTTTTTTTTACGCAAAAACTATCTTATCTTAATAAATTCTTAGTAAATTTTTCGACAAATAAAAAAAACGCATTGTTATTATGAAATTATTTTCTCTTTTTTTTTCTGCCTTGCCAAACAATGTTTATGTCATTGCTAGCCAGATAAGAAGGCGTAGACAGAAACAGATAGAAGAAAACATTTATGTTCACTCATAGCTACTTATTTACGGCTGATACAGACATATGTTACGGTCGCATTAAGTTAAGCTTATCATTGATGCTACTATTTAAGCTGTTTATCATTCGAAACAAGTTGGCTGTTACTTGAGCTGGCCTACTGTTAGCTGGTATCTGAGCAGATTTGTGGTTCTCTGTGCACTTCAGTTGCGCAATAAACGTGATAATGAGCATTTGTGTTTTTTTTTGCGTTTTTTGGTATCACTTCGTTTTAGAATGCAAGTGCTTATAATGCCATAAAAACGAGTTGTTAGTAGTTATCAATGCCAAAAAATAGAAATCTTTGTTATAAGCTTATCAGTTGTACATGATTTGAAATAAATATTTACTTCATTACTTTAAATTTAAAAATTTAAAATTTTAAAAAGCGATTTCGTGCGGTGCAATATTAAACATATAAAAGCATGGTTAAGTTATTTTCGCAATGTTTATACTTATAATAAGCTGATTTGTCCAAAAGTTGAGAATCAGAAAATTGTTTAAATTTTCTATTGGATCAAAACGTTAAAAGTAATTTTATACTTAAAAAAATCCTTCAAAATGTTTCTTGTCTATAAGTAAGGAAGAGCACGGAAATATGTGTGTTATCCTTATTAAATTAAATATAAGATGAGTACATTTTTTCATTTATGGTAATGGAGTATACATTTTATACTCTTGTGGAAGTGGCTTTAAATAATTTACCTTAATGTTTAGAACTTTAGTTGTCTTTGAATTTAATATTTTATTTTTTAAAAAAATGAATTTGGAAAATTTAGTTTTTTCAAATACGTTGAAGAAATCAGTTATAATTTTAATTTGACTTAAATAAATTTTGCAAAATTGTTTAAACTATTTAAATATAATACCACACTCTTATCTGCAAGTTTGAAACATTCCTCTTTAATTTAAAAATAAATGAAGGATTAACTAATAAGAAAAATATGCAATATAGCTGATATACCCGCTATTATCCAAGAAGTTATATATCTTTACCACAAACTTGGAGCTTTTTGTCATTGCTAATCATACTAATGTCCTTAGATTCATCAAACACCTTAAATGTTTAAGGTAAATAATCTGCCATACATTTTCGTTCCTGCAACACACAGACAGTTTTTAGTACTAATTTTATTTCTTGGTTTCTGTAAAAAGAAACCATTCATAAATGAAAGTGCTGGCTTTGAAAGTGAATAACTCGGTCGTGTTACAAAGGATTGCTTTCATTTTTTTTGTTTCAAATTTTTATTAATTGCCCGTCCAATCGTGTTGCGATCCTTTTCATTTTATGTTTCCCTTCTAATATTTATAATTTTCCAAAAAAAAAACCTTATCGAAATTCTTTATTTCGCAAAAAACTTTGGTAAAAATATTTGTTGTTGAAAAAATATTCAAAACCAAAAATGACTTATTTAATGTTCTTTCATATGGTATGCATAAATGAAAGGTTGATTTAAAGTTTCTATAGTAAAAATTTAAAAACGTTTTATACGATCGAAAAATCAAGCCCCAAATTTTCGATTTTTTGTTTGTTTTTATTTATTTTGTATTTTTGTAATTTTGTTTGCATAAAATGTAATGGTGTAGTGAAGGAATCATGACAATTTCTCTATTCGTTTCTAAGTTATACTCGCAAATACCCCTTTAAACACTGACTAAACCATCTACAGACCCAGCCGCACACACACCAAATTTCATCAAAATTGGTCCAGCGGTAAGAGGAGTTCAGTGACAAAGCCATGTGCAGAAGTATTTTATATACAAAGATTTATAAGATAAAATATCACATTAAATTGGTACTTTACAGCCATTGATCCTTCTCAACTTACTAAATAAAATGTGAATCTGCTGCTGACTCAACAAATTTTTTCAAAGTGTCAAACTATTAAAAATTTAATTCCAAAATATTCCCTTATTTTTGTTTATCTCATCAACCTAATGAAAATAAACGTTAATGCTTTGTCCTAAAAACAAAAATCTTGCATGTTCCATTATTGACGTCAGCTCAGTTTCATTAAGTAATTTCTGCGGGGTATGTAATATTGCGTGTTAATATGAGAACATGATAGAGAAAAACAGATTAGACTTGAGTAAAAAAAAAAAATCGAAAATATTCGAGGAAAAGAAATCCAGTTAATCGTAGTTCTGATATATTTAAAAAATCAAGTTATTCGAATCGAAAATAGAGTAGAGCAGATAACTATCTGCTTACAACGAATTGTCGAAAAAAGAAATTCGTTTCAAAACCGCCTTTCGTTTATTCAGACGTAAGTTTTTTTCTATATGTATACTACAAAAAGGTCGACATTCATTTAATTTCGAAATAATATAAGTAAGGTTATTTTCAAGATAATATTTTGGATGTACTAAAGTGTTTAGGAAACTTGAATTTCTTTGAAAGTAATGAGGATATTTACGTACATAATCAGTAAAATTTACTTATGATGATAATTTTTACCTTCAAATGATGTTAGTGTCAATTTGGCACTATTTGAGAAAAGCAATCCTTATATCTTTGTTATTTATTTTTTAATTTTATTTTAGTGTTAAAACCTGTAAATTGTTAATTTTCGTAAAAAAAAAGATGTAAATACGAAACGGGGTGTAATTTGCCAAATTGTCACTTTCACTTTAAAATTTTCATCAAAAATTTCTCCAAAAATATAGACATATGTGTAAAATTTTAAATGTCAAAACTCTAACAAAAACTCTAACAATTCGGATAGTTACAATGAATAAAAAGAATTTAAAAAATAAAAAAAATAAAAAAATTATAAAGTAGATATTTTAGCATTCGTTGAAGGTAAATTGACTTAAATTATATGTGTTTCTTTTTTGCCTAAACCGAGTTTAAACGTCCAATTTTGGTGAGCTAAGCTCGGCTTAATTAGAATAGACTTTAAACTCGTAAAGAAAAACTGGCCTTTACAGATCAATATGTACTATGAATAATAAGTAACAACTAAATAAGAATTTTCACATAGATACAATTTTCTAGTTGGGTTTATTTTTGAGTTGAAAAAATTTTCTGAGGGGGTGCCCATTTTTTGTATCTTTTACCAGATTATCTACACTAACATCGATTGAGTATTGAAAAACCTGGTGGAATAACGGGATTTATGTTAATGACATCACATGTAACTGTTATATGTGCACACATGTTTATAAAAAGTCTCTTATACTGCCCATCACGAATCACCTCGTAGAGTTTAAAAATTTTTCGCACACATTTAATTGATTTATTAAAGGCGCATTGAAATACAGCGAAAAGCAGCAACGGATCCGAGTGATTAACTGACTGAATGACCAAACGAACGCACAGCCGGAGATTGTGTTATTCTATTATTTCCCATGGTAATGAATTGATGAGAAGTCGTGCGGCCATCAATGGGGACATCATGAGATGACCCCAATTAGTATGATGCCACCAAATGGCGCAGTAACTGCGGCGTTGTAATGCGTAAAACAAAGATAGTGGTGGTGGTAGTCTCAAAAGGAAAGATATAAGCATCAAAGAGATGATTCTATCATTGAATTGATTAATTAGATTGAATTTTATGTCAGACGTAAATTCTTTAGACCGTTCAACCCTGCAGGAAAAATAAAAACAACCGCAAATAATTATGTAAGCATCTTTATAGGATATAGAAAATATGAAATTTACAAAATCAAACAACTCCAATACTCAGGATTAATTGTTTATGCAAAAAATCAAGGTCAAACTGATGACCCACTCCAACCAAATACTGTCTGTAGCAATTTATAAGCAAAAATAGTGTATGTCAAATCAAGGCATTTACTTTGGGCAGCTAATTTTTTATTTTCTTATTTTTTTGTTTTGCTTTAATTCATGTTAAGAGGGTCATTGAACATAGACAGACGGCTTCTTCATAGAATTGGCCCTATGAGCAATGTAGCAGAGCCCCCTAACATAATTAAATGTTATAACTGACAAAGCTCAAAGGTAACTGCCAGGTCAAGCCAAGAATGTCAAGGTCATGAATACACGTTATAGAAGAATACACGTGAATGAATTGCTTTCCATTGATGCGAAAACACTGTCAGATTTGTTGGACAAACTCAAGAAGCAATAAATGCGAACTGGAAACTTTTAAAAAAAACTAATAAAATGGAAACTACAAAGGAAATGAGGAAGTGAGAATAAGAGGAGCATAAGTATCAGAAGGTATCAGCAAACTTTTCAGAAACCAAAGTAACGGAAAAGTTAATATTATGGGAACGAACAAACTTTAAACGAAAAAAAAAACCAACAATAAAATCGATTGCCTTGAAACAGCAGCCAAATTTTATGGGTTTGTTGTTTCATTTCCTTGTTTTATTTGTTTGAGGATAACGCACGACAATGAACGTAAGGATGTAGGAGGATGAATTTGGCAGGCATGTTTTCAGTAGCTATTCAAAGAGCACATTAAAAAAACTTTATCGAGCTGCTGCTGCTGATTAAGATGAAGATGGATTATTTTTCGGAAACTGAACTGTGATAGAAGATGGAGCAGCAAGGAGCGTTTAAAGTTCAAGGCTGGCAGCAATATGATTACTCTAAAGCTCATACCTAGACGATATCTGGTTCATTGCTTTCAAAGTTCAAGTGCACGAGAGTGTCAAGGTTATGCCAAGTGTTACAAGATGGTCACGTGGAGAAAAGCAAGCTGAAAGCTTTTTTATGTTTTTCATTACGCAGCTTTGCTGAGTTGTTTCCTGGGGTGAGATGGAGAGGGCAATTGGAAAATATAAATCCTACATTGAAGCAGCACAGCATAGGCTAAGAAATGGTGTGCATGGACTTAAGCCAATTTGTCGATATTGTTAAAAGGCAACACTGAAGAGCAATTTGTCAATTTATCCAAAAATAGATTAAAGCTAAGAAAATTGAATCAAATTCAATAGAATTATTGAAAACGTTTAAAAATTCACTTGCACTGAAATTTATTACTAATTAATAAAGAATTTTTCTTTATTTAATGCAATGAAATGAAAGTAAAATTCAGCTAAAGCTTATGCCATGCTCTCTTTTTGTGAGAAATATTTATTTCCTTGGTGTTCGCCTGCTTGTTACTGTTACCTAATAAACCGGCAACAAATTTAGTGATCACTATAAAAATTGAAAGACGCTTCACAACAAAAAATAATCGCTACGTTAACAACAACAACTTAAGCGGCGTCAAATTTCATTCAGACGCAATGTCTGGAACAGCGCAGCTTCGAATTTCACAGACACAATATAACATATCTATCGATCGAACAATCCGTTCAAGCTTAAGAGAGAGATCAATGACACGTTATGTAAATTTCATAATTTACTTAAAATGTTTATTAACACAATTCACTGCAATTGACACATTTATATTTTAGAAAAACTACTTGATTTGCTTTTGTTTTGATTAAAATGTCTCTGTTTAGTTAATATGTGTTGATGTGTGACATAGTATATCTTACTATACATATAACATTATGAATAAACATAGAAAACGCAGCAAAAAATTATGCGCTGATACAACAACTCAAGCGCAGCTTACTACATCAGCAAAATGCGTTAACGCAATGGCGCCATCACGCAGCTTTAAATGCTATGATTTCTGAATCAACAGGATTGCTATCAACGCTGTGTGATTTTGAGTTGAAGATCACGTTGAGTTGATTACGAAAATTTTTAAGATTCGTGCGTTGGTTACCACATTGAATAACATAGTAAACTTTGGAAAAATTACAACCATTCTAATAAAAGTCCTTTAGCAATATGCTACATCAAAAGAATTATATTAGATTATTTCAAAGCTTGTCATCCACTAAAAACAATCCCTACAGCCAGGTGCTGGTGCGAAAATTCACAATTTTTGCATACAGAACAAATGGTTTTTTCCGTTTCAAACTTCTAGTTTCCCCGTTTTCAATTTTATAAATATGGTAATAGATTTAAAAGAGATTTGCTTGACTGAATTTCTAAAAAAAAAGAAAACAATAACACGTACCTTGCAAAAAAGTAAAATAGGCTTCCTTCAAATTCAACCATTTACAGTTCAAATGCAACTTTTTTCAAATCAAACTTTATTTTTGCACCTGAAATGCATTTTTAACATATAAAATTCACTTTTCACATACCAAAATTAACAGTAAAAAGTTAAAAAACAAGCATATAAAGCTAAATTTAGTTTGTTGGTAGTGCAAGAAAAAAAATATGAATTGAAAAAATAAAATACAATTTGCTATTTATGAGAGAGCAAACGATTTTTTGTTATTAAAAAACGTCTGCTTTAAATCGATGGTATGTATATTCTCTTAAAACTTTTTTGTATAAATTTCTTTTATTAGATTTTTATTCTAGAGTCTAGATGGTTTACATTGAATTCGGAAAAAAATTATGGTAAAAATGTGTCCAAAAGAATATTCCAAATATATTGATGCTTTAAAAGTTAAAAATTTAAAGACTTTTCTTTTTATTAAAAACACAAATTAAAGACCATTTATTAAGTCACAAGTATAAAAAATAATTTAATTTATAAAATACTTATTTTGGTTAAAAATTATTATTATTTGTTTTATGTCGATAGTGTGTTACTTTTGAGCGTAGCAACGCAACGAGGCAGCTAAGTTCCACAACTCAACAATTCAACGCAGCGCCTAAATATCCATGTCTTCGAACTCAAATCATTGTATAGATGAGTCAAACCTTGTTTCTAAGATTAACTAGGTCTACCGGAAAGTTATTTTCGATTGAAAAGACCATTAGACTTCAAGATACTTTTCTGACAACATCAGAGATCGCAAAGAAGCTAAACTCAGTTCAACTAACTGTTTAGGACCATGTTCGCACCATATTCGGAAGCCAGAATTGGTTTTTAAATATTCCAGAGGGGTACCTTATGATTTTAGTGAAATAAATTGCATAACCGTGTTGTTATATGCACATTCTTGCCTGCACGGAGGAATAAAAATTAACCCTTCTAAACCTTCTGATAACTGGTGATGAAAAGTGGATAACGCACGAAAACATCATAAGTAGAAGAGCACACTGTGAGTATGGACAACCTACTTCCTGCACCACTAACCCTTGATTGAATCTGAAAAAAAAGAATGCTGTGCATATGGTGCAACATCCAAAAAGACATCACTTGCAAACTTTACAAACCCAATGAAATGCCAAATTAAAAAAAAAAATACTGTTGGCAAATGGACGAATAAAAGAAAGCTCTCAAAAAAAAAAGCCTGTGATGTTCAACAGGAAGCAAATAATACTGCATCACGACAATGCCAGACAATGTGTAGCTTTGGCGCCTACCCAGAAAATCGCAGAGCTATTCAGGGAAATTCTCCACCATATCCCCCAGACCTTCCACCTTCCAACTTACACCTTCCCATTTTTACTTATTTCTCTATGATAATATTGGTATAGTCCTTAAATTCATATCTCGCGAGTTTTTAATCCTTATAGCCCTTAGAACCCTTAGCCTAGGAGCCGAGTTTTTATAACCACGTTATTTGGAGCTTTTTAGTTAGGTAGCATCCATTTGGAGCAGAAAAGAGTAGAAGGGATTTTTTCAGAAAACTTATTCGACCATAACTTTTAACAAGAAAAAACCTGATTGTTTTGCGATGGATCATAAGTACAGAATATTACTTATTTGGAGTTGACACAAGTACACGGTTAAAAATTTTAGACTACTTTTTAATCCAAACTTTGGTTTAAAGGAATTTTTTAATCCAAAAAGTACTAGTTTTCAATCCCTACTTTAGTATAATTCAGCTGGGTAATAATAAGCGAAACCTTGTTAGCATCTGAGTGGGACAAGTAGATAAGGTGTTGGACCAGCACATCAGAGGACGTGTGTTCAAATCATGGAATGGTCTGATTAATTTTTATTTTAAGTTGAAAATTTTCAACTTTTCCTTGGATTAAAAAGTAATCTTTTTTGGTTCCCATATGTAATCCAAAAAAGTTTAAAATTTGGTCCAAGATTTTTAACCGTGTAATCTACATTAATTGAATTCTAGTTATTCTGAGGAACGAATAGTTAAAGAATAAAATTTTATATTTCAATCTTGTTTTAGATCTTTCCCCTTCGGTAGATACGAAAAATTAAAGGATATTTCGTTAATAAAAATACAATACTCCAATAAGTGAATGAACAATAAGTGAATATTTAAATTTTCAACTATCGGCCAGCCAATTTCATTCAATCGCAAAAGATTTTAAAATATGCGTACTTCCTGTCACCAGCTGCAACACCATCTTCCTTTAAAATGTTATTTTGCACTCCTCTCTCCCTCGGTGTGGTGCGCTAGAAATTCAAATTAAGGGCCAACAGTCGACAGCGAGAGTGTGCGTGTGTGTCGGAAAATAAAAACGGGAATCGTGCCACTATGTTGCGATGCTCATATGGATTGGAAGTGTAAATATTGCTGTGCTAAACACAGCATGTGGCAACCACTGGCAACATCAGGCGTTGGCGGTGGCTTTGCTGGCTTAATATTTTGTTATTCGAAACAAAAAAGAAATAAGAATAGGAAAAATAAACGAGTAAGGAAAATCCTTTTTTCACACTTCGCTGCCTTGCAAAACTGCTACCACAGGCGAAACGTCCGTGGTGTTTTGATGTTATTCAATTTGTTTTGATTAGAAAATTCAAAAAGTTTGCTACGATTGTTTTCGACAGCAACTGGATTTAACAGATTTAACTCGTGGCCATGATTTTTAATATTGGAAGGATTGATGCGTGCAGTGGTTGGAAAAGTCCGAAAATTAGATGCCATTAATACCCCATTTTTGGCATTTTTAGAAAGACAATACTTTTATTAAAAAGGTGTAGAAACGAGGCTTTAGTAACGCAGCGAAAAATGCTGCTCTTGCTGTTGGCCATGCTTATAATACCCCTTTTTTGAACTTTATAGAAAGACAATACTTTTATTAAAAAGGTGTAGTAACTAGACATGAGTAACTGAACAAAAAATTCTGCTCTTACCAAGCTCCATTCTTGCTCATACCAAGCTAAGTGCAGTTTACTGTATCAACGCAGTGCGTTAAAATAATTGCGTCATGACTATTTTCAAACTGCTACGACTTTTGTAGCAACAAGTTTTTATTTGCAGCAGTGATATTTTGTGTCGGAAAGTGCGTTAAGAAACCGTGAATTTTTTCAGTTTAGTCACACAGTTAAGTAACAGTAAATCAAATTCCTATTTCAACAGATTTTATCTAAGAAGATTATTTTAAGAATGAAATATTGGATATAAAATCATAAAAAAAGCTTTGCAAATTAGAAAAATATCCCTTACAAAACTTTTACCGAGCTTCTTTTGATTAATTGTGTTGCTTAATCGAGAGCTAGAACTACGAGTTGTAAGCCGACTCCGAATGGCTCATGTTCTCAAGAAGCTTTATATAGCAATTTTTACTTTTTACTCTCTGATATTTGCCACTGTCTGAAGGAAGATCACGGCCGAACATACTTATATATATAAATGCAATTGAAAAATATTCTGTCTAAGATCGAAATTGAAACTAGGTAATCGTTAGTCAAATTTTAAAGATAGATGTGAAATGTACATCAATCATAGTTTATGCCAGCGATGCCCACGAAAATTATCTAAAGAGTGCAAAAACATCAACAACAACAAAAAGCAAAAACATCAAAAAGTTTTAAATCTGGATGCAGTGAGGAATTACCAATAACATGAGTGCTGGCAGAGTTCGCGACAGCGAACTTATATCGCTCATTTTGTGCAAGACAACTCAAAATTTGGGTTTTTTGAGTTAAATATACAGAAATATGCATTGTTATCATGTCATTAATTTTAGTGAATTCCAGCCCAATTTGCTGTTAATTGACGGTTTTACAGATACTTGTGTCGTTTTAAATCTTAGCAATTTCTTCACTTTTTTTGTAGCAAAAAGATTGCATTTGTATTTATACCAACATTTTTTTTAAATTTCTCCATAATTTTTCGACACCAAAGACTTATTATATCATAAGCCATTTAAAAAAAAATCCAAACAAGTAACCTAATATTTTTTGTTGTAATAAAGTACCGACTCAAAAACTGACATCTCAAAAGTAAGTTATCTTATTGTAGCAAAGTCATCTAAACTCAAAATAAAACATTTTGTAAAATGAGGTTTTCTAAAAATTCACTATTGAAGCAAAACAAAAATTATATGATATTTTTGGTAGAAAATATAATGGCCTAAAAATATTCTTAATAATTTTCAGTCTACCTTTACAATTTACAAAATGGTCATTATTTCATTTTGAAATTTCAGAAGACTCTCCTGCAAAATACTAAATTTTGAGTTGCGACAGTCTTGCACGAAATGAGTGATATGTACACTGTAAAAATGATGAATTAAGTAATTACAAATGTTTCAGATTTTTGCTACTCAGAATACATTCTGATTTGCTCAGCTTTAAACGCGTGCAGGCGTTCAGATATCCTTTTTTTATATTTTGTTTGACAGTTTTTTTTTTACTTTCTTCTTGATGTTTTTATTTTTTTTTTAAATTTTTTATTATAATACATTTTTTCATTTTTTAATCTACTTACTATTTTTATTTTATTTAACCTTAAGTTTTTATATTTTACTGCTTTATTACTGCTTTATTATTAACTAAACTGTTATATTATTAAGATTAAAATATTTTTTATTTTATTATCTATGAGTGGCGACCGTAGCCTAGTGGGTAGAGTGCGTGGCACCTAAGCTAAAGAACCGGGTTCAATTCCAGCTCAGACAGAAAGTTTTTTCAATTGAATTAATTTTTCTGTTCGGTCGTCACCTCTCTGCAGACAATGGCAAACCTCAGAGAGTAAAAATGGCCATGTAAAGCTTCTTGAGAACTTAAGCCGTTCGGAGTCGGCATAAAACACGTAGGTCCAGTTCTTGGTCATTTGTGATCAAACATTTAATAACGCACAACACAATTGATCAATAGAAGCTAGGTCAAAGTCCTTCCAAGGGCTGAAATGGCCAGTTTATTTTTTTTATGAAAAAATAGGCATACTCCAAGTTTTCCGCAAATTCTTTTCTTGCCATTTTCAAGGGTTCAATAACCCCTATAAAAATAATTTATTCTAATGCAATATAAAAAAGTACCCACCTGCAAATATTTAATAACTTTTTCTCAATGTGTATTCGCACAACGGAAAATATAATTCTTTATATTTTCCGTCGTATTCTTACGACGCATGCTTTTAACGTCTACAATGCGAATGCCAAAAACAGTGCAAAACTAAGCCGATCGATGGTGCCAAAGGACAAAACAACAACATGCAAACGCAGAACAGCTATCGATGGTTCATAACAATAAAATTAAGAAGCGAGGCTGAAATTGCAAACTGAATTCTGCGAATTACAACAATCATGATAATATTGAATTTGCTGTAAAAGAGTGGAAAGAGTTAGGTGCTGGGCATCGCTGTTTTGTACGATCAATCGAACAGTCACATTTCTTGTCTATAAAACGAGTTTGAAGTTGGATTCAAGTTAGTTTACACTTTTGAAATTGAACTCATTTGAATAAACGTGGGAAGAAGAAAGAGCAAAAATAAATTCGCATTACTGCGCTATTGCGTTGGTTTTTAAAATGCAAGTGTATCAGCGCAATAACACAGTTTAGTGCTTTAACTCAATAACGCAACGCGGCACTGCGTTACTCATGTCTAGTGCAACACTTTTTTGGATAAATTAATTGATAAATTGAGGCTTGAGGGAAAAGATTGGATAGGTTAGGGTGGTGTCAGATCGACCCACTTTGATCAGATATATTTTCTGTTGTGATACCACTTTTGATCAGTATGAAAGAAAAGAGTAATTAAATGGAACTTGTGTAGGATGTTTTTAGTGTAAAGGAAATCTGTAGAAACATGTGATAATGAATCTGAAGTGTTTTACCCTTACTTCAGTTAAACTTATTTACCAAGCGATTCTTTTCCATAAACCTTCCTACCACCAATAACGTCTTTTCGTCGTAAATATTGATGGAATTTAAAGGTAGTTTGATAAGAAATAGAAAATAATGGTTAGAGCGTAGAATCATGACCTGTCTGGGATTTGAGCCTGAAACCCTTATGTGGCTTTCAAGCGTGCAATAAATTAAATTTAAGCAAATATGCAAAGAGTACTTGATAAAAGATATTTTTTTTTAATACTTTCAAACAAATTCATGAATTGGTTAAACATGAAAATTGTGAAATTGACAATTGTGAGAGTTGTTTTTTTAGGTGCAAGTTGAACTAGTAACTGTAAAAAATTAAAAAATTGTCTGTATTTTTCAACTGTTTGGCTTTCAACTACGATTTCAGCTAAAAATTGTAACATTATGTTATCAAGAATAGCTAAAGAGTTGTATAATATTTAGTTAAACATATTTATTTAGTTTTTATTTTATTTTATATTGACTTTTGACCTAGACTCAAGGTCAAGTGGATGCACGATTATGAAATTCTGCGCTCTGTTTCCATTGCCGGAGTCAAATATACATTTGTATTCTCACCTTTAATACTTTGAGCTGCCAAACATTTTGACTTCATGCATTTTGGTCTAATACCCTTCATAGCTATATACTAAGGTTATAAATAAATTGCTTCAAATTTTTGATTCTAAAATAAAAATATAAGAAATTTATAAAATATCCAACTTATTTTTTAGCCATTTAAAACCATTTCCATTTAGAATTGGTGAAGGTTTTTCGAAAAGCTACCTAGTTTTCTCAGCCTGGCTGCTGAGATGAAATAAAGTTGACTTATTAAAATAACGTAAACCAGTTTTTTATACTGACATCTGAATAAAATGGGCAAGGATTAAAGCGGAAATATTAAGAGCGGAACAATTAATAGTTTAATTGGATTGATATTGAAACTCATAAACTTTTTTGAAATTTATTTAAAATTTAACTACCGGAACTTTTGTTTAATTTCAAATATCACTATGTGATCAGATCTTCCAGAGGTTTTCACAGCTTAAAGAGTTCTTATTGAATTTTGTTGCAGTTATAACCAGCATCAGGTGACTGAAGCAGCTCCATACTAGAATAAGAACTTCCCGTACTTTTTCTTACCTTATCTCTAGGCAAATTAACACTAATTCAACTGCAGAGACATTTACTTTTGCGCCTTATTTAATAAATTTTGAGCTCATTTGCATTTTGCTTTCATTAAGACTTTCACTTTTGACCCCATTGTTCTATTTTGGTGCCCCCTTTAAGCGCAAAACTCTATGCTTCTTTCTAGTTTTTCGTTCCTTATTTAATGCGCATTGAAGCTGTTCATTTTCTTGTTTTAAAATCTCCTACCTCCATCTTAGTCGCCTTTTTCCAGCTTTCTTCTCCATTGTCACATTTGAGTCCTTTCTTAGAAGGGAAATATCCGATTGTAAATTTTCTTTGGATTGTCATTTGAATTTCTCATTATAACTTTTGACATATGACGACCTAGCTTATTTGGCTGAAGTTTTCCCAACCACTTTTCGCTTGAGGAATGCAAAAATGTTCATCCTTTCGATACAATACGATGTCGGTAACAGCTCGACCAACACAATATGACCGAGACCGAAAACTTGCTGCTATTGTCACGTACAAAATGCATTTGTGTCTTTGTTAAATTTGAGCTTTAATGGCGTTGTGTGTGTCGTTGGCCCGAGAAAGGATAACACTTTGGTAGTGCCATCAATGTCTTAGTTTGCTGCCTCTGACATCAACTTGTCTGACATTGACAAAAGTTGACAGCGATTAACGACAGTCGTGCTTTGTTTTTTGCTATCCGAACTCAGTTTTTGTAACTGAGTGTGGCAATATTTTTGGTTATTACCACATAGTCGTCACCTTCAACTGCTTGCTACTTTATCCAAACCATCTTAACTTCATTCCAGAATATTGCTCCATCACTCTCCGGTTACTGGTTTGGATTCAACCACACTGCCATTCAGCGTCATTCTTAGTTGGTTGCTTAGCTGCTGCACTCACTCTCACATACACCACAAATGTTTCTCTTGCTTCTGCTGCCTGTCAACTTTTGTCAACACGTTTTCCAACAATTTCCCACATTTTCACATATTAATTCTGTACAATATTTTGACGCCTCTGACTTGCTTTATAAATGATTTCCGGTTGTGTGTTTTGAAATTTAACTTTGATTTTGTGTCATTGAATATATGTGTCGTTTTGTATATAAAGTACCTAAGTGTGCTTTTGTCATTTAAAAAGACTTAAAAGAATAAGGATTTGTGGTCCTTGAATGGCTAAAATGTTTCCCATAATTCAGATAGAAAAATTTCAAATAATGATCTGACTTCATGATTTAATAAAAAATATAAAAGTATCAAAATCCTACATTAGTTTTGAGCCCTTTAAAGAATATGTAATTACATTGTGCGACACAAAAAAAAAATAACTGCAAAAATCTCAATGGTTTCCGGTAGTCATTAGTCCTAATTGAATTAATCTGGAGATTTTTTCAGGGTGAACTGTAACAACTGCTTTGTTACAATTTTGTAACATACACTGTACATAGTTTTGTATCATAGACTGTAACATACAATTTTGATATGAGATCGTTAGCAATAAGTTGCTACATATTTTATCCACAAGGTTAATCAACAACATTGTCCCCTTAAAAGATCACGACTGGTTCAAATACCTTCTCAAAGAACAAAAATCAATATTATTCAGATTTTTACTTGCCATACTAAATATTTTATGAAAATGATTTGATACGGATTTCCTAGCTGAAAAGAATATTGTTTTAGAATTTAATGTTCGGAAAGGTTAAAGACAATATGTAAAAAAATCGTTTGTGAAATCATGGAATTGATATCACCAACTATTACTGAGAAATACAAATTTTTTAATTTTTTTAACATGCGATATTTAATCAGCAATGATACTTTATACTTGAAAGAACGCAGCTCAATTTTGTGGGCTAGGAAGCTTGAAGCAAATTTGTTAAGGTCCTCATGTCGAAATTCCATAAAGTTTAGAAAAATAAAGAAATTAAAAAAAAAAAGGAATTCCAATCGTTAAAAATTAGGTCCGTCTTGAAAAAGAGCACAAATCGAGAAAATACTTTGCGAAATTCAATCAAAGGACAAACAGCTGTTCAATTACATTTGAGATATTTTATGTGAAAATCTGTATTTAATAATTTCAATGATTCTCAATTAATTTTAATATGTGGAATCTAGTGGTGCTTTTTTGCTACTTTACCGAAGACTTAAGACAAACAATTTTTTAATGACTCCAGATATGCACTCATTTGCATGTTGATAACTCTTGAACAATTAGGATTTTCATTTTGATTTTTTGAGCAAAGTTCTTCCTATTATTCTGGCCAATAACTTCGCTGAACAAATATATATGAAAAATCGTTTGAAGTTTTCTTTAAACCTTTAATAAGTCACATAAGTTTTGCACCCTTTCAACGCATCAGAACATATAATGTTACTCATACGCAATGATGTTCGCATTTTTTCGTTTGACTTTAAACAAGACTTATTGTAAGACTTACTCGATATTTATTTGATCAGAAAAGTTATTGGCCAGAATAATAGGAAGAACTTTGCTGAAAAAACCAAAATGAAAATCCTAATTGTTCCAGAGTTATCAACATGCAAATGAGTGCATATCTTGAGTAATTTTTTATATATCTTAAATTTTTATATATCATTTATATAACAAAGAAAATTATATAACAAAGAAAAAAGGGTACACAAGAGCGCACAGTGTTATTTAATGGATTATTGTTTCAGAAATAATGAGTAGCATTTTTCTATTGATGTACGAAATAAGGCGATTTATGAAACTATTTGGGTTCTCCAAAGATGCAGCAATTGAACTACAAGGAGAGTTGCGTTCTTATATGGAAACGGGGCAGAGAAGCATGTTTATTCTAAACCAACTTCGGATCTGTGCAACCGTATATTTTGACGCCACCATAGCCTTCTTTGTGTGTCCAATCAGCAAGACTATGGTCAGCAGTAAAGAAAATCCAAAGTACTTTACGTAGACACCTACCCTTGAGGCTTAATTCTACGTTGCTCCATTGCGTGGGCCGAAATATTGCGTTGGCCGGCCAATGCCTCTTTAAAGGTTCAAAGGTATCAAATTATCTAAATCTTGTGATGACATGTCGCAAACCTTGGTAGGGGCTGAGGCCTATATAAAAACCGTTCTCGTACAATGAGCTATGGCACCCAGTTTGATAATGTAAACTGACATTAAGCTTGATAGCTCTACCCCCGGTATGGGCATAAACTACAACAACCACCAATATCTTCGAAGGTCCATCCCAATCAGTCAACCTGGCACATGCCAAGGTTTGATGGTTTGATGGTTTGATGGTACCAAATACAAATACAGTAAGAGCATGCTACTACCAGTCTTAGCTCATCTGACCAATCAAACATACAGGCAAAAATAAACAATAAAAGAATAGCCATATTCACACACCATCCAATTTGGACCAAACATTCACACAAAGCAGTACAAAAACGAATACCACAAACTCAACTACGTCTGGTACGCAGCCTCTCAAACTCCTGACATGCATACAAATGGAAACGAAATCACCATTTTCACGCAACATACCCATTGTACGCAGATCACGAATGTCTTTATAAACATAACATTCATGAATAACTAGTCTTCACGAACTGCCCCAAAATCACACTCTGCAGTCACACTCATGTGTCTCTCATGCAATTAAGCATTGAAAGAACCATGCCCAGTCAAAAGGAAACTGAGGCTTAAGCTAAAGTAAAAGGCAGGGCGACCATCCAAAACTGTAACCTCACGTAGGTTAGCAGTACAGCTCATCAAATTACAAAAAGTATTTTAAGACAAACTCCTTACAACCATCACTCATGACACTATATAGAAATGTTGAGAGTGCAAGCCATAAGAATATTTATATTACACATACTAAAACCAGTAATTGTGATGTACGAATTAAAAGTGTTTAATTAGTTTGAGTTTTTATATTTTTTATTCATATCAATATACTCACAAACTAAAAATATACTAAAATATACATGTGAAATAACAATAAAAATTTGAATTAAATCTTAAAAAGTTTAATTTGATTTGTAAAAAGTTTAATTTGATTTGTACAAAGTTTTTTTTTTAACTAGAAAATGTTGATTTTAAAGTGTAAAAGTTGAATATGTTTTGTAAAATGTTTAGTTTAAAATGTAATAGGATTAATTTGAAGTTACAAATCTGTTATCAAGTGAAAGTTTGCTGAATTCGGACTTACATTTAATTTTTTATTTTGCATGCGATCAGTACCAGAGCTGCGGTTTCATTCAAGATCTCAATTAATTGTATGACTCTGTTTACAGCACTTATGATTTGTGCATAGTTTTTTTCACAGACTTTTTTACTTTTCCCAAACAACTTTGAGAGAAACGCTCGCGAAATCTAGCTTATCTGGTGTTGGTGTTGATTGGTTTGTTTGTTAGTGGTAGTTTAATATTTGCTGGAACACAATCAATCTCCAGTACTTCCACTTCGCTATCTTTGAAGTATATAATGTCTTTATATACTGCAGTCGAAGCCACAGCCTATTGTTTGTTTATATAAAATTATTTAAATATAGCAAGCAAAACCAAAAATCAACCTTGATTAAAGATTACCTTAAATCTGGCTTCGACCATATTTCCATCAAGCACAAAACAAATAATTAAGTATGGGTAGTGTTCTCACATGCCAGAGAATCAGTGAAAAAAGCATGCATTTTTATCGATTCACTGTTTTAACGCAAACACTTTAGAAAACACTTTACAATAGAAAAGCAAAGAAGAAGAGCAGTATTGAAATCACATTCTCATTGATAAAGACATTTCCCAATTTTATTTGCTCATTTTAATTTTGTAAATCTTGATGAAAGATTCAAACTTTATTTTTGACACCACAAAATAGACCCCAAAAAAATTAAATAAGCCCCAAAAAATGTCCATACTTCATATGAAATAACTCCCAATTTTTGGGGACAGTTTCATTATTTTTGGGAAATATTTATTTTTTTTTTATTTGGTTCTTATTCCATTATGAAATAAAGCCCAATGAAATAAGTTCCAATCAAAGTTTTTTGCGGCTTATTTCATTTGGCAATTAAAAAATTTAATGACAATTCAATAAAAATTGTAAAAAACATCCTTTGGAATAGTTAAAAATTACACCGTTCGGTGTTAAATAAAATTATCATTTTGCGTATTATAAATAACCACCTAACAGGGTACAAAACAAACATCTTATCTGATGTTGACTATTTTACACCGATTAGTGTGAAAAAATATGCTCTTTCGGATATAAAATTCTGGCACTTTGACACGGTGTTTTTTAACACCGTAGGACTCCCTGGAACACCGATCAGTGTAAAAATTCTATACAAATTCTTAAGTGTGTATAAAAAAAAGAACCATTAGGGAGGGTTCCAATAAAAAAAAGTTGGAAAATTATAAAAAAGGAGTAATGAGGGGGAAGGCGGTATATTTTATTTCAAGGGGAAAAATACCCCTTAAAGTCTTTTTTTCGTTTTTTTATAAATAAATTTGTACAAACATAAGTTCATCAAATCGGACCACCCTAGCATCTTTATCTGTATTTGCATTTTTAGCTATATCTGTACCTGCATCAGTATCTGTATTTGTATCCGATTCTGCATATTAGTCTGTATCTGTATCTATATCCATATCCAAACAAAATGCATGATTTTGCATATCCTTAGCAACATAAACATGCAATTAAAGATCTTCTTTCAGCTTGTCTGTTGACATCACCAAAAAATTGACTTTAAGTTTTAGCTTTTAAGGTCTTGCATTATATTTGCTTCAGTTCGACTTTCAAGTGAGCTGTTCTTGTCGTTTATCACGGTTTTTGCTGCTGCTAAAAGCTGCTTGGTTGGAAATCGAAAAACTTTTAGCGAAAAGTTTTTGTATTATTTTATGTATATTTAGCTTGTTTTTCTTTCTTTACTGCTGTTATTTTTGTTGTTGTTGCTGTTTTTGCTGTTGTTAAACTAAGTTTGCGCCAAAATAAATAGTTTTATTAAAATAATGTTAAAAACAAGCAACAACGATTGAAGAAAGGATTCTTTTAAATCTATCTTGGTAGTGAAAACTGGTTAAGAAAAATAGAAACAAGCCAGTTGACTTCAAAATAAACTTAATTTGATGTCAGCAAAAATGCAAATTTGGTAAAACGTATTCTGAGTGCAAGACTGGAACGATGAAGGATACCTTGTGCTACCGTTACAAGCAGCTATTTGAGATATTTTTAGCTTTTATGGGTAAAACGCCCACCGCTTATTTGAGCTTGTCAAGCTCGCTTTGCATTTAGGTGTATTTTTTTTTCCTTTAGTTGACACACTCAGCAAAAAGTAGCTATTTTAAGTTTACTTCACTATTTTTACTGCTTAAGTGCCAACACAATTCTTCACCTTACTTGCTCAACTCTGGTGAAGCATTTTTTTGCGGGTTTTTAATAAAATCTTGCTTTTTTTTGTGGGCGGCGCAAATTGTTTACACAAATCTGCTCCAAATTGTTGTTGATATAAAAGTAAATTTGTTGTACTTCATAAGATTTTCAATTTGTTTGCCTTCCTTTACGAAAAATAATAAATTTTGTTTGCCTTGCGTAAAATAACGCAAAAAAAAAAATAATTAAATTTTGTATTGATCAATTAAAGAATTTATTTTGAGCCTGGTCCTAAGTCAATAATAAGTATATCGCAATAGCCTTCAAGCCTATTTTAATGAGGATAAATAAAAAATTGTTGATTTGAATGGAAACTTAAAGAAATCAATTAAATTATTGTATGTTTTTAGGCTAAATCATTTTGAATTAAATTTCTTTTGATGAAATTCAAATCAAAATTGAATTTTAAAATTAAAATTAACTTCATTTACGGGAGCAAACATTTAACGTCGCTGTTTTAATAAATTGAAAATTCATAACATAAAATTTAAGTGGGCAAACATGCAGAATATTTTCAATATTTGCGTCTTTTATTTGTTTTTAATTCGAAACACATTTTCGTTTCTATTCGTACATGTGCTTAGCATTTATTTTCAATTTGATATTCCTTGGTCTTTATTTCCATTTTCGAGACTAAAAACATGAAAATGAGTTGGTTTTCCATTCTTCTTTCCGGCAGCAAGGAAAGGAAAAACTTTTCAACAATGCTGTTGTTGTTTTTGCATGAAAATAGATTCTTTTTTGGGACAAAATTTAAGTCTTGACATGCTGCCGGATTAAAAAAGTTTAAATTAGAAACAGATTTTTGCGGCTTTACCTAAGTGGAAAGTTTTTAAAATAAATAAATTCATTTATTCAAAGAATAGATCACAATTAATAAGCAAAATAATTTTATTTTCTTGTTCTTTTCATTTTGGTTTACGTTTTTGTTCTTATTGCAATACTGATTTTTAACTGTTGTCATTTTTATGCTTTGCAGCTCAACACCAGGACAAAAAGTGCGGTGAAAAACAGTTCCAGTGTCAGAATGGTGATTGCATACCGATTCGTTTTCTCTGCGATGGCGACTCGGATTGCCGCGATCACAGCGATGAAATGATTCCCGAATGCAAATTCAGAGGTAAGAAAAGATATATGCATATATGTACATGTATTCGTTTAAAAAAATAATTATAAGCTGTTATTCAAACAAAGCCGAAGAAAAAGTTATAATTATTATATAAAACAATAATTAGATTTTCAATAGTCCAGAGCTAAGACCTCAAGATTAAAAGACTTTTTTGACCTCCAAATCAACTGTTACAGACTTTACGACTTTTAAAACTGTTTGGTTTTCTTCGGAAAAGTCTTATTTCGGCTGAGAGCTTAAATTAGACCCTTTGGAGGGACCTTGCAGCGGCTGTGATTAGCCTTAGCGTTAGAAGAATAACTCGTTACGAAGGAATAGTTCCTTATCTTTTATACCGATAAAAGCTATCACAGCTTATTCTTTCGTTGAAAGGTTTGTCGATTTTGGAGACTATGAAGAGGAGAGTTGCTTTCACGTTTTTGTCCTTGGTGCATATATGTTTTGCCGATGACAGTTGATTTCTTTTTTTTAGCTTTTTTCTCAAGTGAATGCTGCTCCTGAAAATTTTTGGAATCAATGATGTAACGCTTATTGGTTGAAGGTTATTCAGGTAAACTCATGCGATTTTCGCCGCTTTAGAAATTGAAAGTACACTCATATTCGCATGCCGACAGCGTTCGGGTATGAGATTCAGTTCCATAGAACTTTGAAAATTCAATAAAAAAACAAGTTTAATGTACTTTGATAAAGGTTTAGGATTTTCATACATTTTCAAAGATGTAGATACTAGGGCTTTTAATGCCGGGATCCCGAACCCAAAATCAGGGATAATAATTATAACATCCTCCATTTTACCGCAGTATACTTAAAATTTGTTATTTTTTCGTGCATACGAACGTTACCAAAAAGGAAGTTCTTGTGAGACTAACATCCGAATTTAGAATACTTCTGCGAAATGGTCGATCTCACCACGAACAAAAGTTAAAAAAAGCCAAAATCATCTCAAATATCGTGTTTTTAAAGTCACACTTAACAATTTTATTTGTTTGAACGTTACGTGTCGGACGTCACACATTTTTCCATTGTAGTTCAATTGGGTAATTAAGTAATGAGGTAGTTAAGCAATTATGAAATTAGTGATTAAAACAAAAATCTGATACATTGTTCTATCCTTGCCTCAACCTTTTTTTCATTATCTTTAGCCAATGCCTACCATTTTTACTAAAACAAAAAAGTTTACGAAACAGTTACTAAACATTTACGAAAAAGAAAAACTACATTTATGAAATAGTGCAGGCGAGTTTATCATCATGATAAATTTATTTATGTAGAAATAAAATAAAATTAAGATGTTTCTCTTATATCATAAAATAGTAAGTTTTTAATAAGTTATAATTTTTTGGTCACGGTAGACTTTTCTGTGGATTTGCCCATAAACTTTATTTGTTTTACTATAAAAGAAATATTTTATTCACAAAATACTTTTCACAAGCAGCTCAATAATTTATTTCAATAAGAAGTTTTCTTTTTTTCTTTAAATTTTTTAAAAATATAAATTTATGTTGTTTGTTTTGTTTTACTTATTAACGTTTATATTTTTATATTTGTAATAAAGTTAAATGTTATTTGATGCTTTTTAATATATTAGGTTTTCATTCAAAAATAAATGTTAAACTTTTCTGAAATATAAAAAATCATAACGTTCTTCGTTAAAAACTTATTATTTAATTTAACTATTTAAAAATTTTGCAAATATCTTTAATTAAGGACTGTAAAGGTTTTGATTTTTTGTTAGAACCAGACCTTTTTTTCTAACTAATCATCTAACTAAAAATCATCATACTACAATCGTTATTTCTTAATTTAATTTTTTTCTATCAGGTTTTATCAGGAGATGTTTATTTTTTAATTATTTCCTGTTACAAGTTTTTCTCCTACAAAACAAAATGGGATTTCAAAATTCGACTTTATCTGCCAATTATTGTTGAACTTCTTTCCTTATATTTTTCTTTGCACACTACAACTGTTTTGTAACCATTGTCTGCTTAGTAATTATTATTTCTTCTTAGTGTGTTTTTTTAAACTTTTGATTGTTTTTTAATATTTTATGTATGAGTAACGATTACGTTTGGATTTCTATTTTAAAAATAAAAAAATCAAAAAAAATAATATGTAATTCTTGGTGCCAAAACGCAAAAATTAAGAGAAAGAAATATTAAGGGCCCATGCTTTTAATACAGCTACATGCCATTGTATTAAAATTTTGGCATTTCGGGATCCCGAAAAATCCCGGTATACGGGATCACGAATTTCTAGTCCCGGGATTCACCAAAACCCTTCGGAAATTAAATCCCTAGTAGATGCACATGTAAATAGATTGCAGATATATCTGTCTACAATATATACCAATAATTTATATTTATTAGAGTGACGCAACGAATGCCTCTGCTTCACCATAGTTTTTCAATCCTGAAGATTAGGTCGAATTAAAAATGAATCCAGAAAGAAATTTATTTATAGGTATTCGTTCGTGAAACATGAATTACAACAGAGAGAAGGAGACAGAGAGAAAGAAAAAGAGAAAAAAAAGAATAGAGAAAAAACAATATTTTTTAAGCTTTCATCTGTTTCTTTGATTTTACATTAGCATTGGTAATTCCTTCATCTGTGCAATTTTTTTGTTGAAATCTACGCATTTTTCTTTTCTTCAAACCATTTCTGCTGTCACTTTAACCACTACACGTTGCTGCTGCTGTAATTTTAACAGCTTTTGTTGCATTTCTTACTCCATTTTGTGGAGCATACTTTTCGAAGTTTCAAAATTTTTTCGGTGCAGTCGAGTTCAACTCAACGGCTTAACGCTGTAAAACCATGCAGATATGCATTGATTGGCTGACGTGCAATTCGCTGCCAGTATTCTAACAAATGCAATGAAATATCAACAAAGACAACAACAGTTCCAACAATAACAGCAACAATTATGACAACAACCACATCATATCGAGCAAGTTCGCCAAAAACTTGTGAAGCCTCGATTGCATCGCGAGCAACAACAGTTAAAGGATTTAATTTTTACGCTGTTCTTACCAACGCGTCGGCTATTTGTAACAACCTGTATTTTTTCATAGCATAAGGTATGCTTTTCACATTTTTTTTGCGCTCATACTCCTCTAAAACCACTTAAAGTACCTTGAATCCGACACTGTTCGTATGCCGTCATCCTTTAAGTATTCATCGTTGTTCATTGGCGTAAAATTACTGACTCTTTAGCAAGTGTTGAAATATTGTTCATCTGGCATGATGCCAGTAAAATAGTTAAAAAAAAAAAATTCAAACTAGCTATTGTTGTTGATATTGTATGAAAAAGGGCAGGAGAAACGTTATCAAAACTTCATCTAAACACATACACACATTTTCTTTTGAACCGGATATATGGCAGCCATATTGATTTTAACTTAGATTTGGAGTATTGAGCTAACAAAAGTTTTGACGTTTCGTTGATAAAGAGAATGAATAACATCAACAATTGAGATGATTTTAATGAAGTTAATTATGTGAGCCAATTGACCGGAAGTGCATTTGGAGGCGCTCTTGGGAGTTCAATCTACCCTAACAATTTTTAAATTTTTTTGTAAAAAAACTAACTCCCTACACACGCTCCGACAGAAGACAAGGATGTCAAAGGCAAAGAACATTTCTAAAGGGTCCGTAAAGACGCTTATAAGCACTGCCACGACATAAAAATCGTATTTGGTGACTTCAAAACTAAGATGAGCAAAGAAAACATCTTCGATCCAAAAGTCGGAGAAATGTTCAGTCTCCATGACAACACCTCTTTTAACGAAATGAGCCAGATTGACTTCGTCGCAGCAAGGAACATGGTCGTAAGTAGCATTAGATCCAAGACTCTCAATTATCATTAGAGCACCTGGCTTTACCCTGATAAACAGACTCACAACCAAATTGACATTGTTTTGGTGCACGTAAGCAATGTAAGTAAAATACGATCCTTACAAGTTACGTGTGAGATCAAGTCACAAACCTACACATTGCAACGTTTCTAACTGTCTTAATCTGGCGAGGCTATATCATTATAAATGTCAAAATCATCTCCAGTCAACTCAAAATTCTTTGTCGTGAGCTCGTGCTGCTGAAGAGAAGAACTGTGTAAAGAAGAGGGAAGAGAGACATATTTTCAGCTAAAAAGAAATGCAGTAAAATGCGAGTCCGAAAAAAGTGATGCATGACGTCATGATTGAGGCCCGAAAAATTTTCGACAAGAAAGGAAGCTATGCCTGAGTTGGCCCAAATGCATATCCAATTAGTTGGAATTTCGATTTTGAGGGTATGAGATTTATCTCATTTCCACGTAGGTCCTTGGGTTGGAAAATGGCCGCAAACCAGTTAAAATAAGTTAAGTGTTTTGGGTTGTTTTTGAAATCAGGATTGTTTTTCGGGTACCTTAAATTGATAATTACTATTATTTAATTCGATGTTGCTTATTTATATAGAATCAGGTTTATTTAAATACGCGTTTTATATACATATATTCAATTTTTAAAGATATTCAGCGTACATGTTCTGATATGTTATGGAGGTAATAAATACTTATCTAGGCTTTTGCTTGGCTATTCTGACAAAATCCCGCAAGCAGAAATGATATTCCGGAAACTCAATTACGGATAACAGCGTTCCACTGCTCGACTATGATAATGTCTTGTCAGCTATACCTAGGCTTCAAAACAGAAAAACCGAAAAAGCTTATTGCTTATCTGCTGCGCTATTTAAAAACAGAGTGGAAGTTCTGTTTAAAAGCATTTTAGAGTTTCTGTGCAGAGTATGCTAGAGAAACATATTATGAACAATGGGAAGTGTAGAGAGCTTTTTCCAATCACCAAAAAAGGCCAACATTTCGGTAAACTTCCTTGGGATAAGCCCTATAAATATTGCAAATAAGAGAGATAGGCTAAAGCCTTTATCCAACTAATTAATTAGACCTTTTTAATGTGCCTTAAGTCCTGACAAAATCTACGATTATATCTGGAGGATGATACTGAGTAAAATCTGCTGCTCAGTTAAAATAGGGATTCTTTCCTTTCTCTTACATTCGATATTAAATGTAGTTTCAGACTGGGTTATCCCTTTATTAAGCGAGTTATAAATTTCATGATGGAGAAGATCATCCGAGCTGCTGATCTGACATGTATTGGCACGATAATATGTAATGAGGCCTGTAGCCAGGGGGTAAAAGGAGGGCGATGCCCCTCCTACTACAACCGTTTGCCCTCTGGCCAAATCAGACAATGAAAAACTTTAAATGAATAATTAATATGAATTTTGTTGATATATTTGTTTATTGCTTTAAAATTAGTTTAGTTTAAAATAACAAAAAATATACACATTCATCTTATTCATGACTTGAATATGTGTATGAAATTTGTTTAACATTTCAGATAAATTGTTACAATTTTTCAAATTTCTACTGGGTCGCCAACCTTTGCTACCAAAAAATTGACACCAAAAGATAAGATAATAAAAAATTAAAATTGAATTTTAATAATTTTTTAACCCGCATCCTTAGGAACTTTCTAGAAACGAAAAGCACGTTATGCACCAATTTGATGCAGATACAAAAAGAATATATAATTCATTGAAATGTTTTTAATTTTTAAATTTTTTTTTTGCATGATGAATGTTTATTAATTTTAAATAAAAAAACTACAAATTTTAATTCTAGCAAAAATTTAAAGAAGCAAAAGATTTAAATCAAAACATGCATGTTTGTTCTTAATATATAAATCTGAATAAAAAATTTGTGTCAATTTGATGCAAACGACGGATGCGGGTAAATTCAATTTTTTTATTTGTTTTACTTGACAAATGTCTTATACATATGTTAGCCCATTTCACTACTCTTTCTTATATTTCTAGCCACTTTAAATAAATCTTGTTTTTTACCTTCATTTTATTACAAAGTCCTGAATTGATTTTTATATTATTTTTTATGTATTAATCTTATGTATAAAAAAATCTATATATCTATGTATATATTATGAAATAAACTATTTTTTAATAAATATGTATAATGTATTCATTTCACACGTAAAGAAAATTGTTTTTTTTTATTTAAATGAAAAAACAAAAAATTCCCCCCCTTAGATTCATGCCTGCCCCTTCTGTCTACTTGGTCTGGCTACTGAAAGAAAATGAATATCGTGTTTTGATAAAACATTGTCTTCTGATGTGAAAAATCACTGTTAAGCCAAGGCATGGCTTGATGTATGTTATAGCATATCTTCTCTTTTGAATTCAACCGTGAACTATTGGTTGGCTGAGTTTCGTCTTGTTGACGTTCAGGAAGGCCAAATGAGGCAACATTAAATTGAATGAGGTAGCTAACATCATAGGCATCTCATAAGAACGTTTAGATAATATAACATTCATTAGTTATCGTTAGGTATCGCCTTTCTTAACGACTGACCAAAAAGGCAAATGCTTTTGCCTTTCAAAGCAACATTTTGAACTATTTCGCCCTAACAAAAAGGATTTTTTTACGTAATTTAAAACGATGGATAAAACATAGTTTTATCACTAGACATCTAGGGACAATCAGTTGTGGACGAAGTAGTTATAACTTGGTACCACCTGCCTTCAAAAAAGGATAAAAAATACAACAGTCGGCCGTCAAAGCTTTTTAATAACATGCAATAACAATAGAGTTCAGCTACTACAGCTTTTTCACACTTTCTCCGCAATAGATCATTTTAAGAACCAATCCAATATCATTGAAATAACTCAAAGATATCGATAAAAGTGGTCCAATAAAAAACCAAAAGGGAGAAAAATTTACCCACCATAATATGGGTTGGGCTCAGGGACAACACAAGACATAACAACTAACCATGCGTTTACATAGATCTAATCATACATTAGTTTTCAATCTACTTTTGAGTTGACCTTTCGACAAGTTAACATCAAACACGTTACAGTTGTTAACATAGGTACTCATGCGATTTAATGGAGCAGTTAACATATAATTTGTTCTACTAAATGGTAAATAAATCAAGTTGTTAGAGTTTCTACTGCTTCTACGGTTAGTGTTAAAATTTATAAGAGAAAGAAGCTCTGGAGAGTCGAATACACCAGTAATGAGTTGGTGTAAGTAGACGATATCAGCAGATTTTCTTCTCTCACTTAAAGATTGCATTTTTAATAATTTCAAACGATCCTCATATGGAGGAAGGTTAAATGTGTCAGTTCCACTCAAGCCTCTTAGAGCAAACCGAACAAAACGTTTTTGAATTCTTTCTATACGATCAACATGCACATTGTAATGTGGGGACCATACTTGACTTGCGTACTCCAAGTGAGGACGCACGATTGAATAATACAGAGTTGTAGTTGTTATTAAGCTATCAAACTCTTTGGCCCACCGTTTTATAAAACCAAGCATAGAAGACGCTTTTTTACAAATTGTATCAATATGCATGTTAAACGACAATTTAGAATCCATGCATATACCAAGGTCTTTGACGGTAGTTACACGACTTAAAGAAGGATCTTTAATTTTGTAATCAAAAATAAAATTGTTCCTTTTACGCGAAAAGGTCATAGTTTGGCATTTATCTGGATTTAAAAACATGTTATTTTTAGAACACCAAACCTCAAAGGAGTTCAAGTCTGACTGGAGCAGGTCTGAATTGTCATTAGAATCAATTGTTCTGTATATTTTCATATCATCTGCATAAATAAGCAAATGAGAGTGTTTAATGACGTGGGTAACATCATTAATTGCCAAAATAAACAGAAGTGGGCCCAGGTGGCTTCCTTGAGGAACACCCGATTCTGCAACAAATTCAGAAGACAACACGCCTCGGAACCGTATTTGATAAGATCGCTCCATCAAATACGATTTGATCCAGTTTACAAAATATTGTGGAAATCCCATTAATTTAAGTTTAAATAAAATTAGATTATGTGGTAATTTATCAAAAGCTTTGCTAAAATCAGTGTAAATACAATCGACCTGGCTACCAGAATCAATAGATTTTAAGCAGAATGTAGTGAAATCAAGGAGATTAGACACAGTGGATCTGCCAGTAACAAAACCATGCTGACGAGTTGTCATGACTTGTCCACAGTGAATTTTCACTCGATCGTACACTATTGGCTCAAAAAGTTTAGGAATCGAAGACAATTTAGCGATAGGCCTATAATTAGTGACGTCGTTCCTGCAACCTTTTTTGTAAATAGGACTGATATAAGATTTTTTCCAAAAAAGAGGAAAATTACTTTCATTAATTGATTTATTAAAAAGTAACGAGAGAGGCTGACACAAAACGGAGCCGCATAGTTTTAACACTGCGGCAGGAATTCCATCTGGTCCAGCGCTAAAATCCTCATCGATTGATTCAATATACTTAAAAATATCCTCTGAGGTAAAAGATATATGCCCCAAAGAAACTCTGGATGCGTTGTTCATATAATCAAAATACGCTAAATCAGGATTAAAAGAATCTGAACAGAATGATTCTTTAAAAAGATTGGCAAATAAGCCACAAATAATGGTGGAATTGTCAGTAAATCCATCCTGAAATTTGAAAGAAGAAGGAAATCCATCAGTCTTCTTTTTAACATTAATAAATCCCCAAAATTTTCTTGGATCAGACAAAATACTCAGCTTCATATTATCCAAATACTCATTATATAATGCAGCTGAGCAATTCTCAAATTCCAGAAACAAACGTTTGTATGTTTCTAGGTCATTTGAGTCAAAACTACAAACATATTTCTTCCATGCCCTATTCCTATTGTTGCGAAGAGTCTTTAAATCCTTTGTGTACCAAGGGTACGCAGAATTTTTCGCAAATTTGAGACTATATGGTACAGACTGAGAAAACATGGCAAAGAGCTCCGTATAGAAATAATTTATTGAACTGTTAAGATTATTATTATTTATGTATTCTGTAATTATATTTAATTTACTATTAAGTAAATGATTCAACCCCAAAAAGTCAGCTTTTTTGAAATTGAATTCATAAACTGTGTCAACAGAGCTTAAATTTACCATATTCTCCCTATCGGATTTATACCAAATACTCAAAGGTGGATGGTAATTATCAATAGTAGTCAAAGCATGAAGTGCCTTCTGAACAATGACATTGTTACTGTCTGTAGTTAAGACTAGGTCAAGCAGCCTTTCCAGACTATTATAAATACAACTAACTTGTTGTAAGTCAGAACATATATTGTCAACAAATATATGTTCTTGGCGTGTCTTCGAATTAGATGCACAAAAATGTGTTTCATCGTCAGAAGAATGCCATTTTAAGTCAGGCAAATTAAAATCGCCCAACAATAAAATGTCGTCATTAACGTCAAGTAAATTTAATATAAATTCTATGCAATCCGCAAGGCTTGCATAGACCTCTACACTGCTCTTTGGAGGAACGTATGCATTAATAACATATACATTAGAATTGCAATGTACAACCTTAACGCATATAAGTTCGATATTAACAGAGCAGGGAATATCAATAAAGGAACTAACACAGGAGCTCCTTACAGCTAATAGGACACCACCACCAACTGCAGAATTATTGTCAGCGTGTCTGTCCTTCCTATATACTTGAAAACTATTTTCAAACAGTTCTAAGTCAGTAATTCCTCCGTTCAACCAAGTTTCAGTTAACGCGATAATATCTTCAGAAAAATTCTGAGTTGACAAAAAAATGTCGCGCGTCTTTGAACGCAATCCCCTTACATTTTGATAGTAAAGGGAAAGCCTATTTAGTTTTTTTGGGTCTGACTGGTGATATTATTCGTCCTTCTAGACCTGTGTTTAGGCTTAAACTCAGAAACAAAGATATTATCAGCCCACAGATTAGAGCTCAAAACAGTTGCAAACTCTTCAGCAGCTACTGTGAGAATAAATGATGCGTGGGACGGTTTATTGCCAATTTTCTTGCATGAGCAGAAAGCAGCCTGACTTACTAATTGGTTGTGTTTAACAAACGTCAATACATTTTCACTTGTTGTGTCGGGCTGAAGACGTGAAATGAAAATCTTTTTTTTTCTCGACAAAGCTCTTAAATTTAATGAACTATTGCGCTCATTAGTCATGTCATTTCTAGCCGGGGGAGAAACAGATGGAGAAGATGGAGTAATAACTATATTATCTATTCTCACTGGCGTATACACTGGTTTAGCCGAGATCTGCTTCGTTTCTAAAGTGGCTGGAAGCGTCATGCGCCGCTTATTACTTTTATTTTTGGAATTATTTCTCTTTTTCTTCGAAATATTTAGGTCTTTTTTAGATAAAACTATTTGAGTCTCAGAAGAAAAGGCTGGAAGAGTCTGAGACAATGCGGTCGAAATATTTACCGATGAAGACTTTTCATCATAAATGCTAGTACTGGGTGAGGTGCTTACTTCATTAAAAAATGTAACAATTTCTTTAAAATTGTTATTTAAAGCGTTAAGACTATCACCGAAAAGCTTAATTTTTGAGAAAAACTCATCTGGTGAAAGAACCCTACACGAAGCACAATACCAGCGAAGACCTGATCGTGGTGAGATTAAATCATCAAGACACGACTTAGAGATCCCAGCACATGATGTATGGAACAAACGCCCACATGGGCCAGAACAACTGAACATACGGTTCAGAATGTTTTGACTTTTGCAAAGCTCGTCTAAAGAACAAGCAGCAAAATTTTCTACAGAAAAATATTCCATAGCGAATAAACAAAGTTCAATAATTTTATGTGAGCAAAAATAATGTCCACTAAGTGCTAATGGGTTAATATAATATGTTGAAGATTAAAAGCAACTGCAACAGTTCTCTGTGCTTAGTTTATGCAAATAAACAAACAACGCACAAAGAGGAACGCAAAAAAGAGAAATAAAAAAGTATATAAGCAGCAGCTCAGCTATCAAACTATAAACGACAATTAAAACAACACATGTATGTACTACAATAAAACATTAAAAAATTTAGCCACACAGCATGAAAACACTATAGGTTTATATTGAAAACAACCTTAAAAACAATTTTCAATCACAAATAAATGAAAATACAGCACATACCGAAATTAAACAAACACTGGTATAACACAAATTACAATAAAAAAAACAACACAAGACAAACGACTGTCACCGGCCAAAAGACGAGATCAGCTTTAGACATTATCTTCTGATCAGAAAGTACCAGGATTACTTCAATAAAACGAAAATTGTACAATTAGTCATTGATATTCATTTTAGTCTCTTCAAACCAACCTCCATTGCAAGTGTAACTCACATTCCAAAGCTTCTTCCTAACTTCCAAACACTCTCATTGGCACACTCTCGAAGTCAAAACAAAAAGTCCCCAAATGAAGAAGAAGAAACGGTGTTTCCAGCTCACTTGGCTCGCGATATGACCGATCATTTATTGGAATTTAAATTTTTGTATCGTTTTACGCATGGAAAACATACAGTTTTTCATACTAAAATAAAAAACTTGTTAGAGCATTTAATTGTTCTAACCTGACCTAAAGCTCGATAAACGATTTTAAACTATCAAACAACTAGAATTTGTATTTGAAATCAAGAATGATTTAAACTATCAAACATTTAGAATTTGCATTTGAATCATAGAAAATCAACATAAAAAATAAAATACCTTTATATATTTCCAAAATAATTTGACATACAATTCCGACGTGATGGAAATTACCAGAGATGGGGTAGTGCACTAAATTATGAGTGAGTGCTCTAATCATTTCACTAGCACTAAATATATTGAAATTAATTTTATTTTTCACTATTTTTTACCAGCTTATGATAGTGAAGAGATGCTTCACTATCACTAGAAACTGAAGTGAATGTTTTATTTTGTTGCACTAAACCTAGATTTAGTGGTAGCGAATAAATCTGCACTGCACTCAAACTTAGTGCAAAATTTAAGCAGTCACTACATGAAAGCTGTTATTAAAAATGTTTCCACTCAACTTTCAAATATTACTGGTTTTGAAATTATTTTAGGCAGACTTGAATGAAATAAATCAATTAAATATAATTTACAAAATGTGCTATCAATTTTTAAATTTATATTCAAATCGATTTACAATGATAAAATCCACTACTATATAATCACAATAAAAATGAACCATTAGTGATATAAACTATAAATTTAAGTTGAAAAAAACTTGCACTAAGCTGCAAAAATTTTGTTCCCACTTTATGAATTTTAGTGAAAAAGTTTTCACTATCACTACATTAATGTATAGTAATTCTTATATTTTTCAACTCATGCAATAGAACACCAATAGTAATAGTGAAGAATTTTACACAATAGGTACCTGTTAGCTGAAACTGAACATTTAGTGCACTACCCCCTCTCTGAAAATAACTGAGTACGCTTTCTTGTACAGCATCATTAATTTATGAAAAATCGACTTTCACAACTATTTTATATATATTTTAAAAGTCAATTTGATTTTTCTATGTTATATCGTATGCTGCTAGACATATTTTGATCTATATGTACGAATCTTGAGCACTATAGCTGCTTGATAAGATTTTTTGCCTCAGAAAGTGTCTGCTGAACCATAGTGCAGTGCTTTGGAAAATCAAAGAATAACATTTTATTAAGTTGCAAAACCTTTGCTACATTAAAGGATGTCAGTAAGTTTTCCTGGAAATGTCTTAATGATTACATTTCAAAACACGTTATCCTTGAGCAAATTAAGTCAAAATCATGACCGCCATCATAGCTATCTTCAGCTAAATCCTCTGCCGCAACCAAGACGACGCACAGTGTAATGCGTGTGGAAAAATTAGCTTAGTCGGAAAAACGTCGTAAATTTAAAAAACTAAATATGGGCATTTCCATGGTCGCGCACGTAACGTTTTCATGCTTTTTATGTTTCTAAAAATTAAAAAAAGCAAAGAAAAACTTAAACTTTTTTGTCCTGTTTTGTTTTTTTTATAGCACTCTAGAAGTTCTATATTTAGTGTAAAAGGTGGAAGTGATCGAAAGTATTGTCCAAAAAATATAAACAAAACCAAAAAGGACGCGTTACGATACAAAAAATGGAAGTGGTTTTTGTCTGCATCAATACAAACAAAAAAATCTGCAAAGTGTGCACGAGTTTATTTTTCAAAGTTATTTTAATATAATCTTGAATAATGTTGCTATATATTCATAATTATTTTGTTGAAAAATCTTTTTTAATTATTTTTATACAAACCATAACATGTTACGTTATGATACATACGTTACGTTACAGATTTTTCTCTTCAAAGAAGCACATATTTTTTTAGTTTTATTTATTTAATTGAACTAGAAAAACTTATAATAAAGTGTAACTGAAAACCGTAAAAATCGAAAATTTAACTAAACTTTGTATTTATTATACTTAAAAAATGCCAACTTTCGTTAAAATTTTTCAACTTTTTTCAACATTTTTCAAGTTTTATTGCGATTTTTAAAAAATTCTAAATTAAATTAAAAGACGCGATTTTGACACCAGCGACTGAGAATGCGAAGGCAGTTGAGCAAACTGACCTCATGTTGGTAAGGGTCGATTCTTGGATCGCCTCAAAAGACGAGTAATTTTTGTAAAATTACCGAAATCGGTAATCTGGTATATTTCACCAAAAAACTAGCTCATTTCAATAGAATATGGCACACATCCCTTATTTGTGATTACTGATATTGGTTATGTGAAAAGTGGGTGTGTTTGTGAGCTTATTTGTTTCGTCTTTACACAAAATTTTGTGTAAAAGACAAAGCGGCATGCAAAAGATTTATTCTTATGTGTCAACAATTTTTGTTAAATAAACTAAACTAAACTCTACTAAAACTAAAAATCTCGCTTGTCCTGAAAATAATTCATGCTTCAACTCTTTCCAATTTTCTTCACTCGCTATATGGCTGCGTTACACTGTGCGATGAGCCTATTTGCCAAACAGCATGCCTTAATCTTGCTATGTCGCTGCCTCATAACGTTGTCTGCTGTTCCTGTACTGTGTCTTTTTTGAGCTCTACTCCTATCGTCAAATGTGTGCCCACCACTTTCGTTTACGATCTGCCTAAGACTTCAACTTCAAGTTTTATATGTAGTATGGTTTTTGTAAAACAAACACATACATAAATTTTGCGTGCACCAGCATGTTTCACTGGCGACATTCGTTAGAAAATCCTTAAGGATTATATGCTAATAGGATTGGTGCAAGTGTGTGTGCCTGGCTTAAGCTTGGGAATAATCGGATGTCTTATAGCACAAGAGCGCGACTCATCCGCACCGAAGTCCTTTTGAAAGCTCGTTTAGGCATCCTGACATAATTCGCTTCACATACTTCATGTTATGTTTATTTGCATTTAGAACTCGTTGGCAGCACCCGAAGTCGTTAAATTTTGCCAACATCAGCTGAACTCAATTGGTCCTTTCTGCTGTCAAAATTGAGAGTTGCTCCTTTCGGTGTGGCCACATAACTTTAACAATATTTCTTCTCTTTTAGTACGCAACCAGTTAAACTGTTATGCATTCTATTCTGTCTATCTTTCTTTTTGTATGTGTGTGTGTGTGTCTGTGTGCCTGTCAGTCTGTTTAACATGCAGATCCTTTGACATGTTTAACCAATTTTTTCGTTCCGGTATTATAAAATTTTACGATCAACTTTTGATTATTTGGTCTTGTATTGTTTTTGTTTGCATTTTATGAGTTTCGGTACGGTTCATTTCGGTCTTCTGTGGTGCTTGGTTCAAGGGGTTTTTTTTGTGCTGTCCCTACAAACACGACTGACAATTGAGTTTTATGCTTATAAACAGCATCAAATAAAATCGATTTTTATGCGAATTCGTTTGTTGTACGTTTCGATAGAAATGGTTTTTGGCAAACAGTGAATACTTATTTAAGTTGTCCAATTTGGCAGCGGTTCCTGTCTCAAACAATGCCCTTGACAGTGTTTGTGCTGAATGGTTATTCATGGTACATCGACTTTTGTGCGATCGTAGTTTCAAATAAAGTTCTTGGCCATAAAGTCTCGCAGTGAGTGAGTGGGTTACTTGTGAGTATGTGTTTAAAGTAGTAGACAAGTAAAAATATGCTTTTGAGAAATAGTGCAAATGCCATAACTGCTAAAAATTTTGATAAGTACTCAATACAACAGAAAAGAGGATAAATGACTCAACTAAACGAGTTTTCATTTAAAATTAAAACAAAATTTTCGCCGCAATGGTCTCGATACGTGGAAGTGTCGCTTTAGAAAAATTAGATTCATGCATATGACACTAGTTATGCTGAAGAAAGGAGTGTAATTTCTTTGAAAACTGGAAGCTGTGCTGCGTCATGCTTGATTTGTGCTGCAGTATTTCAAGACGAAATTTAAAACAAGGTCGTTGCGAATCTTAACAGACTAACTTTATATGCTCAAGACATCATTGTTTAGCTTCGGCTTATTGAAATATGGTTTTGGAAAATTGTTTCAAGAAGATATACTTGATGTGTCTTAAAAACAGATTTTATTCGCTTTATGCAACCACTTCCCTCTGAATGGTTAAAAATCTTGCACTTAACTTTAGTCAAGTTAAAATATTACTGCATTTTTAAATTAAATTTTAACTTTGCAAATATTACCTTGTATTTAAAACTCTACTGTACTTAAATTTAAACCAAAAAAAAAAAAATACAAACAGCTTCCTTTTAAGCTTTGGTATAAATTTTAGTAGAATTATGTTTTAATTTTTAGTTTTTAAAACAATTTAGACTAAATTCTAGTACTTTTGGATACTCAATTTGGACTTGGAACCGTAAATAGTTAACCTGGTAATACTAAGACTCAATACTAGGCGATTCGGTTCATATGTTGTAACAAACAAAAGTTAGTCCGGAGGTTAGACCAGTGAACTTATAAACGGTTATCGTGGGTTCAAATGTCACGTTGTTTGCTATTTTTTTTAATATTAATCCAAGCCTGTACTAAATTTAAAATCGAAGCCATATTAAAATCATATTTTATTATTTTATATTTTATTATTTTTATTATACTAGATTTTAAACCAAAGTTGGTGGGGACTTATATGTAGTAGAGAAAAGTTTTAATTTCAGTAAAAGATTTCTAACCCTGTAACTACTGGTCTATGGGACCGTTATAAAAAATGTTGAATAATTTTTACCTGAAAACTTTTTATCAATAGAACTTTTGACTAAAGCTTAGTATGCTGTAGAAGCGAAAATCAGCCTTTGTAGTCTAGTGGAGAGTGCGCTAGACTATCAACCCAAAGGTCCCTGGTTCGAATCCGGGTTCGGGCATGGTTCACTTTTTTGTTCTTTCCCACATTTAAGAATTATGGAAAACTAAAAAACCACAACTAAATTGTGGAAAATGTGGAATTAAGGGACAGAAACAGCTGAGGGCTGGAAATGCTTGCCGAGGTTAAGGCATAACACTAGCCTCGGTCAAAAGCAATTCAAATTGTCTTTCACGGTTGTTTCGCCTAATCAATAATTCACGTATGGTTTTCAATCAATTCCTCTAAAGAATCTATCCCTTTCCTTTCAAGTCAAAGACCAAACCTTGTTTGTATAAGGCGCATGCCTTGGTTCTTTGATCTTAAAAAAAAAAAAAAAAATCATCCGTAATAAATGCCTTGCGTTTTTGACAGCAAAAAGGTAGCAAAAGTTTTTTTCGTTGGTTAGTACGCTGTTGAACCGAAAAATTTGTTAAATACAGCCAAGTTCACAACCATTGGAGAGTTAAAATGTCAAAATTTTGCTGCTTTTTATATGGCCGTAAATTTAATTGGCGTGGAAATTTGACATTCAACAATAACGTTCAACTAACACATTCAATAAACAGGTTATAGTAAGTATGTGTTAGTGTTGAGTCTTCACCAAAATTTCGCTTGTAGAATTAAATGCCTAAAAATTTTCGTACCTACAGCATACTAAGCTTAAACAAGAAATTTTTTGTGTATGTTTTTGCAATCGAACTTTGAAAATAAAGCGGTTTTTAGATATTCTGAAAGAAATTGCTGCCGTTTTTTAGTAGTAAGATTTACATTTATATGATAAGTAATCTCTGGTTAGGGATAACATTTTCGAGTTACATACGCACCGTTTTGCTCCATATATTGTTGTCATTTTGAAGGTATTTTCATAATGTACAAACTTGTAGAAATCTTTATGTCTTTGGGCAAAACACTGCGGCAAGTGTTTTTTTTTTTAAATGGGTGTCACAAAACGATAAGTTGTTTTGTTTTAATTATTCTTTTTGTTGTGTCTTTTTTTAAATGGTTTTTTTAAAATTTTTCAATTTAATCCGAATATTTCATCAAATCTATGAGACTGCTTTGACTTTGTCGATTCCTTTGTTCATCTAGTTGACACACGTCTTTTTTCTAGTGCATTTCTAAATAACTTATTTAGACAACTAGATAACTAGTTGCATTGTTGTTAACTTCCTTTTTTTTCTCTAGTTAACTGCGAGTATTATTATTAGAGCTGAGTTTTTGTTGCAACGTTATTGTTGTTGTTCTTGCTGTTGTTTCCGTTCCAACAAAACTTATTTTTTTTCTTTAAACATAAATACAAATAAAGCTGTTGATATCTCTATGGAAACATAAAATAGATGTGAACCGTTTCATTCTTCTGACATTCTAACTGTATGGGTCTCCAGTGTTGCATAGCTTAATAAAACAACCTACTTGTATGTTGTCTGCATGAATGTGTTTGTGTGTGGGCTTGTGTATAAGTTTGAATGTATTTTAACGTCGCTGCCAGACTTTTGTCTTCTCATCATGCGCAAGGATATAAAAGTGATAAGAACATAAATGTGAATTGATTGAATGATGCTCGAGAGTCTAATAGTTTTGAAACGGTTTTTATTATGCCAATGCAAAGTGTAGAATTCTCGTCAGATTTAATTCTTAACTCAATGTCTATGCAGTTAAATAGGGATTTTCTTTGGGAAGTTCCGGTTATGTTTTTCAACATGCCAATCTAACCTCAGTCATTTAGTTAGCTTTAATGTTAAACTAGAAGTTTTGTAGAAATTTCAAAGTTTTATTTTTCATAGTGTAAGTGGATGCATCGAAATTTCAAGTAGCTCACATCTAGCTATAAAGCATTTAAAAGCTCACTGCTGTGGTTTTATCTAAAAGCTGTTATAAGATTAAGTTTTAAGGGTGTAAACTTTGGCTTTCTTAATGGGTCCTTAAAAATTTATATTCTGTGGTACTTTTAAATTTTTGCCTGTCTGGCTAGAAGTAGTTATGGGTAGGATAGTTGGTGTTGATTCAGCTGACTTTAATGAAATTTGATAATTATGCTTTAATTATGAACAATGAAAACACAAAAGTGCTTTGTTAAAAACATAAATTGTGTGAAGCTTTCTGTCATGGGCTAATAAGTTCGATCTGAGCATTTTGTTAATACATAACAAAACCGTAAGCAACCCAATCTGGCGAAAATATTTGCACACATATAATTTCTGCATAAAATATCTGCAGGAAAGGATGAATTGGTTTGAGTGTGTTAGAACAAAGTGCTCTGTAAACATCGACTAAAGAAAAACCGCAGAAATGCAACTAGCCACAAACTAGAAACTGAAATTTACGACACAACGCACACTCACACAAGTAAACAAAGACAACCACATGGAAATAATAGGGAATAGATTTGAAAATGGAGGCACTTTAACAAAATTGGAATATATGTTGAGGTCATACACGAATGCAAGAAGATACAAGATACAAATTGATTCAACAAAAGCAACACATGAAAGAGAGAAACAGTAGCGGTCCCAAAAATGCGGGCAAACAAGATGAATTGATTTTTTTGTTGAGAGGCTTATAATCGTATTGTATAGAAAGTGCAATGTAAAAGTATAGAATTGTTCCACAAATAGTTGGTCAAAGCTTAGTAAGACAGATGAAAACGATTTTTTAGATTTACCTAAATTCCATTTAATAAGCAGAACTACTCACTGAAGACAAGACTCACGCTAAAATTTGAAGTATGATACTAACAAAATTACTTCTAAGTTCAAGTTCCATTTTATCAAAACAGTTTTTTAATCCCACAAAATATATCGTCGTACCGCGTATCTGCCACCAGCAATACCGCGTATATTGAAAAAAGGCCAAAATGAATTTCATTTCAATTTTTGATCACTACTGATTGATTCATTTATTTTTACTTTTCATGAAATGCTTATTTGAAAACAAAGCAAATATATATTTCAATAAATATTCAGTTCCGTTTAAAATCCATTCAATAGCTTAAAATAAAATCAGTTTTATTGCATTGCTGTAAAATTTTGCTATCACCGTCTGTGTGTATGTGCAAGTGGCGGATACGCGGTATTGCACGCGCAACAACGATATGTTAATGTTACCAACTCTCTAATTCTATTCCATGGAATTTTAAAACTGCGATACTAAATTCGAAATCTTGAGCCGATTTCCAGATATTGTTTGTTTTAGGAGGCTCTGCCCAATGAAATTGTGAATGTTAATTAAATTTCAATTAGAATTGATTGAACAAAGGAAGCTTTAAAGCTGAACTTTTTATCGAGTATTTTAATTTATTTAAAAAAATTTTCATCATTCTGCTTGATTTAAAGTTATACAAAACACAGTGCCTTAGGTGTCTTCAGATGCTAAAACATTTCATTATACCAACTTATCACATTTTTCCACGTACAAGCATTTAAGAAGAAAGAAAAAAAAAATTAATTCAAATATAAGCACCAACAATAAGCATGAGTGACACAACATGACAGGAAATTGCATGGATGTCACTTTAACGTCCGTCCTAGCCTGAGGAAGAAATATTATGGGGCGTACGTAGGTGACTTACACTGAAGCTGACATTAGATGAAGAAGCAATAAGAAGCAGAAAGTGAAAAATTGTAAATGCAAATCCATACAAATGCAACATGATGATGCTGAAGTCGCCTGTGGTCAACATTGCTGCGCAGGACAGTTGCTTAAAGAGGCAACAACTGCTAAAAGCAAAAGAAACAAAAATTATTTTAAACAGGATATTCAGATAATGCATCTTAAAGTGCTTGAAAAAAATGTTAAAATTAATGTTAATGTTCATTTTAATGTTAATTTTAAAGGAGATTTTAGGCAAAAGAATTTCCTTTGCTTTTGAACTTGAAGACATATTTTAGAAGATGTTTTTTAAAAAAGTATATTGTTTAGACAAAAATTTAATTTACATGTTAATTTTACGTCATCAGTTTAAATAATAAAAATGTAGCTTTTTTGTCATATATAGTTTTGATATATAAAGATGGCGCTAAAGTTGGTGTGCTTAAAAGTAGGTGAAAATTGAGCCACATCATAGCTCGGCTCCAGGTCGTCTGAAAAAAAGCAAAATGCATTCGAAAGAAGACCCTTGAATCTATATATTATTACGCAAACAAAAAAATTGTGGCTCCATTTTACCTGTGTTTACGTCAGCATATTAACATAAATCTTTAACATCATTGGTAAGGTATTTTCGAGAACATTTGCAGAATATAATTTTTATTCGAATAAGTTGTCAATAAGATAGGTAAAACTTAGCAAATGTAAAAAACTTTTTCCAATGGGACAGTGCAAGCCAATTGCAACATAGCTCTGTTGAACATCGTTGCTGTAGCATACACGAGAGAGAAGAGAGTGACTCAGAACACTTCAACAGAGCTGTGTGGCATTGTTGTTGTTGCTGTTTCTTAATTACTCTCTCAAACTGATAACCTGAACAGAATGAAGCAATTTCATTCAATGAACCCATTGGTAAATAGACACATGACTTAACCAATTATTTCTTTTATACCTACAATGTAGCTACGAGACCTCCAACGCCTGTAGAGTTGATAATTGAGTTTTTGAAGTGAAAACTTCTTCAGGCTCGTTTAGCCATTTTGTGTAGAGGAAAATCTTTACTTTAACGAAACCCTTACTCATGACACGACATCCACAAATTAGGAGAAATGCCATATTTCATACAGTTTTAGTCGAATTAGCCAAAGATGTATAAAATGTAATAAATTTGGTATGTTAGTGCTATTAAAAAAAAAATTGACGACTACTTTCAACGGCTGTTAAACGACAAAACTGTTTGTTTGTTTGTTCGTCCTTTATCCCTGTCCTGACGCTAAGCCATTGAGAAATTTTATATGATTTTTGAAGTAAATGGACTTTAGATGATTTGAAAATATATTCAAAGCCAAAACTTTGATATTTTCATGTCCTTCAAGGATTTTCAAGAATTAAAAGTTTGTACTGAAATCATTTGCACCAAGTGATCTCAAATCAATTAAGATTTTAAAATGTGTCCACTTCACTAAAATTGCGCTATTAGTAATTTAGTAAACGCAAAAAACAACTAACGTCCGCTGCTCATTTTTTAAAAAAATTAGTATGATGCGGAAATTCCATGAATATTTAGGAAACGGCAAAATTAACATCGAAACAATATGCGAAGCAAACATAAACAATAATTAGTGCAATCGATACATGCAAATTTGTTTTACGTTCTGATTCTGATAACAGCAAGTACAAGGTACGTAAAATGAGTTGTGGATATGTATTAGCCAAAAGTATTTATCAATGTAATGTTTTTTAACTATGATAAACGTTTTTCAATAAAAATTAAAAAAAAACAAAAGACAAATCGCTTTTGATATGATCGAACTTCGACCACAGGCGATACTAGTATATATAATTTACCAAAATGGTATGGAAATATGGAAAATTAAGAAAATGATGAAGCGGGAAAAAAATCAAAAAATTTACTTTATTTGACTATATTGTTGCGTATAAAAACAAGACAAATTTTCCAAAGACGCCAATTTTGGTACATAATGTGTAGAACTACATTATGAATAAATTAAAAAAAAATAAATATATCAAAATCGGCCTATCGGATTAGCTTCCTTGCAGTAGTGTAGCCCGATTTGAAAAAGTATGTTTCGAGAAAAATGCGTTTTAAGTTACTGTGCCCGGTTAAAGCTACCCTTGCGCATCGGATTTTAAGCTCTGTTGAATCTGCTTCAAAAGTGGGATTAATTTTTTTTACATATTCTTGCATAGTTGCACAACAATAACACATTGCGACAGCCAAAATGTATCGGAGAAACCACTACTTGTTTCTAGTAGCACTCCACCTCATATTTCATATTTCAACATGACCTCATATTTCGTTTTGCCGCAGAGGGTCTACATATTTTTTCTAAATGGTCAGTTTATTCTATAGTTAGCGCCTGCATGATGAGAAAGTAAACAAAAAAGAAAATATCAATGAAGTTTGTAAGGGATTCATTCTCCCTGATCCACCACTTTTAACACATTTTTTTTTGTTTTACAAACATTTAAATTTTTTGCTTACTTCTTTGTTTCAATAGGTTAACTTTAAATAGCATTGTTTAGTCATGGTCTCTCCCACATGTGTATAGTAGAATATGTTATGCTTACGCATGCGTTTAAGGCCAATCAAATGCCCAGATCTAAGTTGTGCGTTCATATTAAATATAAGTTATTTTAAGCATTGTAACTAAAAATGTGTATTCTTATTCATTTTTTTCAACATTACTTAGTGAAATTTGCTAAGGAACACGATGGAGGCACTTCCAAGACCCTCGCTACAAAAAAATTCTACTCAAGCGAAGAATATAAAAAAAATATAAAATGTATATGAGTAGAGTGTTTTGTCAGGTACAATTGGAAATACCACTACTTTATTATCCAAACATTTTTGTTGGGCAAATGAATCCCTTACAAGCTTCTTTATGTTTTTCTTTCTCATTTTAAATTATAATAAAAATTCGAAATGGCCCTACCTGCAGAATGAATTGACCATTTAAAAAAAATGAACACCATCTGCGACAAAACGGAGTATGAGGTCGTGTCCTGGGAGAACTCCTCTACTAAAAACAAGCATTGGTATCTCCGATACAATAAAAAAGTTCTAAATTGTCGCACAGTGTAATTAATCAAACAAAAACTTAAATTTAAAAAATTTATTTGTTTAAAACCTTCTTTAATGTAATTGCTGGTGTTAGTGCTAGTGCTAGTGTTAGTGTTACTGTTAGTGTTAGTGTTAGTGTTAGTGTTAGTGTTGGTGTTAGTGTTAGTGTTAGTGTTAGTGTTAGTGTTAGTGTTAGTGTTAGTGTTAGTGTTGGTGTTAGTGTTAGTGTTAGTGTTAGTGTTAGTGTTAGTGTTAGTGTTAGTGTTAGTGTTAGTGTTAGTGTTAGTGTTAGTGTTAGTGTTAGTGTTAGTGTTAGTGTTAGTGTTAGTGTTAGTGTTAGTGTTAGTGTTAGTGTTAGTGTTAGTGTTAGTGTTAGTGTTAGTGTTAGTGTTAGTGTTAGTGTTAGTGTAAGTGTTAGTGTTAGTGTTAGTGTTAGTGTTAGTGTTCGTGTTAGTGTTAGTGTTAGTGTTAGTGTTAGTGTTAGTGTTAGTGTTAGTGTTAGTGCATGTGTTAGTGTTAGTGCTAGTGTTAGTGTTAGTGTTAGTGTTACTGCATGTGTTAGTGTTAGTGCTAGTGTTAGTGTTAGTGTTAGTGTTAGTGTTAGTGTTAGTTTTAGTATTAGTGTTAGTGTTAGTGTTAGTGTTAGTGTTAGTGTTAGTGTTAGAGTTAGTGTTAGTGTTAGGCCTTTTCCACACTTGGTCAACGCAATACCAATGAAACATCAACGCAACAGCGAAACAGACTTGCTTCAAAAGTCATGCAACATATATTTATTATTTAATATTTAACACTTGCTTATTCATCCTGCAAACTATTTCTTCTTCTTTTAGATTCAATTAATGAAGAAAAGAACTAATTAATTAACTTATTCACCTTGATTAATACTGCACTACAAACAATTCACAAAACAAACAAACTGATGCAACAAGTCGCCGATGAAAATTGCTGAAAGCCGCGTTGCGTTGAACTGGTTGAGAACGTGTCGAGAACTTGTTGCGTGCAAGTTGCTTAATCTGAAGGTTCCGGTATAAATACACAGGCTAGCAACTTTAAATTTTTGGAAATTTTTTCAATGTGGAAAAGGCCTTAGTGTTAGTGTTAGTGTTAGTGTTAGTGTTAGTGTTAGTGTTAGTGTTAGTGTTAGTGTTAGTGTTAGTGTTAGTGTTAGTGTTAGTGTTAGTGTTAGTGTTAGTGTTAGTGTTAGTGTTAGTGTTAGTTTTAGTGTTAGTGTTAGTGTTAGTGTTAGTGTTAGTGTTAGTGTTAGTGTTAGTTGTAGTGTTAGTGTTAGTGTTAGTGTTAGTGCAAGTGTTAGTGTCAGTGTTACTGTTAGTGTAAGTGCTAGTGTTAATGTTACCCAGAGGGAAATGTAGCTAGTGCTATGAAAAAGAAGTTGGTACTGCTATTATTGGTGCCATGCTCGTGTATTGATGAGTTTTTCCGGAAGGTTGACCTTTTGAAGGTTCTCAGTTTTTTTATATCATTTCATTTAAAAAATTTAAAAAAAATTAGACAAGATTTTAAAAAATAAAAATACAAATAAAAAAATTTTTTTTTTCCGGGCCTGGTTTCGAACCCAGGTCTCCAAATCCTAACACATTACATATGATATAATATAAATGCTTTTGTTTAGATCAACATTTTTTCTTATAGTTTTGTATGGAAAAATAAAAAAATTTTAAAATTTTAAATGAAAAAATTGTAATAAAATTTAGATTTTTTTAAAAAAAATTTTTTGTCCGAGCAGGTTCTCGAACGTGCGTTCCGGAAAGATTAATTGCATTTGTAATGATGCAGAATAAGCGAAACTTTTTAACAACTAGGTTAGACGAGTGGATAAGGTGTGGACCGGCACACGAGAGGACGTGGGTTCGAATCAGGAGATAATGGTCAGTGCCCAATTTGGTTTCAAGTTAATAATGCATGCAGAGTTCCGCCTGTATAAAAATAACACAAATTCTTTCAAGAAAATCGTTTAGCATCCTTAAAAGAGCGCTTCTAGAAGGCCTTTTAAGAGCAGCGAGAACGGAAGGCCGTAAAATTTTCCTATCTGCATATGTATATGTGTATATAAAATCGTTCGTGCGGGTTTGTGTTCGTTAAGACCTTAGGAACGGCAACACCTAACGCCATCAAATTTACAAAATCTGCTATCAAGGTTATTATCTTAAATAATAAAAAAAAAGTTGCCACATCCCCTACTACCGCCCACAAATCAATAAAAATGCTGAAATAAATATTTCTGACAAACTTGACTGTATTGGACTAAAAATTTTTAATTCAGTTCGTATGGTTACTTTTGAAAATTTGAACTATGCTTACGCCCCTTTTTCAGGGGGTAAGGGTGGAGGGAAGTAAAGCGCCTCAGGTATAAGCTGAATTGAGGTGCAATTTTGGCAGTCAATTTGTTAAGAGTAAGGAAAGTTTACGAAAATTTTTTGCCACGCCCATTTTAACGATCTCAAATCAATAAATGGCTTCGGACGGTTTTTGTCGCATTATGCTAAAATTTTGTAATTTAGTTCATGTTTGGAAACAGAACTGAAAATGTGCATGATCGCACTACAGTTCAGATATTAAAAATTTTTTCTTCCCGATTAGCATGAAAATTCTTAGAAGGCAGTAAGGCAGTCTGAGGCAGGACAAAGTCTTCCCTGGATTACTAGTTTCATATAAAAAAGAAAGTATACTTGCATATGAGTGCGCAAGGGCTACGAAATCTATGTGCAGGCGTGCTAAAAGCTCTTCGCACCGCTGCCATTGTCTACTGGGTAATAATGAAATATCTTTCCTACTGCCATTAACAATACATGGTAGCAGAGAAAAGTCCCTTCCCTGCTCGGAAATGGTTAAAATCGTAAAAATTACAATTCTTTCGTTTTATGTGAAACAATTTTTAATAATTGTATAATTTTAAGAAGAAAAAAAAACAACAAATTGTTGAACAAACTCATCCAACGATGCCAACACCAATACTAACAACGACTCAATGTAAACACACACTCATGCAATTGCAATAATTATTCATGGTTCCCGTTTGTTGCGCTCAGCCAAATGCAAAGAAAATAAATATTGTGCTTTTATTTGACTTTAACTGCACTCTAAGGTGCTGCAGCCGCATACTAGCAAGCCATTTCCGCTTTCATCTTCCTCTCTGCGTCGAGCTCCTCATGTTGTAGCTACAGCTGCTCTAGTCGCTTATGAAAAAAGCTCTCAACATGCCGACCAAAGTTTATTAAAGCGCAGCTGAAAGAACCTTCTGCTGCTTTTACCGCAGCTCATCTTAGAATTTATTTGAATTTTGGTTTTTGCTTGAATAAATATTTGAGTAGAAAAAATAAAACAAAAAAGATCATAATAACTAGAAGAAGGAATTGCAAAGTAGAGGAACAAAAGAAAAATAGGAGGGAAAGTAGAATGTGCCGGCAGCGTTCTTTTGACCGCCAACCGTAGTCTTGAAGAGCTTGGCGTTTATCAGAATGTGATAGAAAGCCAGTTAACAGCTCAAGGAATTCATTGCTGGGAATTGAATGTAATTGTTTTCAAGAATATATAAGAAAATTATCTGTTTTATTGATTTCAAATTAATTTATGCTATCTTCTTGTCGGTTCCACACATGTTTGCATCTTGATATTGCCAATGTGAAAACTGTTTTATTACTATTAGCTACTATTATTTGCTGATTAAACAAACACCTAGGCAATCGTTAACTTTTCCTTAACTCGCTTTTTGATTCTCACTCTGCTCACATGTCTTTAACTTGAGTACAAAGTATAATGTTCCGTATCGCTGCAAAAGCACATTTTTCATGAGCGTGCCAGGAGCTTTATTCGCACACATGCATGCTAATCAGGCTGCGCTGGTGTTCTTTTTTATGCATGTTCTCTAGGGTCTACTTCCAAAGGATTACCTTTTTATGTAGAGGTCTTCCTTTCTGAATTGAAACAGCATGAGAAGAAAAACTAGCTGTTTGAGAAATTTCATAAAATTGTTGCCAATCCATAGAGAGTATTCGAAGTTGTCGGAACTGTTGTAAAGGAAGGCAATGTTGTCTGGAGAAAAGCTTAAAATATGCGCTTTAAGCTTAAGTGCAAATCAAAAGAGATTAAAAACTAAAGCAAAATTATCGACACAGGAAAGATGAAGAACTTTGAAAATTTAAGTGGCTGCTGCCTTATTAGACGATGAAATTAAAATTGGAATCTAGGGAATTTTCTCAAAAAAGAGCTTAAGGCGATTTTATTTTCAGAATGAAAAAAAAATTACACACCTACTTCGTTATACAAAATATTTTTGTTAATTTTATATGTCATTTCTTCAATAAATCTTCAATTTCGAAATGAGGAATATCACTTTTTGCTTGCATACTCTGAAAATTGATTGTAGAAAGGGTGGACACTTTGAAAATTTCTGTAACAAAAATTCAAAGTGCAAAAATGATGAGATTATTGCAATTTATTATTATTAATGCTAAAAAAATTATTAAAAAATTCACCAAAACAAATGTGGACAGAATGAGACAACGTGGTCTAATGTAATCCATGACATTCACATTATTATAACACATATCTTTACTAAATATAAAGTAAGTTTAAACACCATAGGTTTCACTCGGTTTCCATATAAAATCAAATTGTCAAAATATAATTTAAAAATGAATCATTTTAAGATTTCAAATTAAAAAAAAAATGTGTATGGTAAATGCTAGCGTTCGTACGTTACATTCGGATACATTTTTTCGTAAATTTCGCAAATCTTATTAACAGTTTTTCAATTAAGATGTATCTGGTTAAATAGCTCTTCATGAGTATAATTTTTAATAATTATAGCATCTTATCGCAGTTTACCTAAAATTTGTTATTTTTTGCGTGCATTCGGACATTACTAAAAAAGGAAGTTTTTGGAGACTAACACTCGAACTTAGAATATTTCTGCGAAATGGTAGATCGCACCTCGATCAGTGTGTGGGAACAAAATAATCCAAATTTAATAAGTTTAAAAAAGGGCAAACATCATCTCAAATATCGTATTTTTAAAGTCACAGTTAACAATTTAACTTGTTCGGACGTTATGTGTCGGACGTCACATATTTTTCCATTGAAGTTCAATTGGGTAATTAAGTAATTCAGTAGCTAAGTTTTTATGCAATTTAAGTATGTAATTTAAGTAATTAAAGAAAAAATTGAATATATTGTTCTTTCCTTGCTTCTTTCCTTGCCTCAGCCATTTTTTCATTAAAAATTTTACGAAACATTTACTAAACATTTACGAAAAAGAAAAACTACATTTGTGAAACAGTGCATGTTACTTGATCATCATGGTAAATGAATTTATGTTTAAATTACTTAAATTAATAAAGTTGAAACAATTCTCTTATTTCATATAACAAAATAATATGTTTTTTATAAGATTTAATTTTTTGGTCACGGTTTTCTGTGGATTTACCCACATACTAATTTTTCAGCTGTATAAAGCTCTGCCTTCTGCAAGGCTGTTTGTCTTGATATGATACTTCCATTATATCATACTATCATATCGCACCATCATACAAAACCATAAATTCTTAGTCTGCGGACAGAGTAAACGCTGATGCGAGCAGGCAGGCAGGCAAACGCAAGCAGGTACCTGCTCAGTAAATAAGCCGTGCAGAGTGAATGCGAGCAGGTCAGATCAGATCAGTGCGAGAAAAAGTTTGGGGTGATTACGATTTCCATGGCCCCTTGATTTGAGTATGCAGTTTTGAAGTTCTCTTTGAAAAGATAAGATTTGCCGAAGAATTTATCAATAAGTCGTTGAGTTACCGAGATATCGATTTTTCAAAAAAAATTTTTACTCAATGGAACCAATATTTATATTCGGCTATATCTTTGCTAATACTTGTACGATCTGAATGATTTAGGTGTCATTCGAAAGATATTAAAAATGTTTTTAATATGGAATGAAAAAAAAATATGGTCTTGCCTATTACAAAATGTACTTTTTCTGTAAAAGGAGCCAGACAGACTTTTATCAAAGGTTGTTTGTTGTATTCTGAAGTACATATTGATATTTTTACTAATTTTTATAAAAAAAAGTGGCTCTGACTTTTACAAATTGCACTATTTTTTAATGATACCCAAATTATCCCGATCGGTCAAATATTAGCATAGATATAGTCGAATTTACATTAAGACTTTTAGTAAATTTGTTTTTGAAAAATCGATAACTAGATAACTAATATATTTATCAATAAATCCTTCAGTAAATCTTATTTTCGCAATGAGCTCTTCAAAACTGCATATTCAGATCTTGGAGCCACGGAAATTGTAATTGTGCCAAAAATTTGTATTTATTTTTTCCCCTATTGCTTTCTATTTTGCATCCTCCTCTAATGGCGTTTATGAACAATTTTTATGTTCTATACATAAATAGCACTCTCTTCAAAAGAGCTACAACTGAAAAAATTTCATTTCCATTAAAAAAAAAGAGACAAAATTATTTTTTTTAATTAAAGAATAAGAATGTGTGTACAAAATTAAGATAGCCGATGTATATGATCACAAATAGTCTTACACGAAAAAGTATATATGTAAACATTTTGAGTTGTGACTCTTTTGAAGAGAGTGTGCGATATGTATTGCCACTATAGAATTTCACTGAGAATTTCAAACTAAAATAGGCGTTTTCTTCGGTGGCTAGAAATGTTCCATTGGCCGATAAGATAACTCTCCAGAAATTTTATCCAAATCGGACACCGATAAAGTAAGGCTCATTGCGATTTAATCTTATTAAATTGGTATAAAGGGAGAAAATGAGGTGTTTCGTCATTAAAATGTGTATTAAAATTCTGTAAACTGATTAAATAATTCTGTACTTTTAATCAATACTTACTTATTTACTTAGTTGGCGCTACAACCGTATGTCGGTCTTGGCCTCATCTAAGAATTTGCGCCAGCCATTTGTCTTTCGCTTGCTGGCGCCAGTTGGGAATTCCAAGCTTCGTCAGGTTGTCCTCTACTTGGTCTTTCCAACGAAGATGCGGTCGTCCTCTTCTGCGTTGACCGCCGCTGGGTACCGAATCGAATGTTTTCTTCACTGGAGCATCGTCTTTCATGCGCTGAACATGACCAAGCCAGCGAAGCCGCTCGATTTTAATGCGCTTGACTTTTAATCAATAGAAGATTCAAATACCTGTACAACATGTCATCGGTGAGAAAAAACGGATGAAAATTACCAGAGTTGTAATATTTTCGAAAAGATTATATTTTCTTTCTTGTTGTAATAAAAAAAAAAATCGTAAAAATCCAAATTTTAAAAAATTGCAAAAAATTTTGTTAAACAATTTCTTGCAACAACACTTAATACAAATACAAAAAATTGTGTCATTAATTTACATAACTTGGTCGTTATGGCATTTTTTTTAGAAGTGTACCCTTTTGAAAATGTTAAGTTTGAGTACGTTTACGAAAAAAATTCTCAAAAATCCAAAAATTCAAAATATTAACCAATAACAACAATAATTCTTAAAGCATAGCCTTTAGCTATTTTGGGCATTAAATTAAAGAAACCAAAATTCTAAGAAGAAAGTTACAGCTGGTGAAACTTGATTTTTTGTTTTCTGGCATTTTGAACACAAAAAAAAAAAAAAATAAAAAATCATAAAAACGTTATATCTCATTTGAAATTATTTTAAAATTTATACTTTTTAAATATTTTTGTCTTGTGTGTTACAAAAATTTTGGAATTTGGGGGCTGCCAACATATTAGACTCTGGTTTTACTTAATTAAAAAAATGCAAAGCCAAGCAATTTAATTTTTTATTGTTTTATTTGTTTTATACGTATTTCTTTTGTTTCGTACATGCCCAATAATTGCCCATTAGATCAATCTATCATTTTCGCTTGCACAACTTATCCTGCACAATCTTAATCGACGTTAACCAAATGTGTCAATACCCACCAAAAACAACCCTCACACACACATAAACATGTACGCGGTCGCTGCTGTTGATGTTTGTTTCGTTCAACGCTTTGTTGTTTTTGAATGTTTTTGTTGTAATTGGTCTTGTATTCTAAAGATAATAAAAAAAAATCAGTTTCCTTGAAAAATTAAAAAAAAAACAACACAAAAAGAACAAATTCAGTTGCGAGAATCCTGCGCCAGCCTGGTTTCTCGCAACAACCTGATCTGATCTGATCTGACCTGCCTGCTTCCACTCTGCACACTTCGAGCAGGCTTATATGAAATCGAATGAAACGAGTTTTCTCGCATTGGGACAATTAAGCAAACCTAGCTGCCTGCCTGCCTGCCTGCTCGCATCAGCGTTTACTCTGTCCGCAGACTTAAGCAGTACAAAATAGAAGTAGAAGTAGTAAAAAAAAGGAAGAGTAGAAAATTATAGTTGAAAAAGTAGTCAAAAATTGAAGTCAAAATAGTAGCATAAAATTAGTATCAAATAGTAGTAAAAACATAAATATCATACCTTAGCACTGTACAGTGTTATATCATACTTTAGCACTATACCACAGTTTTATATGACACCATCGCACAATACCATCGAAGTAATCGTAGAAATAAAAGTCTAAAATAGAAGTAAAAAGGAAAGTATTATTTATAGTAGTAGAAGTAGTAGCAGTAGAAGTAGTAGTATTAGTAGTAGTAGAAGTAGTACTAGTAGTAGTAGTAGTAGTAGTAGTAGTAGTAGTAGTAGTAGTAGTAGTAGTAGTAGTAGTAGTAGTAGTAGTAGTAGTAGTAGTAGTTGTAGTAGTAGTAGTAGTAGTAGTAGTAGTAGCAGTAGTAGTAGTAGGAGTAGTAGTAGTAATAGTAGTAGAAGTATTATTAGTAATAGCAGTAGTAGTAGTAGTATTATAGATAAATACACTTTACCAAATACATATAACATTTTTTCCAGGTGTATAATAATTTTCACTCTAACACCTTAATAATTCCATATTTTTTTTTTATTTTAGTTGCATTAGTGTCTTCTTCCCCGTCATGATGCCGGCATATTTTTATTTTTGTTTTTGCCATTAGGTCAAAGAATCAAAATTTACAGTCATACTATAAACTTTTATTGTAGCTCTTGTATTTAGCGAGCGGTGATTGCGGTGAGTTTTTTATTTTGAAAATTAAGTACTTTTGAATTGTAATTACTAAGGCTAGGGAATCTCATGCAAATGCATGTTTTTACTGAGCATCTTAAAATGGATAAGATAAAGTTATCTTTACATTTATCTTTACAAATGGCATTCAATCGTTAGTACATAATTTTGCATATTTTGCAACAAATGCATGGTTTTGCATATTTTTGCTTGTTTTGATTTGCAAAAATTTCAATTAAGTGAGGCATATATTGGAAAAATATAATTTATAGTTATTACTTTTATGTTCACTTCATATTTTTGTTGATTTTTTTAAATTATTTTTATATGTATTTTAAAATGAATTGTTATTCTTTTTTTTTAAATCAAATGCAATATTTATTTGTAAACCGATTATACAATATTGTAAAAACTTTTTAATTGCATATTTTACATGTTTTTAGCGCATATTTTCGACTTTTAAGTGCATGTTTTATGCGCACTTTTTTCAATTTGTTAGTACACGAGATTCCGAGCCCTAGTAATTACAATTACTGGGAGTTTGCCTATTTTTTCATAAAAAATTAAAGATTAAAAAGACTTTAATCTTAATAATATAACAGTTTAATTAATAATAAAACAGTAAGATAATAAAAAATATAAAAAATTAAAGTTAAAGCAAATAAAATTAATTATAAGATTAAAAAATTAAAAAAATGTATAATAATAACAAATTCACAAAAAAAAAAACATAAAAACAAATAAAACAAAAAATAAGAAAGGATATCTGAAAAACTCCACGCGGTTAAAGCTCGGAAAATGAGAATGCCATCTGACTGGCAAGAAACTGAACCATTTGGAATTACTTGATTCATTATTTTTACAGTGTACATATACATAAGTTTGCTGTCGCGGACTCTGCCAACACTCGTGTTATTGGTTATTCGTTGTTGCATCCAGATTTCAAAATTGTTGTTGTTGTTTGCATTTGTTGTTGTTGTAGTTGTTGTTTTTGCACTCTCCAAATAATTTTCATGGGCATCGCTGGTTTACACCATCTCACTTCCTATCACACATGCAAATTTTGACTTGTCGTAATACACAGTAGGACAATGTCAAGCGGCCTTTATAAATCAGAGGTGAATAAATTTCATAAGTCAGAGTCCACTTCTTACTTCCGGTATACCTATTAGTCACAGTGTAACTAATTACCTACAGTATTACCTATAAGTCAGGGAGGCACTTATTACTTCCTGTATTACCTATAAGTCAGAATGTAACTAATCTCCTCCCGTATTACTTATAAGCTTAAGCGAAACACATTACCTCCAGGATTACCTATATACTACTACAGGAATTATTCAAATAAATTATAGAAGGAAAAATAAATAATACTAATTAAACATATAAATTTAAAAATTTTAAAAATCAGTCTGTTTAATTTAAAATTAAACAAAATTTAATAAAGTTTTTAATAAACTTATTTTTTTAACCTCTTTAGTAAAGTCCTTCTTTACATGTACACCTGTTATTACATATGGGCATTTCCACAGAAAAGTCTACCGCGGATAAAAAATTAAAACTTATTAAAAACTTATTATTTTTTGATATTATTTAAGAGGAAAATTTTTATTTAATTAATTAAGGCAGTTTATGCATATATTAATTTAGCATGATGATAAAATCGTCTGCACCGTTTGACAAATGTAGTTTTTCTTTTTCGTAAATGTTTCGTAAACTTTTTTGTTTTAGTAAAAATGGAAGGCATTGGCTAAAGATAATGGAAAAATGGTTAAGGCAAGGAAAGGACAATATATTAAATTTCCTTTTTAATTACTAAATTACATAATTGCTTCACTACCTAATTACTTAATTACCCAATTAACCTACAGTGGAAGGTGAAGTAACGCAACGCCAGATCAAAAAGCCTAATAAAAAAACCCAGACAAGGTTTTTAAATTTTATCTCTTGGAAAATAAACGTTTGTTATTTTAAACCCTTCTAAGAAAAGTTGTATACAAAAAGTCTTGCCCAATTCAGAGAGTTTCGCAAATTTTGTAATCCAAGTCAAGAATCACTTCCGTTTTTTGTAACGTAACGCCTGCACATGTTTTTGCTTATATATTTGAATCATTAGGGTCGATTGTTGTTACTGTTTTTACTTAATACAGTGCTACTTAATTACTACGCAAATATATAAAACCTTTTTAAAAATGATTCGTTTTCAATTTTTTTTTTTAATATTTCTTCGTACAAATCGTCCGTAGCGCCAGTTTGGAAATGCCCATATATAATATTAATTTCAGAGTACTAATTTAAAACAAGGTAATGCACAAAAAATAATTTATTTCATTTTATATTCGCCACGCCCAGTTTTAATGTTCAATTTATTGAAAAACATAAAAATACAAGAAAAACTCAAACAACTGGGACAGATGAGACATATGGAATGCTATTTAAATTACTGTAAAAATGATCACGCTTTCTACAAAAACTATAAAAACCTCTTCTTTGACATTATAATCATTTCTACTTCAAAAACTCAAACCAATTCGAAAAGAGAGATTAAATTTTTTACTCTTTCAAAAAAAAAAAAAAAAAAAAAAAATTAACACAATTTTAATCAGGTTGTTTTGAAAATGTCCTCAAGTGTTTATAAATACAGATATTCCAGTAAACTCAAGTGACACTTTTACTTTCAATGCACTTGATTTTCTAGACCGTGGCTTGTGATTATGAGAAGTCAGCATTTGTTTGTAACTTTTAAACATTAACCCATATATTATCGCTGCTCGTTTCATCGAACAGTAATTTTGCCTATTTTCAATAATTTTTTAGTCTATAATATTAAATTATATTTTAGCTTTTAAATAATTTTTTAGTCAAAAATGTTAAATGACATTTTAGCTTTCCAAAAAAAAAAAAACTACTTGAACCCTCTCCACACCTGTAATTCGTTGCGGGGTAGGGTTCAAAAATACCTACCTGACAGATGTTTCTTTAAAATTATATTAAAAATATAGAATTAAAAAAAAACAAAAACTAAATATGAGGTTTTGTAGCCACTAAACCAAGCAATGTTTATAAAAAATTAAGACTTAAGACGTTAATAATTAGACATTAAGTTTATTTAGACTTTTTAAAATGAATTAAAAAAAAATTATTGGTAAAATAAGGGCTAAGTAGAAATAAAACAACTCACAGTCGGAGCTTATTTTATATATCAGAATCTTAAAAACAGCTTTCTTGGAATACTTTTTTAGTTTTTGTTATTGATATCAAAAGTTTACTATTTTTCTGATCTTTTGATCTCATTATGGTTTTAACATCATAATTTAATGACACCGTTTTTTCTTCTATAAAAGCGAATTGTTAGGACAACAGCATCAGAGTGAAAAAAAAGTTGATATTATCTTTAGAGTAGATATGATCATTAAAGAAACTTCAGGAGAAGCTCTTAAATTTGCTATGAACTACTGTTATCAATAAATGAACTGTTAATTATCTCTGAGGAATTAATTATTTGGATTTATGTATGCTAGATTTATTAACCCATTTCCGGCAGCTCCTTAACTACTGGCCCAAAATCGATGAAACTTCGTCCAGAGTCTATATATGTTCCTAAACTTTATCTGGCAATATTTAAAACAGCAAAGGGGCTCTAAATTTATCTAAACATAATATTTAAAACATATGGTAGTTACTATTGAAAAGCAACTTTCGATATTGTGATTTGAAATTTTTCCAGAATTTTCAAAAAAAAAAAAAAAAAAAAAAAATAAAAAACCCAAATATTGAGACGCGCCGCGGGCGTAAAATTCAAGTAAACGACCGAATCGCCTAAAACCAAAAATAATGTATATTGTCAAAGGTTCATACCAACATAATCCCTACAGTGCCAGGTAATATCACTTTCGCGCTCACCTGGAGAAAATAATAAAGTTACTGGTGCAAAAATGCATCAATAGCTGAAAATGGGTTAAGGCTTTTTCAGCTTTTTAATAAAGCTTTTAGTTAATCTATTTTAAATTCATTAAATATAGCAACAATATATTGGCAATAGCAACAGCAAAACAACAACAATAAAGCTGACATAATTTGAAAAGAATTTCGAAGACCGAAACATACACATACTGGAACACCCACGCACACACACACATACATATAAAGACAAAATTCTTCACATAACATCCGGACATAAGACTCAAGTTTGAAAAAGGATTTAAACAAAGTCCTTGGCAGCATCATCAAACAAAGTGAAAGAGAACAAAAAAATATTGAAACACTAAAACACAAGCAGAGCAAAACACATACACACACACACACACTAAAAAATATCAGTTCAGTATTAATGCACACACATACACAAAGAAACACATATTCAGCTTCACTTAAGGATACAATCAAACATCAAAATTCGACACTAATACACAGAAAAACCCTTCAAAGTAATGAAAATCATTTCTCAACTACGTCAGTTACCAAAAAAGCTAAAATAACTTAAGAAAGGAGGCAACAGAGGAGCAACAACAGCAACCTAAGCCATCCAAGGACTAAACGTCAAACAGAAAAAATTCAAAAATAAAAACGAAAAATCAAGCATGGAATGAAACAATGAAGACATTGTTTATAAACTAGATGATGTTGTATAACGTAGATGTTGTTGTTGTATTGCATTTGCTCTATTCGAATTCCTTGTAGTCATTCTTTTTATTGTCGTTGGTATTGTTATTTTTCCTGTGTCAAAACTACAACCCAAACTAATGGCAAAGATAATCAACAGAGAACAAACACAGCTCATCGACTGATTGTGTCTGTTGTACTAGAGTGTGAGTTAGTCTGTAAATGTGTGTATGCATGTTTAAAGCTGATTTTATCGTGAGTGCAGGTGAAGCTCTTTCTACACACCAGGCTCAAATTTAGGATAATGGAATCTGTCGTATAACAAAATAAAACTAGAGCCCAACAAAAACAACAAGCAACCAAGCCAGCCAACATTTGAAACCAGCAAACATAAAATAGTTAAATAGTATTTTAAATCTAACCAAAAATATTCGAAGGCTGAGTCTTAAAAATTTAATGCTGTTCAAGCAAAATAAAGTAGCAGCCTTTTAGGCGCATAAGCCAACAAAAGCTTTACTATAAAAGTGTATATGTTCGAGGGAGGCAACAAGAGCACTTTAACAAAACAACATCAACAAAAACAACAAAAATAACAACAATAAAAACAAGAGCAACAACAAAAACAACAACAACAACAGCAAATTGAATACACCTATCAACAGAACAGGTAAATTAAGCCGGAGGTCCGGAAAGTGACTACATGCTAAATGCTAGAGCAAAAAAAAATGTGCACTGAAAAAAATATTGTAAAATAAAAGAAATGTGTTATCAATAACGACTTTTGTGTTCAAAATTAAGCTATCAGACACTGATTGAATTAAATGAAACAAGTGTATCAAGAACTAGAGTTCGCCACTGAACAAAACTCGACCTTTTCGCATACATTCTCTGTTGATTCAATATAAAATTAAAGTAAAAAAATAAGGTTTTCACCTTAGGATTTGGCATCACTTCTACTTCCCTAATTAATTAGCCACAAGTTATATAAGATTATTATATAATGGATCAATTGTTAGAAGAGTAAAAAAATTGCGTCAAATAAGGCACCCGACAGAAGCGATGCTTTTTTCACAGATTTAAAATTTGTGAAAAAATTATTTGACGAATTGTCAGACAAATACTTGTTTAAAACACACCATAAATTGAAGAAAGATTTACATAACTGAATGAAATAATGTCTGCATTGTTAAATATATACATTCGCGGTCAAAAAAAAAAGCCGAGTTAATAATTTGATAACTAATATTATTTTTCTTGAATTATAACACAGTGTGCCGAAACCATAAATATACACGCATATCCAAACTTTATAAAAATTCTTAAAGAAGAACATGTTGAGAGTCCATTCCACTTGATTTGACCTCTCAAGGTCATCACAATTTTTTTCAACTTATTTTTAAAGTGTTCGAATTTTGTTGTGCCGACATTAATTGCATTTTTACAGAATGGTAGCAAACACAAATTACATAGGAATCAGTTTTTGACAAAAAAAAAGTTAAAATTGCCGCCATTTAGCAAACTCTTAACCGATTTCGATGTTATTAAATTAAATGGAAAGGCATATTTACGTGCAATTAATTTTTGTGAAAATGCAAATGGCACAAATGGAATATTACTTAGTTAAAATTTATAGAAACACCATTTTTTTTAAGTTAAAAAAAGTACAAGAAATTACTGCGCTACACGCTTCATTTTATATTGTATTGAATATCTTTTTACATAACCTTATTTTACGTCGAATTCTATTGAAAAAAGTTGTATGGCTGTAAAAATGCAATTAATATCGGCACAACAAGCTTCGAATACTTCAGCTTTAAAAATAAGTTGAAAAAAATCGTAATGACCTTGAGAGGTCAAATCAGGTGCGATGGACTCTCAACCTGTTCTTCTTTAAGAATTTCAAAAAAGTTTGGATGTGCTTATTTATTTATGGTTTTGGCTTTCTGTTTTATAATTCAAGAAAAATAATATTAATTCTGTGTTCACAAGGAACACAAAATATGTGCAGACGTAAGTGATGATCAATTCTGGGCAAAACATGGATATCTGCATACTTCCAAAAATTGGCAATAAAGTAAATTCCATATCGCTTTTTTACGATATTTTGAGTTTAGTCATTATTCCTTGTGACCACAGAAATATCAAATTATTAACTCGGCTTTTTTTTGAGCGCCAGTGTATTTATTGATAGGTGTCAAAATTATTTGCAGAAACTATTTGTAAACTCATTTGTGGTCATATTATTGTTGAGTTACTAAATATCGTATAAAAGAAAAGAGAGAAAACGACAACTAAAGTGACAAAAATTGCCAGTTACTTAAGATCTATTGAACCTCCAAGTCCAGTTCTTATTAATAATAGCTTTATAGTTTATGCTTTTGCTGTTGTTTGGGATCTGCTCTCTTAAGGTGCATCTTTAAGGACATCAAAAATTAATCATTGCGCTAAGTGGCTTACACATTTACTATTATTGTACTACCACATAGTCTAGCCACAATCTAATTGCTTAGTAACTAATAATAAAAAACTCTGCATAATGTGATAGTGTGTAGCTCAAAGGATTGTAATTCTCAGATCCGACTTGTTATCTGAATGTCGCGAGTTTGAACACCGGTAAAATTAGAAATATATTTACGAATTCAAGAAAAATCTATCGTTTTTCTCTGTCAGTTTTTGTGATGTTTTCGCAAGTAAATCAACAGATTTTTTTGTGTATAAAAATATATTAAAATGATAGAACAAATAAAAAAAATTTAAGGAATCAAGTTTTTTGTATACATAGTATGTTTGTATGTTCATGTTTAGATCTTAAATACCATGTCCTTGTATTCCAATTTAGATTTATAAATTGCCATGTTTTTATTTTAGACAATTTCTGAACAGGTTGTCGTAAATTATTGATAACAACTCGAGATGGTATCGTCTGATTTGGTTAGCGAATAGTTTTAAATTTATTATATAAAAAATAATGTTATGACACATTTACATTTAATTTTTTTGGTGCAAATACAAAAAAAAAATTACTTTTCTCATTTCATAAAATATTAAAAACGACAAAAATGTCTAATTTAGAACTTGTTTGAAAAGATAGCAAATAAAATGAGCCATTGTTGATAAAAATCGATGTAGAAATTTTACTAAAGGAACTTAATTTTGATGGAAAATTTTAATTTATTTTTGCATAACTTTTTTCTTATATAATTTAACTATATAAAAAATGCATACACTATTTTCACGTCTTTTCGTTTGTCCCTCTGTTTGTTTGTGATCACTACTACAACTGAGTAGCTTTAAAGCAATCGTAAAAAAATTCCTTATACAAGCTTCTGTTAGAAAAGTAAGGATCAAATTCGAAAATTAGACAAATGAGAGTGAAAGGAAGATGTGGTTGTCATTCGATTTTTACAAGATACATATTTTTGTGAGATCAAAGCAAAGTTTATGTGTCAAATTTCTAGCCATTTAATTAGTTTTTGTGAGATTTAAGGGATTACACCGTTCTAATAAAATCACTTTCTATAAGAGATAGGCGTGGTTTCCCTCCGATTCAGCTCATTTTTATGCTGGATCTTAATTTTTTAAAATTAATTTCTAATACTTCATTAACAAGAACTTAATTTATAAATCAGTTGAGAATTATATGCATTGTAAGAAGGCATATTAAAAGTATGTTAAAATTGTAGGTAAAGCTTTTTTGCACACAGTGCGGAGTCATATAAAAAAAAAATAATAATGGAGCAATTTTTCTGAAATAGAAATAACTAAAACTTTAAAATGTACGTCTTTAAAATAGGCAGTAATTGTGTTCAAGGATCTAGTGTGAATTGCAAGAAATATTTAATTACACGCACAACACAATTGATCAATAGAAGGTAGGTCAAAGTCCTTCCAAGGGCTGAAATGGCCAGTTTATTTTTTTTATATTTCTAAAATGTAGGAAAAAACAAATAAAGTGAAAAGAACCATGCCCGAACCCGGATTCGAACCAGGGACCTCTGGGTTGATAGTCTAGAGCACTCTCCACTAGACTACAAAGGCCGACAAATTTGTATTGGTCTATTTTGACCTTTTCGAAACAAATAACACATTATATAGTCGTAAAGATTTCCTTTCATGCAAAACTATTGTTTCTCAAATCAAATATGATTTTTAGTATACGCGAAAATGTTCCACGTAAAATTTTATCATAAGTCTCTTAAGAGCAGATTTTCTGCAACGTCTAAATGATCAAAATACTCTAAAGAATATTTCTCATAACATTTTGTTATTGCTTTGCAATCAAGGTATGTATTAAAAAAAATTTAATACAATCATATTTTTTTTTTCGACGTATGGATAGCAAATCAAAAAAAGACTTGAAGAAAGAGGAGTTTTTATTCATCCTGAAACTATTTTACAATTTCTGCAATTTTATAGTGATCTTATCAACGTTTTGTCAACTGGTTTTATCTTATTATGAAACACCAGTAAAAAGTACTTTAATAAATGTATAAAATTTTACGCTAATCAGCTGTATTAAAAGCAGCATGAAAGAGAAGTTATCTTTTTCATGCATATGAAATACCAACCAACAAAATTTTCAAACTGAAGAAATAACCATGCAACATGCCCTGCTTATGGCTTGCAGCTTAGTCCTTATTCTATCAGATCTTTGTGTATAGATTTTCAAGAAGCAGTGACGTTGCACAGTGCGCATTTTTCAATTTTTGCAGGACAAAACTCATATCACAAAAGCCATTTCACAGCTAGAAAAATAAAATTTTGCTAAAAAGTTATGGATTAGTCGAATGCCACTTCTAGCTCCCGCACAATTGGAGGAAAAGTAACGGCATACGATTGATATTGAATATGATACTGCGATCAAGTGCATAGTAAAAGTAGAATTTTTATATAATTGTTATTATTAAAATTAAACCAAAAATTTTGCATTGGCAACTAAGGCTATCGTCAATTGCGGTTTCTTAATATATTTGATAACTAAAAAATTTGTACCAAAAAATGGGCTCAAATATAAATTTAGCTCCTATTTTTTACATATTTTTTCAATAAACATTTTCATAAAATAGTTTTACCCTCTACGACTACTTTAAGGGTCTTCCCAGCAGCGGATTTGCCAGTGGCTACCGTAGAACTAATACAGAATAAATTACCAGGTAAGGAAGCATTACTTTTTTCAAAAAGTAATGCGTCTGCATATAGCAGAAGTAATTAACTCATACCTCATTACCTGTACTGTAGCATACAAGGAAAAGTAATGCAGTGATTTTTATAACTTAATACAAGTAGTATTTTACTCCCTAACTTCTAGGTAATGCTGAAGGGTTGCGATCACTTACCTCCTGTCTCATTCAATGTTAAATGTAAGGCCTTTTATGCGTAATAAGGTAATATAGTCGGAAGTAGTGGTCATTATAAGGTAATTGATGCTTCATATATTCGGAATATATTCCATCCGCTACTGGGTTTTTACTTCTTTTCAAAATGTTAAAAGACTTTTTTTTCATAAATATTAGAGGGTCAAAATAATGTAGTGTAATAACTGTACCTACTAAAAATTACCCACTGACCCTAAAAATTGCCAGAATTGACGGCAATTCTTGGTCATTCCCTTGTGAATTTCCTCTTCTCACAAGTTGATGTCCGTATCTCTGTCCATATTTCATCCACAAATCCAAGATTTGAACGTGAAGTCTTGACGAGTATAAACCGGGACATATTTCCACGGGAACATAAGTATTCATTAGGGAAGTCAATTCCGGGATCCTAGACAGCTTATGTCCCTGTAAATACCGGGATTTTCTTCTAGGATCCCGGGATTATCAAATAAAAAAATTGATACTACAAATGCAGCCATTTTAATTTAAGTTGATAGTATATTGTTTTGGATTGTTTTTGAACTCAAGATTGTTATTTCGAGTACCTTCAATTAATAATCACTATTATTTAATTTGATGTTGCTTATTTATATAGAATTAAATATACTGAACTACGCGTTTTATATGTATTCAATTTTTAAATTCCGCTGAAAACCAATCAATGTGGTTAGTGGAAAATCGTAATTGCCAATAGGGGGTATGTTTTAGTAAGAGGTGCATTCTGTCTGTCCTGGCTGATACGGGCAGGATCTGGAATGTAAATCGTGCATGCGTATAGCTCGGGTATACGTATCTTTTGAAGATTTCATACCTCCGAACGAATAAAAAAAAAAAATGAAACAAAAAAAAAAATATATAATTAGAAAAACCTTTTATTGAGGCTGAAAAATATTGTTTGAATGATGAGTGTGCATTACTTGAGCTAAGACTTTGCAGAACCTGCAACATCGGGAAGTCAGCAACATATTTAAAAATTGTCAGATATTCTTAGGATAGACTTAGGAAATTATTACGATTATCGTACAACTATTTCTCAAACTAGCATAGAATCAAAACGGTGTTTCTCATCAGCGGGTTATATTTGTAATCAAATTCGAACAAACCTCTTTTCTCCTTTTTCTCAAGAAAAATTTGACGCGTTGATCAGATAAACGTATTAAGTTAAAAAAAAAAATTAAAAATGCAAAATTTAATTTTGAAAAGTTTTTTCTAAACTTAATTTTCCTTAACACAATAGGTGTGTTTCCGTAAACATTGTCGAGTAAAAGACGTGTAAAGTTCAAGATGAGAAAAAATAAATTAAATTTGAGAATAGTATCGAAAGAACGGAAACGACTTCTTGCTAGTTTCAATCACAAAAACAGCTGATTACCTATCAGATGTAAACAGCGCCAATTTAAATTTGTCTGTTTTTGAAGTAAGCACAACATGGGCAAACAACAAATGTAAATTTGACATTTGCTTGTTCTTCTTGATGCTTATTCTCCTTGATGCTTATTCTTCTTGTTCTTATTGATGCTTGTTCGAGCAACTTTCGAGTTCGAGAGATTGATTTTATGCTTGTTCTTCTTCTTTATTTTGAGATAGAAAATGTACGGAAGCACATTGCAAATTACTACAATCGACAAAGGGAAAAAGAAAAAAAAAAAATAAATTTTTAACATTTGTATAATAATACCTTAAACAGTTCTGTATTTGATTTTATTATTTTTTGTCCTTTAAATTAAGGTAAATTTTTGAAATCATTTCTTTTTGTTTGTTCAATGTGTTCTTTATAGTTTCTAGAATAAAAAACATGTTTTTAAATCGATATTAAGAAAAAAAGAGAAATTATAGCGGTTTTCTTTAGCCTATATCTACACTCCCTACAACGAAAAAAAACTTTGAAAGCGATTTCCTCAAAACTAGTATTTTTGTAAACGGTTCGATAGATTAATTGAAATCTTTTGCTTCAATTTCAATGAATCTTGTTGCATTTTGTTCGTAATCTTGTCCTTGAAACATCACTCTAAATTCAAGTACCAATTTATTTTTTTTTTAGATAAAACTTTGCTAGACATTAATATTATTTAACTTTTTTCTTGTTTGTTAAAAATTTGTTTTGTTTTATTGCTTTAAATTACTTACTTTTAAAAGTTTTTATTCCCGACCTAATCCCGGGTTCCTGGGATTGAGATTTTCAATCCCGATAATCCCGGGATCGAGAAAAGCTTCCGGGATTGGACTCCCTAGTATTCATGTATTAGTTGGAATTTAAGATGCAGAATTTTATAATGTAAAACTGCAATATGTAACAATATGAATGTGTTAATGTAACAAATATAATTTTATTGGAATGGGATCGATTTAGCTATATAAAAAAAGGAGGCGATCAGCAAATAAAAAAATCTAAGTTTTCAATCTAGACAAACAAGCTTAGCTTTATTCCACCAAACTTAGTCAGCTGCATAAAAATAAACTAACTAAATGTAAGATCAGCTCTTTAGCCAACACAACAAAGCTTTGTCAGCTTTTACAACTAGACTTACTTTTAAATACTTTACATGTTGCTACACGGAAAATCCTGCACCATGCATTTCATAATACATTTCATCCTAAAACATTTCAATATTTACAAAATTTTACATTACTTAATTTTATTATATATTTGTTTTATTCATTATACTGTTTTCAAAAAATTCCATACAAAATTTCACCAAAATCGGAGATGGTCAGTCTGTATTTTTTTTTCCGGTACTTTTACCACAAATTTACGATGTGGTACGTTTACGATGTGGTGAAGTTACCAAAGATAATTATACATTTTTTTGATCGAGGAAAGAGCGACCCTGAAAATGTAATATTATTCCATTTAGGAGGTGATTGCTAAATGAATGTTTATGAAAAAACCTGGCTCTCATTAAAGTTCAAATTAAGGTGCTGTTTCACTTTTGCGAAAAAATGATTGTGAAAAGTTGACTAAATCGAACTCAGTTGAATACAAATTATAGCATAATTTCTAATTTAATGTCGGAAAAATAGCTAGAATACGAGAAAAATATCAGTTGAAATCAAAAACAGTATTTGGCCATTTATATTTTTCGTATTCTACGTGTCCTAGGCTTCATAAAATTATTTATATCTATTGATTCGTAAGATATTTGATAATAAAAGTAAACACTAGCATTCAACTTACTCACATTCAACTGACTACACAAGTATAAGTTTGAGTTCTAGCCCAGTGGGCAATTGTAGGAGTCCGAAGGCCTTCTAGCAGGCATGCGTTAGGTTTCAAAAGGCCTTCCACACTCCTTGCAAACACCATTTTATTGCTTGTATGAAATTGGAAAATTTGTCAGCACTTCCGCTCTCCTTGCTCAAAAGACACCTGCCAAAAACGCTCTTTCGAGATGTCACGTTAGAAGGAAAAGCAATATAAATATCAACTTGAAATAAAAAAGACTAACAATTTCAGATTTGAACCATGGCCCTCTCATGTGGGGGTCCGACACATTACCCACTCGTCTATCGTGGTTGTTAAGAAACAATAGCTTATTTTGCATCAATACAAATGAAAGTAAGCTTTCGGGAGCCCGGGTTCGAGACCTAACTCAAAAAAAAAATTTTTTTTTGTGTTTTTAAATCTACATTTTTTTACTGTTCTATGTATTTATAATTTTTTTGGTTTTTTTTATGTAAAATAATATGAAAAGAATCAGAACCTTCAACCAGTAGGCCTTATGCTTGGTTTTCACAACTCAAAAGTTAATCACCTGAAACATCACCTTAATAAAACTCTAGAACATTTTCTGCATAGCTCGATTTAATAATTGAATTGCTTTTTAATTTTTCAAGATTGCGAAAGTTGGAAAAAAATGTCTACATGTTGTTGTTTTCAATTTGATTGACAACAACTGGCCACTGAAAATAAAAAAGTGAAAACCAAGCATTACAGAAGTGCTCATCAATGCAACGATATTGGAAGGTGTATTGACGCCAATAATAGCAGTGCTAGCATGTCTTCTTTTGCAGAGCACTCGCTTAAATGCCCACTGGGAGATATTACTTTTTATTATATGAATTTATTTCTTTTGAAATAAAATGAAGTTTTGTTCGAATTCAACCAACAAGTTTTGGGACCTTTGCCCGTTTAAAATTGAAAAAGTCGTACTGTGCGTTGGTAGTTATGGTGTGGAAAGGAAAGAAGGCTGTTGGCTCAAATTTTCTTTTGCATATTCTAACAGATTCCAAAATCTTCAGCTAACATCTCATTGCGAATGCGTGTCCATTGCTGCTAATGAAGTCTTGATGCGCTTATCAGCTCCATTCTTGTTAATCAACTTCATAAGCAGAGTATAGGTTTTTTTCTGCCTCATCATAAAAAATAACGGCATTATGTACAATTATACGACTGCAAAAACACAAAAAAAAAAAAACTTTTTAATGTCATAGCATAGCGAGCGTGTATAGCCTGAGGTGAGGTTAGTTCATTTCAATTCACTTCAGTTCAGGTAGCAACTTTTATTTTGTTCTATATTATTGTTTTTAATTGTGAAATGAATTTTTTAGTTAGTTTATTTTTCAGCAAACCATTCAGAATGGATTTTAATTTAAAAATGTACTCAAAAAAAGATTGCCAGAGGCAGTTTACGGTTTAGTTTTCTTTGGTTTGTATACTGCGCGGAAGGTGTGCATCATAGCATGGGTTGAATTCTTTCTTCCTGTTTTTTTGTTTGATGTACGAACAAATACATACAATGAAATATAAGCAATTTTGAGATAAAACAAAAATAAGGTTTGAAATGATTGTGAGTATACAGTAGTAAAACAAGATAACAAAAATAATTTGTGAAAGGTCAAACAAGATTTCTTGATGCAAATATAGCTATTTGTTTTTATATAGCTTTTGTTAGACGATTATTTTAAGTTAACTGTGATGCAAAATTTTCTATTAGCAAAATATCAGAAATATCTGTTCAACTTTACAGCATTTACTGATAATTAGATTGTTTATTTCTTATAACAAGTATATGTTGTTTGATGCTTTATATCAAACAACACGAGTTACCTTTATCTAATAACTCAAATCATTTAACTCATTTTAAACTAAACTCTTATGTAAACATTATTTTAAGTATGAACCACCTGCATCGCATATTTCTCTTTAAGGGTATGCACAGTGTAAACGTCAGAATTTTAGATGTTTTTGTTTTATTTTATAAAAAAAAATGGGTTTAATGTATTCAAATCAAACTTTGTACACTAATTTGCATATGGTTCCATTGGGCTTTTATTAAGAGAACTATAACAATCTAATGCTATGTTCACACTGAAAGCTTAATGCGCATTTACGAAATCCACATTTACGAACCTCCGATTACTCGTTGTAGGAGTAACAGGGACAAGTATATATAGTTTATGCTCTAAATGTGAGCATAACATAAGGAAGTACCATTAATAATATGTATTTTGATTTTTTGTTTCCCATAAATTAATACCAAAATATCTCGACCACGGCTGAAAACGACTACTTTTTTTACGCCACCTATCGAGAGAAAGATGTATAAAAAAGCAAAAGTAGATGGGTTTGTCAGTTTATGAAGTTTGAAAACTGATCTCAAATAATAAAAAAAGTTTTCTCAACTCTGAAACCATTTAATATACATACATTTAAAAAACATTTTCCTTCGAGATTTTATTTTCAAAGCGAAGCTTATTTGAATTATGCGAATTTTTATTTTTTATTTATTCGTATTCAGGCTCTTACTGCTACAAACTTATAGCAAACATCTATATTTTCGTAGTGTTTGTTTAAGGGTACTTTTTAAAAGCTTTTGCCGGCCTCGATAGTCTTGTGGTAGCGTGCTTGACTGTTCGAATCCTGGCCGGGCAAAGATACTACACTTTAACCTTTCCTTCATTTTTTCAAATCAAAAGAACTTTAACAAAATACATCCATTTACGACGAAAAGTTGTAGTTGCCTCAAACATTTGCCTCAGATTCAATATCACATGTTAATACTGCTTTCTGCCACATTAAAAACATTCTACTCAAAAAAGTTCCACTTGATTACTTTCTATCCACCCTCCAACAAACTATCAACCATCTTTCGAATCAACACAAGGATTTCACATTTATAGGGGGCAGCCCTTGACCGTTGATTCAACCTAAAAAAATTTTTTTAAGAAGGTTAAGAAAATATTCAATTTAATTGCAGGTAGAGAGAGGTTATTAATATTTCTCTTAAAATTTCACTGTCGATCTGTGAACGCAACAACTATTTCAAAAATATATGTTCAGTAGTTTTATTAATTTAATTAGAGTTAATTTAGACTTAACTTCCAATCCGTATAAAAAATTTCCAAGACTTAAACATTTGTAACGTGGTTTTGTCTAAGGCTGAGTCATCCCAGTATTCACTAACGGAAGCGGTTCCATGTAATGGGTACTCGGTTCTGGACAGCGTGTGATTGGATCATGTGACAGGTTATCGGTTCTTAGTAATCAGGTAATCGGTTCTGGTTTGGTTCTAAGTAACGGACAATCGGTTTTTATGATGTGTGATTGGTTCGTTGGCAATCATGAAGCTGGTTATTATGACAAATAATCGGTTCTTATTATGGTAATCAGTTCTTATGACGGTAATTAGTTTTTATGACGGTAATAGGTTCTTATGACGGTAATCGGTTCTTATGATAGTAATTAGTTCTTAGGACGTAATAATTTCTTATGACGGTAATCAGCTATAACGACGGTAATAGGTTCTTATGCAGTGATTGGTTCTTTTAATGGTAACAGATTCTTATGACTGCAATAGGTTTTTACGATGGTAATCGGTTCTTATGATGGTAATCGGTTCTTATGACAGGTGACCGGGTCGTTGACAAGCAGATGGCCCGTTCTGATCTTCAATGACATTGGACGTCGGTTGTTCGAAAATTCAAAATGTGAATCAATGTGGCTCAAAGGTTTTGCAAAGTCGAATTACGTAAAACTTAATTTCTGGCGCAAAGGCAACCGAGGCAGCGCAGCGAGCAGAATCTGAAGAATTTACGGGGCAGACGAGGTTCAACTGAGACGCTTAAATTCTGTTGCAAGGGCAGAGCACGGCGAGCCGAATTCATGTATATGGTCTGCAAAATAATGCGTTTGATTGCGAGGCTTCTTTTCTGTTGTGAGGGCGGGTAGCGCAGCAAGCAGAATACAAGAAAAAGCAAGAGAATAAAAAAACAATACAGCTCAGGGTTGATATTTTCGGAACAATTGTACTTTTTTGGTACAATTTTATATTTTTCGGTACATTTTATTTCACTCTATAATAAACACAGAACTTAGAACTCTAAGTAAGCAAACGATTTAAAAGAATTCAAAAATTTATCTAGTCATAAATTTTGGTACTCTGTAAAATACATAAAAATGATTTTAAAGAGTCGATTTTATCCAATTTATATAAAAATGCTTAACCCTTTATAAGGCAGAGGGAATATTTTTTCCACCAACATAAGTAGTACATTTCAAGTATACAATATACGTAACATATTCTCACAGCGTATTTCACCGAAAATTTTGGTGATAAAATATAAGCTCTGCCTTATAAAGGGTTAAGAAATTCTTGGAATTTCTCATTCGACAGCAAATGTTAAACGAATATTTTATTTTCAAAGTTTAATAAAAACCCATTACAGAAACAAACTGCAGATTGCAACAATTTATTTGATTTAATTTAAGCAAAATATATTTTAAAACCTAGTTAACTAAATGCCACAATATTGATCAGAAGTAATATATGTCAAATGAAAAAATTTGTAAAATTTGACTGAAAATTGCTTGACTAAAGGATTTTCCCATTAATTTATTTCGTTGCCCTGACTAACATTTAAAAAAAAATTTGTTATCTAGGGTGGATGACCTGAAGGCATCTGCGAAGAACCTCATTATTAGTGGCCTTACTATATTAAGGTAACGAAAAAAAATATTTTTTTTTAATATATTTTTAAAAATTATATTTTTAGAAATTTTTGTTTTTCTATATATATAAAAGAAAGTGTCCGAATGCGATGTAATCCCATAACTCGAGATCGGCCGAACCGATTTGGATAATTTTTTTTTAAATGTTCGTTTAAGTCCAAGTTAGGTTTTTAAAGAAAGAAAAATTGACCACGCCCACTTTTGCGCCCACTTTTTTGATTTATCTAAAATCATAAAAAGGCTGGACCGATTTGGATAATTTTTTTTTCAAATATTCGTAGTAATCCAATTTAAATGTTTACTGAAAGAAAAATTGACCACGCCCACTTTTGCGCCCACTGTTTTGATATCTATATATATAAAATTAAGTGGCAAAACTTCCTGTTCGCATACTCCTCCTAGACGGCTTGCCCGATTTCAATGAAATTTTTACGGGTGATTGGGGTCTGTGTGGAGGGTGCACATAAGAAATTGCATGTGTGTATCTTTGCACGTTTTGTGCCACACCCCCTTTTGTCGCCCACAAATCAATAAAAATGCTGTATTTAAGACGGTTTTGGTCGTATTAAATTAAAATTTGGTAAATAAGTTCGTATGATAACTATAATTAACTTTGAAAAAAATGGGCGTGGTCACACTTCATCTACGCCTACTTTTAAGAAAATATCAAAATACTTCGAAACCATTGGTCCGATTGAGCTCAAATTTTGTAAGTACGCTTTGCTTTGAGTACGAGATGGTTTAAGGGCAATGCCACACCTCCTTTTACCTCCCATATATAAATAAAAAAATTTTTGTTATCGAATAGCTTTAGAGTTATGGGTCGCACAGCTTAGAAATTCGGTATTCGACCAAATTTGCGATATCGTATTGCTTTGAAGTTATAGGTTGACAGCGTAAGAATTCGGTATTCGACCTAAATTTATACATGCATTTTCAATACTTACATTTTGTCGTCGTAGGGCAAAGGGGAGTGGCACTTCCCATACAACCCAACTTTGTGCTATCAAATAGTTTTAGAGTTATAAGTCGTACAACGCCGAAATTCAGTATTCGACCTCAATATACACATGCAGTTTCATTGATTCAATGTATGTTCATTGGTAAGAGGGGCGTGGCACCTCCCATTTAACGTAAGTTTGCGACATTGAATATCAGCGTCAGAATTCAGTATTCGGCCCCAATTTATACATGCAGTTTCATTAATTACATTTTATGGGCGTACGACAAGGGGGCGTGAAACCTATTTAACCCAAATTAGAGATATCAAATAGCATTGGGGTTATAGGTCTCACAGCTTTGGAATTCAGTATTGGACCTCAATGTACACATGCAGTTTCATTGATTAAATTTTATGAGCGTTGATCAAGGGGGAGTGGCACCTCCCATACAACGAAAATTTGTGATATCGAATAGCTTTGTAGTTCAAGGTCGCACAGCGTCGGAACTCAGTATTCGACCAAAATTTACGCTTGCAGATTTACTGATAAAATTTTTTAGAGTTTGTCGGGGGGGCGTGACACCTCCAATTTAACCCAAATTTGCGATATCGAATAGATTTGGAGTTATAGGTAACTCAGCCTCAAAATTTAGTATTCGACCTCAATGTACTCATGCAGTTTCATTGCTAAAATTTTATGGGCGTAGGGAAAAGGAGAGTGGCACCTCCCATACAATCAAAATTTGTGCTATCGAATAGTTTTGGAGTTATATGTCGCACAGTTTTGGAATTCGGTATTCGACCGCCATGTAGACATCCAGTTTAATTGATTACATTCTATTAGCGGTGATGAAGAGGGAGTGGCACTTCCTATACAACCCAAATTTGTTATATCGAATAGCTTTGTGAATATAGGTCGCACAGTCTCAGAATTCAGTATTTGACCTCAATTTAGACATGCTGTTTAACTGATAACATTTTATGGGCGTTTGAATAGGGAGAGTGGCAGCAACGCGCCGGGTTTCAGCTAGTTTTATTATAAAAAGACCTCTAAACTTTATGTTTACATGATTTTTTTATATATTTTATTGATTTCATTTTATGAATATTATAAACCACTTGTGTTCCTTTTTGTGATTGTAAAAACTTTGTAATTTTTTTTTATAAGGTTTATGAACTAAATTGTTAAAACACGTTCACTTTAATTTAAATAAAAACTATCTCAAACTATCTATTTAAATAAATTTAATTTAGTTGAATAAAAAGTTTGATGACGTCACTTCGTATAGATTACTGTAGTGGTGTTCATCCTATTTTGCGAAAACTCAAATGCAGAACACGTTTAAGATATAGAAGATTACGTGTTAAATATGTTGTCAATGCACACATTTTTGTGGAATTTATAAAAATTATGCTGCTTTGATGGGAGATTGGTCAAGTTTTTATCAATTTTTCCAAATTCCAAACTCAAAGCAAATTTGAAATATTTGGTCAATATTTGAGACCAAAGTTCATATGCAAAATTTCAATTGATTACATTAGTTTTTGTGGTATTATCAAGTCACTTTGTGTGGGAGGTTGTTGCGTTGTTTTTTTTTTCCATTTAAAACATTTTAATCATATTTTGAATTTTTGGCGACTAAAGTTTATGGGCAAACTTTTAATCATGACAGTAATTTTTGTGTCATTTTTAGATATTTTAAAGATTTGATAAAGTAGCGTTGTATGCGAGGTAGGTGTTGTTTTTATCCGATTTAAACAGATTTGAAATATATGATGAATATTTAACTTCAAAGCTTATGTGCATAATAGTAACTGCAAAAATGTTTGTGGCGTTTTTTAAAATTTTATTTTTTGATAAAGAAGGCGTGGTTTCATCCGATTTTGCTCGTTCTTGAACTTGATCTTTGTTTTTTCAATACGATAGTCTTAAAATTGCGACTGTAATCGTGTTGACAGACTGACCTAGCGAAATCGGCTCAGGTGATGCTGATCAAGACTTTATATACTTTCTATACCTGCCACGCCTCCTTATCAGCGATTCAAACGGATTGAGAAAGCTAACGCGTTATGAGTAGAGTAAACAAAATTTATTCCATACGTTTTTTTCGTTTAGTACAATTTTTTCTAAATTTGTTTACCAAAATAAAAAAGTCATTTATCAACCCTGATACAGCTTATAATAACCGAAAGCCTTAGTTTAAGCAGCACGGCTTAAACGAGGAAGCAGAGGTCGGTTAAGAGCGGTACTGTTGCTACCAGTCGCTGCTGATGTGATATTTCCTCACATTTTTATATACATGTGGTTATGAAGTTGTTGTGAATTATATGTCAGTAGCTGTTAAAGATTATTCATGTCTGAAAGTAAGTATGCCTTGCCTGTAGTGTCGTTGGTGTTGTTGTTGTTAGCTTTTACATTTTCTCAGTGTCTTCATATGTTTAGTTCTGGTTATATTTAGAATTGTTGTTGTTGTTTTCTTTATATTTTCTTAGTGCCTACTTATAATTAGTTCTAGTTATATATAGTGTTCTTTGTTGTTGTTTTTTATAATTAGTTCTGGGAGCCAGGGTTCGATCCCGGCTGCAGCAGGTGAATATTTTTACTTTAATGTTTTTTAATGTTATAATACTTTTTTAGGTTATTCTCAATAGAAATCACTAAGAAAATTGAAGCTAATGAACTTAAAAATAGTTTATTTCGATTGCTGAAAATAATGATTTCTTACTGCAGTGAATATATAAAATAAGTGCTAGCGGCCAGGTTTTGATCCTAGCGGTCGACCAGTGAATATTTTGAATTTTTATGTTTAAAATGTTTTTATTATTTTCTTAGATTATTTCCAATAATAATCAATGCAAAAACTTTGAATAATAAGCTTACAAATAATTTAATTCGTTAAGTAAAAATTATGTTTTATCTTATTTTCTAAGAAATGAGTAATGTTCTCATAATTGTATTTATTTGTAATGTACCGTTCCACGTTTAACTGCTCTACTCGACTACGTTGATCGAAAACTGTAATGGTTGTTGGACTGTGTTATCAAAATCTATTGCATGCTTGTAAGATTTTTTACTTCTGATGTTAAAAAAACTGAAATTTGAGCTATAGAAACATAAATTCAATATAAATGTATGCTCTTGTCTCTCGAGCTTTTCTTAATCGCTTTCCTCAGAAATTTAAAATGTATTTAAAATGTATATGAAGTTATTTTATTAATAAACCTCAAAAAATAATTTTTTTCCATTGCATACTTATAATGTAAGCATTTATGCAAAATGCATTCCACATTTAAGAATATTTATTTTAATTTTTGCTAACATCTCAATTCCAACATCCAAAAAATAACATTCCTGGATTATTATATTGTTTTTTTGGGTTTGAACAGATTTATAAATAATTGAGAGATAATAAATGATATATAGTAAATATTTTATCATATATTTTCTCAAATAATATTTCATTTTGAAGTATTAAACAACTTTAAAGCGATTTGAAAATCTATCTAGAAGATATTAAATTATTAAAAGTCAAGATACTAAAATTACTACTTGAATTTTGCTCATCTTCCAACTGCACTTAAGTGAGTCCAAAAATGCTAGTGCAGAATGGTGACCTCAACACCGGTTGCAGGAGTAGAGTCCAAATAAAAACTTTTTGTTCGTTGCTATCGAAAATATTAAATTAAGCCAACAAAGATTTTTGCGCTGTCAGATCCTTGAAGAGTTAGCAAATTCAATTTCCGGCTCTAGTCGATGCAATTTTCTTTACGACAACGCACAAAACAACAGTAAAGAAAGATGCGGATAAAACTCGAAAAGTGGAAGAAGATTTCATAAAAAAAAAAATAAATTTATATAACTTGACTGCAGCTCAAAAATTGATTTCATATCTCAAGCGTTGAGTGTAAAAGTAGAAAAGTAGACTGCAGTTGCTTAAAGGCTAGCTAGATGTGGCTAAAAGCACAGTTGCTGGTGTTGTTATTGTGGGTTGTTGATGTTGTTGTTATTTGCTGTTCGTGTTTGTTGGCATAACCAGATGTAGTGTTAAAGAACTAAAATGCAGTGCAGTGAAGATTAAAAGCAGCAAAGCAGAATGAGAAAAAATACATAGGGGCAGCAGCTGCAGCCTGCTTGGAAATCGATTTCGACGCCAACTGATGCTTGTGCTGCAATCTCCTTAAGTTATGCTTCACTTCTATTGTCTGTCATTTCTGCAAACGCCTACAGTTAGTTGAAGATTTCAAACTTTTGTTGCATGCTTTCAGGCTGCTTTTGTTTTAGTTTTACGATGATCCTAAAATGTTATGCTATCTTATTTGAGTTTCGCCGTCGCACAGTGTCACCTAAGCGACCATAAATACAAATAGATTTTTTCTCAAATTTTTCATATATGAATACGAACATATGCAGATCGACGGATAGTTCTCGACATCTAAAAAATCTCTGTAAGCATATTGAAAATATTTGGATATGTGAACTAACATCATGAGCTTAAAGTAGATTACTTCTTAATTTCAATTTCATGTAGTTCAACATTTGAAGTTTAATCCTTAGTATCTTTAAAACAATTGATATAATTTACTGATAATTGATATAATGTGGCGGACGTAGCCTAGTGGGTAGAGTGCGTGGCCCCTAAGCTTAAGAATCATGGTAGCTCGGGTTCAATTCCAGCTCAGACAGAAATTTTGGCTCTATGAAATAAGGCCCCAAACTACAAATGAAATAAGGCCCCAAACATTTCTATACAAAACGCCAACACAAATAATTGGGATGTTATTTCCTATTTTGGGGCTTTATCCCATTTTTGAAAAATGGGGCTTTATTTTATAATGAAATAAGGCCCCAAGAGTAAAATGAAATAAGGACCTAAAAATTATATTAGGAATTAAAAGCATGAATATTTGGAGTGTTATTTCGATTTTTGTGGCCTTATTTCATTTTTTAATTAGGGTTTTATTCTACTATAATTAATAAAATAGGCCACCAAAAATTTCAACATTCCTTGAGGGCCAGCTTTGGATACGGTTGTTATAACAACTTTTAGATTTTTGTTATTTAAAATCAATTAAAAATTTCTCAATTGGAAAATTTTAAAAAATATGTTTAGTTTTGATATTTTTGCCACTTAGTGAGGACATAATAAAAAATTAAAAAAAAAATACATTGTGAAAAATTTCATGATAAAAGAAGGACCAGTGAACATATCTATGTACTCGATCAAAAAATGATATATAGAAAAAAATCCACTTATAAAACTATAACAAAATATTAATGTCGGCAAGAGACCTGTAGAGCAAGAGTAGACCTTTTGTCTGAAGGAAAATTTTGCGACGTTCGCACTCCACAAGATCTCTTACGAGTAGGAAAACAACTCTTTGAACATAAATTGGATTCTATTGAAATTAAACTTTAGGTACGAGAGATAAGAGAACTAACAAAGATTTCTTTATAATTACATATTTGTAAATTTAGAGAGATTTACTAAACTCTTATTATATCATCTAAGCTCAAACGATTTGGATTACAAATTTATAAAAATATTTCGTACAGGGGAATACTGTTTTTACAAATTCTTGTTAAGATTAAAGAATTCTTGAAGATATTAATTCATTCATGTTTGCGAATAAAAATAATAGCAATTAAAGGTTGTTTTTATTTATTGTGAGGTCATTCTTCATAAATTTTGGGGTGTAAATTTCTTAATATTGTGGCTTGATTCCCTTTTAAGATTGGAGGCCTTTTATTTTGGGGTGCATTTTTGTGCAGCCTTTTAAAAAGGGGGCATATTTAAGTTTGGGGCCTTATTAGAAGAATAGTGATAGCTCAAAATTTTACAATTTTACATTTCATTTTAAATTTCGGGCCGCTCTCAAGTGCTTTGGAAGTTATAGGGTTCCAAAATTGTAAAAATTGGCCTGAAAAACTTGCTATAACTTTTTATTTTCATACAACCCTAATAAGTTTGGGTATCAAAAGAAATGCTATTCTGTTACCTATTTAACGAGCCATTTATCATAAAAATCCATGAATTACTTTTGAAGATATATTATTTCACGTATTATGCACTGCTTACACAAATTATGTTCATGTTTCATTATAAAGAGAATTATATCCCATGTTTGGGGCCTTATTTCGTTTTTGTTTTGGGGCTTTATTTCCCAGGGCCATATTTCACAGAGCCAGAAATTTTTTTAATTGAATTAATTTTTCTGTTCGGTAGTCACCTCTCTGCAGACAATGGCAAACCTCAGAGAGTAAAAATTGCCATGTAAAGCTTCTTGAGAACATAAGCCGTTCGGAGTCGGCATAAAACACGTAGGTCCAGATCTCGGTCATTTGTGATCAAACATTTAAAAAAACACGCACAACACAATTGATCAATAGAAGCTAGGTCAAAGTCCTGCCAAGGGCTGAAATGGCCAGTTTATTTTTATATTTTATTATTTATAATTTACAAAAATATTCGATTCAATTTCGAAAAAATTTGTAGTTAATTTTTAAACAATAAAATTAGTTTTTAAAAACAAATTTTAGCAGCTGGAAGAAAAAAATATTTTCTTAATTTTTGCTTAAGGGATCATGCTGGCTTATAGTTTAAAAAAAAATTGATTTTTGGAACGAAGTTCCCTTACGCAGCTTGCGGGTAGTGCGATTTGATAGAAAAATTCACGTAACAGTAAGATTACTGTGTCTGTATGCATGTGAGTATCGAACAGACTACAAACTAGCAGGCGAGTTAGCTGCGTGTGTGCATGCTGGTATTGAGATGTGAGCATACTAACGAACGTGGAGGCGAGGCACAACTCTCTCTATCTCTCTATACGCAGTTCTTATTAATTAAGTTTCGAGAAATGGATATTGCAGCAAATGTGTGCAATACAGAGTAATCTGATGCTAGAATTTTAAAAAGTTTTTCCTTGTTTCCACCCTTGTGTCAGGTGTAACCTAAAAATTTGTTTCTTGCTTGACACTCTTTGCGTATGTGCTGGCAGTATTAAAGGTCGCTATTTTCGAATCTGTTCATCAATTCAAGCTACATACGATTAACATTATGAATTTTCAATGCTCAACGCTTTGTTGCGTCGGAAAAGAAACATAGCTAGCAACATGTTTGAGGAATTTAACTTCTTAATTTTCAATAAATAAATCTTTTTTTCCTAAAATATTAAATGAAACTTTTCGATTTTATTGTTAATTTACATTATTTGTCCTGAAAAAAATATATAAAATAAAAAATCATACAAAAACTAAAAACATTTTATTTTGAATTAAATTCGGAGTTGAAGAAAAAGCGTAAGGAACGTCATTTCTGACGGGGTCCCTTGACCGCACTACTTTTTTTTTAATTTTTCGAAAGTATATGTTTCTATCTAAAAGTATTGTGTAAACATTTTTGAAAAATAAGAACAGTCCAATTATTGTATAGCTCTTTCGGCTGACCCACCTTATGTCCTTTATTTAACTCTCGCTTCCTTTATTCATTCAAACAGATGCTTGCTTTCTGTCTTAGAATTAAATCATTGTGAGTAAATATGAAACAAGAAGAGGATCCTTGAAATTTTTGAATTGCTACAGTAACATAAATCTGAGCTTGAGTTTTGAACGAGCAACATCTGTGCGTGTGTAATTTTTAATTTTGCAGAAGAAAATCTATTAAAAATAGTACAAAATGTCCGAATAGACCGAGTAAAAAGGCAAAAGTTTCTATTTACCGACGAGCATGGAAGTGACCAAATAAATTAATCGGCTAACAAATTGAATAAATCGAAAGATGTGACTTTCAATGTGCACATTAGACCAGCTTTAATTTGTATGGGACAAAATGAAAATTTGATTTTTTCTAAACCACAAAAATTCCAAGTACATATTACCCAAAGATGACGTAGACAGAATTTCAGAACTTTTTTCAATAATTTGTAAGTTTTAAAATTTAGAAAGTTTTGAAGTTAACTTTTGGAAAAATGCTCAATTTTTTATTCAAAAACGATCGACTTAACAAAAAAATTTTTAAAATAAAAACTGCATATAAATTTATATAGAAATATTTAGCAATTTTTTGGATTTTCCAGAAAATTGCCATTTTGAAAATAAAAATATTGCTCAAAAGGAACTAAAAAAATCTTAAGTATGTTGGGGCTATTCTAAGAACATTTTGTTTTGTAAATTTTTTATTTACTGTGGATCCTCTTTGTAAATGGGTTAATCCATATACGATATTGCAACAACCATCTTTAATTGAAAAAGGTAATATACGGCCATCAAAAGAAGACACTTTAACACACATTTTAAGGCCCCCCCCTTAATTTTGGAAATCATTTATTTTAGTATTTATTTTTGTACATTGGAGCTGTTATGTTATTGTTCGATTTCAGTAGTTTTCGCAATTTTTCTTAATCTATACATACAAATAGTGTCTAAATTTCATTGCTTTACGATAACTTCTTATTGTTTTGGCCACAGCTTATATGAAAGTGTTTCACTGTGCGATGTCGTCGTCGGCTTGGTTGTTGTTACTTTTGATGAGTAACATGAACGCTTTTGTTCATGCACTCAATCGTCGTTTGTTGTAGTTGTTTTTGTTGTTGCTACTTAAGTTGTGCTCAAGTGAATTTACGCTTAACTACAGGACCCTGCATTGACACATGAATATAAAATTACAATTACAAAAACACATTTTTACAGCAACACTTACAACTAAATGCAATTCACACAGACACACACTAATTTGTAAATTGGACACGTGTTTTGCTGGGTAGTTTTTAGTTTAGTTTCAAATTAAATAATGTCTCAAATGCACATAAATACAAACACACACACTTACACATATCAGCAAAAATAAAATAGCTCAGAGAAAAACATACTCATATTAAAGTTTTTTGCATTTGTTTATTTGACCATTAGTTTCCTTGAGGTAATTGTTGTTGTTTTATTTTTGTGCTCAGCACTTGAGCACATCTGTTGCACCGGAAATCGGATATAGAGTCAGTTGTTTGCACTCGCTGCAAATGCATTTCCTTGTTTGTGTTTATGTTAGCAGTAAATGTCTTGTGTGAGTTAGTGTGAATGTGCGTTGCGCACCTGCTCAGGTAGTAGTTTGTCATTGACACATTCTTTTAACTTGATTTATATTGAATTAAAGCTTATTTTATTCGGTCTCTTTGTCAATTGTGTGTGTGTGTGTGTGTGTGTGTGTGTGTGTGTGTGTGTGTGTGTGTGTGTGTGTGTGTGTGTGTGTGTGTGTGTGTGTGTGTGTGTGTGTGTGTGTGTGTGTGTGTGTGTGTGTGTGTGTGTGTGTGTGTGTGTGTGTGTGTGTGTGTGTGTGTGTGTGTGTGTGTGTGTGTGTGTGTGTGTGTGTGTGTGTGTGTGTGTGTGTGTGTGTGTGTGTGTGTGTGTGTGTGTGTGTGTGTGTGTGTGTGTGTGTGTGTGTGTGTGTGTGTGTGTGTATGTGTATGTGTGTGTGTGTGTGTGTGTGTGTGTGTGTGTGTGTGTGTGTGTGTGTGTGTGTGTGTGTGTGTGTGTGTGTGTGTGTGTGTGTGTGTGTGTGTGTGTGTGTGTGTGTGTGCGTGTGTGTGTGTGTGTGTGTGTGTGCGTGTGTGTGTGTGTGTGTGTGTGTGTGTGTGTGTGTGTGTGTGTGTGTGAGTATGTGGAGTGAAGTTAGTAATAACAGCTTTTCTTTTTGATATTCAAGGAATAAAATACAGCTGCTGTGTGTCTTAGAACATAATTTGTGGTTTCTTGTGTCACATTGAAAAACTTCAAAATTACAAAATATTTGTGTAAAATGCAACCTCCCAGTGGGCATTTTAGCAAGTGCTCCGCAAAAGAAGGCATGCTAGCGCTTCTATTATTGGCGTCAATACACCTTCCATGATCACTACATTACTTCTGTAATGCCTACATTTTGAAGGTTCTGATTCTTTTCATATTATTTTATATGATAAAATTTACAAAAAAATTAAAAAAAAAATTTTTTAAGTACACAGAAGGGTTTGTAAAAAAATTTAGATTTAAAAAGAACAAAAAAAAATTTTTGTTTTTGGTCCGAGTTGGGTCTCGAACCCGGGCTCCCGAAAACTAACATATTACATATTATATTATAAGAAAGTATTTATATGGAAAAACTCCAAGTCTTTTCTTATATTTTTGTATGAAGAAAATTTATAAAAAAATTAAAAAAAATTTTAAATGCACAGAACAGTTTGTAAAAAAATGTAGATTTAAAAAAAACAACAAAAAAAATTTTCTCGAACCCGGGCTCCTGAAAGCTTACTTTCACTTGTATTGATGCAAAATAAGCAATTAATTCTTAACAGCCACGGTAGACGAGTGGGTAAGATGTCGCACCACCGCATGAGAGGACCATGGTTCAAATCTGAAATTGTTAGTCGTTTTTTATTTCAAGTTGATATTTATATTGCTTTTCCTTCTAACGTGACTTCTCGAAAGAGCGCTTCTGGCAGGTCTCTCTTGAGCAAGGAGAGCGAAAGGCATGACGAATTTTCCCATTTCATATAAAAAAGCAAGTGTAATTAATTGTATATGAGTGCGGCAGCACTCTGAAATCCATACAAACGCCTGCTAGCAGCGCTGCCAATGCCTGCTGGGCTTGCACTTGCAAATGTTTGAATACACGATTTGAACACACTCGAAAACCACTGAACGCATTCACTTTAACTTGACAGCTATTTGATAGTGACATTTATAAAACATAAGCGTGCTAAAAGTTTTCGGAATTAGTTGCTTATCATCATGGAATGGGGCTCGCAAGAAATCGTGTTGGCGCAATTGGCTTGCAAAAAATGTGGCTACGAAAAAAGGGGGAATGTTACGTGAATTTTTGTGTACCCTACAGTAAAGTTATTCGAGGATACTTGTGACGTAATCGAGTGTCCGAAGAATGGCCGTCCGCGCACTGTAAGAACGTCACAAGCAATCAAAGCCGAGCTAAACCGAATTCGCCGTCATCCGCTGCGCAAACAGAAAATCTTGTCGGAGTGGAAGAAAATAGGCGCGGACAGCATATCACGTATCATAAAACATGATTTGGGACTCGAAGCATACAAGGGACACACTAGGCACTTACGAAGCAAGCTTAAATCGAAAGAGCTGCGTCTCCGGTACGCGAAAAATTCTCATAGACTAATTCTGTTTACCGACGAGAAAATTTTCACCACAGAAAAATCGTTCAACAAATCGAATCGAATGATAGGGTCATAGACACAAGCGTCTGAACTTATTCCAAGCATTCAACGAGGCTTCTGTGATGGTGTGGTGGGAAGACGTCTATGACCGAGTCACCGAACTGCACTTTTGCGATGAAGGAGTGAAAATTTCAGCGAAAGTGTATCAAGCGAACGTTGAGACAATGCTCGCGAGGCAACAGTGTGCTTTTCACCAAGACTCCGCTTCAGCTCATAAGGCAAAAAATAATATGCATGAGGTGCGTACTGCTATCAACAAGTGGTCAGACCATGATTCAATTATTATAAGGTTATTTATATATTTTTCATAACCTTATTTTATGCAAATTCTCTCTCCGAAATTAATCACAACCAGGGTTGTGTGGTTTTCTCCAAAAAAAAGTAACATTTCAGTATTTTTTTTTAAGTAAGTGTTTTTTTTTAAGTAGTTCTCTTCCTGCTACTCTTCCACTACAGAAACATAAGTCTTTTATTTCATATGAATTATATACTCGTAGTCATAGCAGAATTCTGCTAAGCTCATGGTAAGGAAGAAATGGTTTCTGAAGTTAGCTTAATAAAGAATATTAAACACTGATGATAAATTCAATTAAGTTTATTATATTAGTGAATAATTTATAACGATTTTATTTTATGCTTTGTCGGTATTAAATTTTATTAATATATGCGTTTGAGCAGGTGCTCTGAGAAATATTTGAATTTTCGAAAGGTATCTAAGATGTTGGTGGTACAAGGTTCTTTTGAACTGCTTGAACAACTTTCTTCAATCCATTTATTATGAGTATAAATTTTAAAAATAAAGGGCTAAGAGCCTCATGTGGATGCATGAATGGCAGGAATCATGAAAATGCCTATAAATGGCATTCAATCGTAAATGCATATTTGTGCATATTTTGCCATAAATGCATGGTTTTGCATTTTTTATAAAAAAATGTCTGTTTTTGCATTTTTATTACGCATATTTTTGCATAAAAATATATTTTTGTAAAAAATATTTTACAATAAATGCAAGTGAATTTTGTATCTTTTTGCTTTTTTTATTTGAAACCATATAAATTAAGTGCGACATATTTTGAAAAATGATAACTTAGAAATATTATGTTCACTTCGTATTTTTGTTGTTTTTCCTAAATTATTTCATATGTATCTTAAAATTAATTGTTTTTCTTTTTGTGTTAATAACATGCAATATTTTTGAGCCGATAATAATATATTAGAAAAATATTTTTAATCGCTTGTTTTACGTGTTCTTAGTGAATGTTTTAGAGTTTGAAGTGCATGTTATATGCGCATATTTTTGATTTTTTAGTGCATGATATTTCTTGCCCTTATAATAATCACATATACTGATTTGAAACCAATACTTTGATTCACAAATGTCAAAAAAAAGTTATTACTTATTAATATTAATTTAAAAAAATGGTCAAACCTTACTTCTTTTGCTGTCTTTTTGAGAAGAACAATCCCCTTGATGATTTTGATGATTTAAAAAAGCCTTTATGAAAAGCTTTCATATTGAAAATATTGCAAATAAAACTATAAAAAAATATGTAAGTATTTTTGATTTCAAAAATATTTAAATAGCTACATTCAAACTGTTTGTAAAACAATATATTACAAAAAGTTGACATCGCATGAAATTGATAACGAAAAACATGTTTTCAGTACTAGCTTTTTAATTCAAAGCTAAAATTTTTTAAAAGTATTCATGTGTAGTGTTTTACTTTTACTCCTTTAATATTTTTTTACAACAAAAACCTGGCCATTATATTTTTAAACTCATAATATGATTTTAAGTCAATTAGAAAATGTAGTAGAAAACGAAGTAGTCAAATGTACCTTTAAATATATCGTACAATAAGTTACGAAGTCATGCAACTAAGGGCTTCTTATGCCATAAAAAATTGCTCCATTGCTCTCCTTGTAATATAAGGTTATATTAGTTTTTTTTTAGTAAACGCCAGTCAAATTGCTGCATATCCTTTATATGATTGAGTCATGGGTCATACTGTGGTCAAAATGGGTGTTTTTTTGTCTTAGTTTTGTGTCTCGAAATGTGATTGCTGAAAAATTACAAAATTTGCATTTAGGTGATTAAGTTAAGAACATGTTAACCAAGCATTTGGTTTATTAAACTTGATTCTATTCCATTTGACCACAAATGCTGGTTGAAATTCGATTAAGTAACCACATTTATCAGTTTCATTAAACCACAAAAACAGGTTAAAATAACCTGAATGGCATGTGGTGATCTTAACCTGACTATTCATGTTGGCAAATTTTAACCTGATATTTAGTTAAAATTTGGTTAAATTAATCAAATTTTTTTTTCAGACTGTTATAAATAAATTTTTAAAAATATTCATTAGTTTTGATTTTATTACAAAAAACCTCAAAACGTTTGCAGGCAGTAAAAATTGTCACTTTGAATATTTTTCTAAGTATTCGGTACAATCTTTGCCAGATACCGATTAGTTAACATTTCAAGTTGTATACTCATAGTGTAGAACGATCCCTGTTTAAAGCAATGCTAAGCAATGCTAAGTATCCCCTGTAAAAATATTTTTTTTTCTTTTAAATAGAAATAATATTGCTTTAGCTAAGCTTTGTTGTGCTAAAATTTATGTTTATTTAATTTTTTTTTGGAAATGTATACGAATTCTTCTTACTCGTTTAAATTTAATATTAAATTCAAGCTATCAAATATTTATCTGAAATCTTAATTAATAAGCAAGAGTAAAAATTTTCAACATATTCGAATGAAGTTACAAACGAACTCAAGAAAAGCAACCCCAGACATACTTCAACAAAATGTTTTTACCATTTCTCTCCCTACCAACACTCTTGCAAACCACAACTCCAGAGCCTGCTTAAGATTTTAGTAGATATTAACTTTGTGCTGGTTTTCCCGAGAAAAACAGAATAAAACCATAACGAAAATGAGCCAACCTCTTTTAGAAAAGTGTGTGGTTCAGGTGGTTCATGGAAAAATGTTCATCTAAGAACTCGAAGTGCACTTCAGAAAACAGCAACAAAAGCTTTTTCTTTTAAATGATAGTATATTGAGGTTTTTGGATAATTTTTGGTTTTGGCTGTCATTTCCAAGAGTAAAATAAATATAAATAAAAAGAAATGTCAATGCAAAGTAGAAAAAAATTTCGAGTTTTAAATAATATAAAATTTTTAAGTATTACCTACTTAATTAATGAAATAGTCATTGATGACAACATTTCGACTGTAATTTAATGCAAATTGAATTATTTTCATGCTTCATAAATAAATCAGTATAAATTATAAAGCGCAGGTGGGTAGAAGTGAAAGTCCTGAAAATAAATGCATACTTGTATAAATTTTAACCGCTAATCCTGCGGTTGACATTTAATGTTCTTAAGCATTAAACATTTAATAATGCGAATGTCAAATGCAGAGCGAAATGATTGATAAGCACTAATTAGTCAAAGTTGTGGAAGGATGCTGAAAGACAATAAAAGGGCGAGGTGAAATGTGAATGTTGCATAGAAGTATACCAATTATGATTTTAATACAAAATGCAACTATTGACTTATTTTAAGCGATACTAATGCATAAATAGCTTGTCTGTTGCTCAACACGGAAAGAAAAGTTTGCATTTTTAAATATATTAAATATTCTATCGGACAATTTTGAGTTATCCTGTGATAATGTAGAGAAGCACTGCTGTGTCTTTATCAACAGTTAAAAATTGAAAGTATTTGTTTGAAGTAAAATATCTATAACTAAAATTAAAAAGTGCTGCTTTGCAGCATAAAAGTGCATCATTAAAAAGGGCTGCTGTTATTTTTGTTTCGCTCTTCTTAATCCATGCCAACATAGTAAAGCGGAAAATAACAAAAACAACAACATCTTTATTAAACTTTGCTCATTAGCTTAGTATGTGTTCAGTTGTTTTTGTTTTGATGCAATAACTTTCTTTTGCTAGGCTTAAGATTACAAAAGAGCGTAGAGCGTGAGAAGCAATGAATTTTTGCGCTGCCAAAACAAGCTCAACAACATGTGTGCGTCAAATATCACACACATGCATACACACACAAATGTGCACACACTGAAAAAGCCAACAATTGCCCTACCAGCAGCATCCCACTGTGCACAAGAACGGATGTGGATCCGTTTTGAACCCGTTACGAGTCCTTCAGCAAGCATTTCGCTTTCTTATGTTTCGACGGACCCTTTACGAATCCGTAAAAAAAAATGGTCACAACGCTTACAAAAAAGGAAGACTTAAATCAGTTATACGATTTTTTATTGTATTTTAGTGGATTAAGGATACAAAATACAATTGTTTACTTATTTTTATTTTAAACTAGATGGACCTGTAGACGTTGTTCTCCCTTTTCCTGTTGTTGGATTTTTGACTGCAAGTCTCATTTTATTGCTCAGTTTCGGTGGGTCTATATTTCAAAGAAGTATTAATTTAGAACCAATTTTCACAGTAAATATGTAAGATGACATTCCAATTCGTTTCATTAGTTCTTACAGCTCCTTCTAATGTTCTAATGTGTCAAAACAATACCCGAACCACCTCTTTGATGATTGCAGCTCTTAATAAGCGATTATGACGTGAATTACTGACGTTATGATATTGTTCGTGAAGTATCTCGCAACGCATTCGACGACCTACATATATTAGCTCGTCCTCTCTTTGGCATTGTAAAAAACACATAAAAACGACACGGAATTGTTTTGACAGTAACTCAAATCTGTCGAACAAACCTTGATTATTTCACAATATTGAAATCTTAAAACTGAGTCTTTGAGTCTTGTTAAATCACATTTGCATGAATTTGTTTATTTGACATTTATGTCTAAGCCTGCTTTAACTAAATCTATTCTCTAAATTCACTAAAATCTTTTAAGAAAAAATAATTTTTGATGTGAAATATAACACAACCTCACGGAATGAATGAAATTCGATTGTACCAAATCCTTAAGAATAGATTTGGTCCAATCCACTACCTTTTTTTGCAAACGGAAAAACGATTTCAAATTTTATAGATTTCACACATCCGCACGGAATGAATAACAGTTATGCATGGTGCAGCTGTTTTCGAGGTTTTGCGAGACTAACGCATGGCGATTGATTTGTATATAGATATATGTATATATATATAACATATACTATAGATAGTAAAATGGCATGACAAAATAGATTTTAAGTCATAACTATTAATTGGAAATAGATATTGGAGTAATTGTATGACATAAATTATATTTGAGACTTGAATTTTTTGTAAAAAAAATATATAAAAACAACACTTTGGAAAAATAAATTTTGCCAAAAAAATCAAATGGGGGAGGGGGCGAGGTAGGTACCCTTGTTGTTTTGATGAGATATACAGTGAAATAATTTTTCCACTTAACTGGAAGAATTGTTGTAAACAAGTGCTATGCCATGTGAAAGGTAAATAGATGTGTAATTTTTACAACAGAAACAATTCTTGAGTCATTTTATGAGTAAAAAGTCTATACTTTGGACCTTTTTTGAAAAAAGAATTTATATTCATAAGGATATTTCTGTGAACAAGGAAACAGCTCTCGACAAATCGGCTTCGCGCTCAAAAATATATAGAGAACTAATTATGTAAGTATTTACAACTATACATAAATGTGTTTATCTTTTTAAAATATTCGTTGCTTTACTTAAATAAATACTTGTCGTCCTGCTCAAAACCAAGCGATTGAATCAATTTTTGTGTTTAATGTCATTAACTCTTCTCACTTCGATTGTTCAAATCGGTTTAGAAATTTTGAAAGATCTTAGGCCTCGGGAAATACCTATGGAAACGATAAGAAACAAATAATTTTTGCTTCAGTAAAGCCCCTATATGAAATGCTTATCTACGGCGTTGATCCGAACGATTTAAAAGACACGGGTCCGTTATGAATTTGCATTATTTAAAAAAAAGAGTCCGAAACGCATTCGTATATGAAGTTCGTTCTGAGTTCGTGACGAATCCGAAAAAGTGGAAAAAGCGGTTCGTATTTTTGATAGGGATTTCATTCGAAAAAGGATCAGTATCGGATGCGTAATGCAATCCGTTTCGTATAAAAAATACGAAGAAGTAAGTCCGTCTCGAATTCGAAACGGATTTTTTTGGTACACTGGGATGTCGTATACACATATACAACTTGCTGGAAGTAAGTAAGAGCTCCAAGCATGAATTGAAACATTCTAAAGCTTCTTAAAGTTTGTAAAGAAGTGTATCGAAGCACATGATTTTATGTGTTTGTCAAAGTGTGTGCAAGTGTGTGTTTGTATGAATACCAGGTATTCTTCTATGTTGCATTGCATGTGCGAAAATTTGACAAACAGCAAAAAGTTTAGCTGTAATTCGCTCTGTCGTCATTTGCGTTGAGTGCGAATTCGACGCAAGATTTATTGAAATGCATGGCAAAAATGCGTTCATTGCAAGGATGCTGCAGATAAAACTGTATAGAATTAATGGCAAAATTATGTAAATGACATTTAACTGTGAATTTAATAGTTTTGAAAATAGTATGTGCGCGAGAAGAGTGCGTGGAAACAAATTGTCGAAATTTCGCTTTATTTAACAGAGTCTGTATATGTTAGTATTAATGCCAATGACACTGACATTGACAATGACAATGACAGTGATAATGACAATGACAATGACAATGACAATGACAATGACAATGACAATGACAGTGACAATGACACTGGCAATGACAATGTCAGTGACAATGACAATGACAATGACAGTGACAATGACAATGACAATGACAATGACAATGACACTGGCAATGACAATGACAATGACAGTGACAGTGACAATGACAATGACATTAGCAATGACAATGACAAAGACGATGACAGTGACAGTGACAGTGACAGTGACAGTGACAGTGACAGTGAAAGTGACAATGACAATGACAATGACAATAACAATAACAATGACAGTGACAGTGAATGACGATAACAATGACAATGTATGCTGCATGCATACAACTTTTTTTTTGAAGAATTAAAAATAATATTAGTTTATTTTTGAAGTAATCAAATTTAGAAATCTATTCTGGTTTTTTTATTAGGCTTTTTGATTTGGTGTTACGCTACATAAATTTCCATTGTAGCTCAATTATGTAATTAAGTAATTGGCGAGTTAAGTAATCATGTAATTTAGTAATTAAAAAAGAGTTTTGATATATTGACCTTTCCTTTCCTCAACCATTTTTTCATTATATCAGCCTTCCATTTTTATTAAAAAGTTTACGAAATATTTACGAAAAAGAAAAACTACATATGTGAAATAATGCAGACGATTTGGTCATCATGATATGAATTTATGTATAAATTGCTTGAATTAATAAGATTAAAATGTTTTTCTCAGATAATGTCATCAAATAATAAGTTTTTAATAAGTTTTAGTTTTTTGGTCAATGTAGACTTTTCTGTGGAAATGCCATTATGCATATTTTTTTTTTAAAATAAGGAGTGGCGGACATGCAAAGAAAAAGTTGTTTAATTCAAACTGTTTTTTTAGTTGTTTAAAAAATGTAATTTTTTTAAAAATTTATTGTTTTAAAGGTTCCGGACTTAGCTACATGTCTAAAATAACGTGAAACATTTTTAGCCAAATCTCTTGAATAGTTTTTAGTCAGTGCTTCCCCGCAGTTTAGAAAACGTAGTTTTAAGAAGAACGTGTTTAAAGTTTTTACAGCACTTTTATACACACTACGCCTTCTTTTTTCTCTTCTTTTGGCTGTAACTTAAAAAATATTTAAAATTTCGGTCTGAACATTTATGAGAATATTTATAAGATATTTTTATTGCGAAAAACTACCTTGAGGACTTGTATACAAAAAGGAACGTTTGAACAGCCATAACTTTTTTCGAGGTTTGGTTTGTTTTTTATTTTTTGCACAAAAAAGTTCAAAACTGCCATAACCTATCTGTAATGTCTGACATGATTTTAATTGTGAGTTTTTTATATCAAGTACGTTTGAAGAAGGCAATAACAACAATTCTGTATAGAGTCAATCATGTTGATGACACAAATAAATATTGGCATTTTTGGATTTTTTGAAATAAGCAACCTTTAAAAAAGGTGTTTTTTCCATAAATAGGGTTGCACTCTTTTCTCATTTCATTGTATCGAATCATGAAGTTAATCCTTTGTTATGCATTATTTACATAAAATCACAAAATTCCTTTCTTAGCCAATCTTCAATCAATATTATTTGTAAACCTTGTAAGGGATATATTTTAATGCATGATGTGGTGAGATGACCTGGTTTTATAAATTGTATAAGGGTTTCTTTTATTTCTGCATAAAACACAGTGCACAAGTGGATGATTAGAACTTAAACACGTATTCTTAAAAAAATCAACATTTAGAATAGGTCTCAAAGTCTCAAAACAACAACACCTTAAGAAGCTATAAACAAACGAACGAAAGCAGTCAGATTTATTTTGATTCCACTTCCGTTGTTCTAATGTTGCTTTTTTATTATATTTTGCTTTATTTTATGAAAAACGAACTCATAAAAAGTGAAAAGCTTTTAAAACAAAAGTAAGAACAACAACGACAAGAACTTTTTAAATAGCTGCATAAGCTTCAACATAAGCTTACACTTTTCATTTAGTTGTATGCGTGCCAAACAAGAATACATTCCAACAGCAAACACACATGCATTCACCCATGTGTAAATATATGTAGGCAAAAGCATACATTTATACATAAACATCTTCATGCATAAGATTTTTTTCTTTAGAACAAACAAACCATCTGCCGAACGGAAACGGATGTGTATAGTTGATTTTTATTTATATTGTTTTTATTTTTCTATTTGTATTAAATTTTTTACAATGCAAACATCAAATCGTTGACTTTAAGACATTCAGAGAAAATATCAGTCAATTTTAATTCATCAAGATTCAGCTTTCGCTTTTTTTTTAAATGAAGAATGATTTTTTCTTAATGTTTTCTAAGCACATTTAATGCCGCCTTCTTTGAAGTGTGCTGTTTATAAAGAATCCAACAGCTTTAAGCTACAAAGTGCAGGAAAGATGAAATCAATATTTGTATGTAAATAATACCAGTGTTGTTCTTGTCGGTCGCTCTATCGCTATTATTTTCGCTTCTATTTATGCATATATCTTTGACTGTATTTTTTCTGTGCATTTGTATGCACGTTAGAATGTTTATCCTTGGAAAATGATTAAAATAAAAGTCATAAAAAAGAATCAATTTTGGAGCAATAAAAAAGATTTAAAACTTAAGCGATTACTCTTAAATGACTTTTTTTATTTATTTAAGTTTGTACACACATTAATAAAATAACATTAAAAAAGGAAGAAGCTACAGCAACTTTAGAATTTAAAATTCAAGTCTAGACAATAATATATTAGTTAGTACTTAATATATTAATAAAAAATATCCCGATTTAAATAAATGCCAATAAAAAAGTGTTTGTTATTCCTTATCTGTTCAATGAATAAGAAAAATTTGCTAAAGTTAGTAATTCAAACATAATACCGTTAACAAAAACTTGCATACGTGTGCAAGTGTGTTTGTATACTAGTTTTGCTAGTGGAGAAACGACATTTTTTAACAATTTATTTTCATTTTACATTTTATAAAACGAGTGTGTCAAAATCGTCACTATTTGTTATATTATTTAGTTTTTTTGTTTTAAACAAAAATAAGTTTTGTTTATTTTGACTTCGACTTTTTTCTTGAAGTCATTTGTAGCAAATTTGTCGAGTCTTTGAAAGAATAGAGTCTAGACAGTTCAACTCGGAAGCGGCAAATCTGAAAAAAGTTGAATTTTGTATGTAATTGCAGCTTCTTCTCCCAGGAATCTATGAAATCTATTTAAAAATAATAATAAAAAAGAAATTAAGCGCATTTGAAAAAAAAACTTAAAAAATATCTGGACTTAGGATATATTTTCGAGACTTTCTTAGAATATATTTTAAAATTTTGTCAATGAAATGACACAGATTACTGTGACTAAAATGTTACTAACCAAAATGCTCTAAACTTTAAGAAAATCGATCAGCCACTTCAAAGGCTAGTTGTCAGCTCTTCTTTTTGAAGGATTCGAATTTGGCACTCTCTTTTATTTATAAGTATGAAAAGAATATTTTTTATCCTATGCATAAAACAAAGTTTGTTGTAATATTATTAAACTAAATAATGTTATAAAAGAGCTCGACTAGATTCGAAAATGGCCAAGTTTACTATGTATTATTTTGAGAAAAATTTGAAAAACTGATGCACAGAAGCGGGTGCCATTTAATTTATAGAAAAAGGAGTAGTTTTTGTTACATAATTTCTATGTTAAAACAAAAATGAAAAAATTTAAGCCAAATTTTTTTGGTAAAAAACAGAGTTAATGTAAAAAGATTGTCAACCTTAGCCAGTTTTGAAAATCATTACCGTGAATAGCCACTTTTGACTCTAATGGAGTTAATCTGGGTTATTTTTGAAACTTAATTTGTTGGACTTAAATAATTTTTAACGTATATAAATAGACTTGGCCAGTTTTGAAATTGATGAACTTATCATGATCCCATACAATTTATTGTACTTCACTAGGTTTGAATCGAAAGGATATAAAAAGTACTGTTTCTAACGAATAGTGTATTAAACAAGTAAATTCGTATGAAAATGGTATAGTAGTGGTAATGATAATAATGAGAAAAATTGTAATGTTAGCTTTTTCTGAAATTTAGTTTATTTTTTGTGAAGTTCTTATAAAGTTTCGCAATTTCGATTGATCTTTTCTAATTTTTTATTTAGGTATTTATTTGTTAAAGACTAAAATAAATATCTTAAACTAACAATTACTTACTTCATTTATAAAAGAAAAAATTTAATTTCAATATAAGGCTTTATAAAGAATAGATACGAAAAAACAAATAATTCATTTAAGATAGTTTTAAAGCTATCCCTAGAAAAAGAAAAGTCAATGCTATGTGTTCTGGAGACATAAAAATTGTCAGTCTGGACATTGAAATTATACATAGTTCTGGAAATTGGCTCATTGATCGCATAATAACTTCTATAAAATAGAATGGCGAAAATGTTATCTTGACGTTAATGTCGGGAAGGAAAAAGAATTTCATACGGTTTAACAATGCAGGACAATCAGTTTGACCTGAAATTATATCAAAAAGTATCATTAACGAGCGGATTCTTCTCCTTCTTTCGAGAGATTAAATTCGTTTAAGCAAACATCGCACGTTACATGAGGGAAATAGCTTAACGAAATTTAAAGATCCAAGCGAGAATTTAATTTTCATTTGATCTATTTTAAATTTCAACTGATCTTTTCTGAATTTCCATTATTCTTGTCTAAATTTACTCATCTGTTTTGATTTTCAATGGCAATATATATGAAGGTGTGTGTGCGTTTGTTTTTTTACTGAATCAATATCGTCTGATAAATTGATTGATCTATTTTTTAGAAAATGTCATCATTTCCATTAAATTCAAATGCATTATGAACGCTATGTGTTTTATTTTTGACAGACATTGAATTGAAAATTTGAAATGTTACGTTTTATAGCAAGCAGCGGAAACGGAAGTCGATGACGAGTAATGTTAGCTCAGCGATTGTTATATTTTTTTTGCCTTCCTTCAATTTAAATTTGATTTGATTTTGGGCGCTTTTTTCGTTATGAATTTGTTTGTTGATTTGTATTTTTCTCTTTGCTTGTGTAAGCCACAATGCTGGGATTTTCAGCTTTCGCTTCCGCTTCCGTCTGCATGCATTTTTTTTCAAATGTATATATAAAGAATTTGGTTACTCGAATGCATTTTCAAACATTGAATTTAAAAATATGCAAATGCTTCTTTGACTTCTTGTTATCGTTGATTGTTCTAGAAAGTGGGCGAAGAAGAAGATGAAGTAGCAGAAATAGTTGCATTATAAGTTTGCATGTGTTTTTTCTAGCTTAACATATAAAAAATTAGGTTGCACCTAGTTATAACATGAAAGAAATTTTCTACTTGTGAAAAAACGGAAGAGGAAATGCATTATTCATTTGATTTGGAGTTATTTGTGCGCGCACAATAGTGAAAATAGTTTTAGCCTCTTTGCATTATTGTTGGGTGTCTTGTGCAATTCCCAGGGTTTGTTGTCTTTGGAGAAAGTTTTGAAAAAAAGCTCCTATGAATAAAAGTGTTTATTTAAAGTTTTTACCTAAAGTTCTTAGTATTCATATTGTTGAAGCAAACAAAAGTCACCCCTAAATGTAGGCTAAGAATTTTATGTGTTGCTGAGTGCATTTTCAGTGCTGCCAAATTACATTTTCGCACATTGTTTGCAGTAGGATGCTTTGTGAGTAGCAAATTTCAAAAAGTGAAACATATATTATTGCCATTTGACTTGATTTTTCCTTTTTGAAGCTTTTATTTCCAATAGTTTGGTTCGCTCATCATGATTAGCGATTTTTTTTATCCTTACATTCGTCACCCTTCATCATCTTATGTCTTTTGTTGAACTCTTATGCAATTCTGGCATGCCAACTGCATCAGCTTCTGGCATACGTTGAGTTACACATCTTTGCCATCGTAGTGTTGAAGTGATATTTTTCATGTTTTTTCTCAATGCTCCATAGCTACCTATATTTCCTTCAAATCCTTGACTTCAATGTCATTTTGACACATCATAAAATTTCTAGAGCTGAAATGCTGCACACATTCATTCAACTCGGGCAGCTTTGTGAGTCTCATACACATCAAATACTACATAGTACAACTACAACAACAAAATATTGATTGTTATATAAGCAAAGTTGTAGTAGCAGAGAATTCCAAAATTTCACTTATTCTATGATTCAATGAAATTTTGATTTCATATTTCACGTCAATGTCAAAATCATCATTCATGATTGAGTGAATGAGAGTGTGTGCACTCACGCAGCTGTTCTCAAACGCAAAAATTTGATTAAAACTGTCATGCAGTCATACTAACTTCGGAATATCACAAACTTAGAAGCATCAAATGAAAAATATTATTATTATTTATAATTAACTTCAGAATTGGTACCAAAATAATGTACTTTCAGTAGAATTGAGTTTTGTATTCGATTTCAATATACAAGCGTTTGATAATTAAAACTCCTAGTAACTTATTTCTCACAGTTCAAAGATGAGGACTTCATACTATTTTTAAGTTAAAATTTGGGTAGAAAAATTTTATTAAAAGATGATATAAATAAAATTTAAAAAAAGTTCAATGCAGTTATTTATTTAATACAATTTTCAATTTTTCAAACTGCGTCAAAAGTTCATTAGGCTTTATTTAAGCCTGAAAATTAATTATTAATTATATTTTTTTACAAAAATTATAATTTTTATAATTAAAAATATTTAAAAGACACGAAAAGTATAACGTTCTACTAGATATATCCGGTGTTACTCTGGAATTTATTTCCTAAAATGTTTTTTTGAGACTTTTATTTAAATTTTCTTTAAAATAAAAATAAGGGAGATTTGACAGAATGTGTAACAAAATGAGAAAAAGAGTTGTTTTTGCCATAGCAGAGAGGAATAAACGTACATAAACCAATGAATAAAAGTGAGGAACTATAGACCAAATATAGGGCTATTTAGGCAATACTGAATAAGCAACACAATAATGAATATCTGGGATAAGAGTTTTTTGGTGCTAAAAATGTAAATGAAGCTTCGTACAATGATTTATACATTATTTTGGTAGTGAATTAAGATGTTTTTATAATACCTAGCCTCATTATCGACTTATCGAAAAAAATATTGATCACAAATTCAGCTTCTTTTTGCTCCGTTTTTTTTAGTTTAGGAGATATAATCATTTGAAAGTTTTGGTATATTTTTTCGACATTACTCTCAAACCATACATTGGTCAGGGACGGCTTACACACCAATATATTTGTAATTACTTAATCAAAACTGCATCCTTGAAAAATTTATTGTGATTTTTTGCCATAAACATGCAACGGAAAAGGACAATCCAAGCACCAAAGTGCTTACAATTACATAAAGCTAAAAACGTTTTAGATTAAAAGCGTTTCGCTTGATCTCTTATAGTTAAATTTTAATTTACCTTTGAGACACAAGGGGAATAGAAAATTTCAATAAAGAAAATTAGTTTTATAAGATAGTCGTTAGAATAAAAATACATTAATTAATCTGTTGTTTCAAGACATACTGTTGAAGAAAAAAGAAATCATTCGTTTGATTTTTTTAATAATAATTTAATATTTTTTAATAATAATATAAATATTTTTAAAAATAATCTTAAACAAAACTTTCTTTTCTCTTTCCTTACAGGTAAGAACTAATATATGAAAGATTGCTCTAAAGAATATTAGCTGTAAAAGTAAGTGACATGAATAGCATTTTAAACAATTTTCATTGTCAAGTTTTTCACCTCCATAATTTTGGGAGGGTTTTTAATGCTTAGAGCTTGCAACGGAATATTTAAAGAAAATAAAATATAGCAACAATCCTATGACAAAAAAATTTAATCAGCCAATTTGCTCTTAATGCAATTTTCTGATTAATTAAGCTATAGGTTCCTCTTTTAATTATAGGAATATAAGCTTATTAGTTTTTCATTACCGCCATTCTTTGCGAAGTTATGTGATGCAAATTTTGACTTCACGTGAAAATCGTGAAAATATGGTAATTTTTTCATAAATCGTATATCTGTCGGTTACAACCTGATTTTTAAAGTAAAGGTACGGTTAAAAATATTTTAAAAATAGTTTTAAAAAAAAAAATAAAATGTGTTATGCTGCCAACTTTTTTTACTTAAGCGTTCTTTTTTAATACCTTAAAGAAGCCACCTTATTTTTTCAGATTTTTGATTTTGCAACCAGAGAAAGAAAAACCATTCTAAAAAATTTAAAAAAGCAAATTGTAAGTTTTTGCAATTCAGTTTCTGCTATATTTCATTACACCTTTACGTACATAACTGCCTTGCCGAATTTAAATTGCACAAAAAAAAAAAATAAAGGCACATATTATTCTACAAAATTTTGCACGGCTGATTAAAATAAAATAAAGTGAGATATTAATTTTAGAACACTTATTTTAATATTAGTGACAACTTTAATGCACTAAGAAACTTTTATGAACTTATTAAAAAAAAAATTAAGAATTAAGAAAAATACTCACAAAACAGAGCAGAAATGACACATTTGCATGTATCAATAACAACTTTGGTTTTCGTTGTATTTAATAAAATTAAACCCACCTTTTGTCAAATCCTTATCACTGTATCCTACACTCACGGTAAAAAGAGCCCTTTTTATAATTCCATAACAAATATTCCTTTTCTTGAGTTAAAACACAGTGTGCCGAAATCGACACAAAAAAAAAAACACAATCAAACTTATAAAGATTCTTAAAGAGGGATATGTTTATCGCATCTAGTTTGACTTCTCAATGTCGTCATAATTTTTTTTCAATTTATTTTTAAAGTTGAAGTGTTTGAATTTTGTTGTGCCGACATTCGTTGAATTTATAGCCATTTGATTTGTTAAAAATGAAATAAAATCCTTTTCTTTTGGGTAGAATTTTGAATGAAATAAGACTTTATAAAATATTTGACGAAACGGGTGCGTTTTCTATGGTAGCAAACATATAATTACATAGACGAAAAAAAAAATTAACACTAAAATCAATGCCATTTAGCCAACTCTTAACCAATTTCAATGTTCTTTAATTCAATAGAAAGGCATTTCTAAATGCAATTAATTTTTGTGAAAAAAATCATTAATGGAATATTATTTGATTAAAATTTTTAGGAAGAAATAGATTTATTTTTAATTTCCAACAAGGCAAATTTCTGTAAAATTCAATGAATGTTGGGCACAACAAAATTCGAACACTTCAACTTCAAAAATAAATTAAAAAAAGTTATGACGATTTTGAGAGGTCAAATTACGTGCGATAGCCTCTCAACCTATCCCTCTTTAAGAATTTCTTTTTTGTTGATTTCGACACACTGTGTTATAATTCAAGAAAAAGAGTATATGTAGGTTATTAAATTATTAAGTCGGCTTTTTTTTTGACCGTGAGTGTACTTCTATTTTATGACAGAATACTGTTGGACAGTATTAATTATTCATATGTTTTTTTAAAAATGTACACAATTGTTGTTTTAAATAGTGACACACAGAATATTTTAATGAAACTATAGGCTCTACTAATGTGTTTGCTGGGAAATGTAAATTTATGCTTTAAGGTATTAACCTCTACAGCATATGCAGCGCAAAATTATCAATGTTGAAGTGTTGTAAAAATCATTGCCTACCTTAAGGCTGCGTAATGAAGTGATGCTGTTTCAGTCTCCACTATTTATTGCTTAGTTTTGGCGAGCATTATAAATGTTCTCTTCTTACATTAAAATTGTTAATCATACCATAGTCTTAACTCGAGAAAAAATTCATAACTCTTCCATGAGCTGTAGATGAGGTGTATTTTGTATGAAACATAAACTTTTAAATGTAATAAATGTAAATGTAAAAGGTGGCCATCAGTCATGTTGGCATCTGTTTTTTGATCGCTATCAGTTGGCTCTTATCCTACTTCATTTTCTGATGAAATTTCTTCATCATTTTCACTGTCTTATTGATTTAAATATACAACTGCTTCAATAGTTAAAAAATGGTTCAAAAGTATAGGCCTTGTCATCATATCGTTTGAAAAGAGTGTCTGTTATGGACCCAATTTAAAGAAAATCTAACACAATTCCACTCAAACTACAAATTTCTCCAAGGATGCAGTCTTGTGAGCAGAGGCTTAACAAACATTTTGGTGCATAATTCATCCTTTTATGTTATATTTTTTGAGAGTTATGGCAAAAAAAAAGTATCACAAAAAATGACGTATAATCTAAAATTCTTAGCAAAATTCTTTTTTTTTGCCAAGAATGCAGTCGTGTGGGTATTGCAATTACAAAAATGTTGGTGCATAAATCATTCTTGTAGGATGTATGGTTTGGGAGTTATGACGAAAAAGCCAGATGTTCACAAAAAACTCACACTGTAAAGTGCATGGTGTAGAAAGCTACCTATCCAAAAAATCAAAAGAAACTTTTGAATTTTTTGATAACAATGATTATTGTGATAATAAAAGTACACGATTTCTCTTCACGCTTTGCATAAAGTAAAAGTTATGTAGGCTCGGATCCCAAAACTAAACGTTTTTGGGAATATTTGAAAAGTAATAAAAAAAGAATAAGTTTTCTATATCAAGATAGGACTACGGTGAAATGTGTCAACTGCACTGCACTGAGCGCTACAAATTCCTTGAGGAGTGGAAATGCAAGATTCGTTTCGGTCACTTCATCTGTCTAAAATGTAGAAACAAAAAAAAAAAATAACTCAAACAAAAAGGGAACTTAAAAGTTTTCTTCTTTGATAATGTCTGTGCACGCCAACCCTACAACGAAAACTACAACGACAACGACAAATCTTTCCGAGAGCTGAGCAAATCTTCTTAATTGTTTCTCTAATTGATTTGCGATTCCTTCGTTACTTGGATTTGAGTTAATTTCACTTTGTTGCTGATGGCGCTGCCGCTTTCGCTGCTATGTCCTTCGCTTACGACTTCATGATTCCACGATTTGTTGCAAATTGTTGGAATTTAATTTAGATGGAATCCACGTAAAAGTGCTGCTGCGACAAAAAGTTTTTCATGCTTTCGGTTCGAACGAATCTTTAGGATGTGTGATTAGTTTGCTTTGTAAAGATTAACTTGAGTTGGATTTACAACAAACTGAAGAAGCTGAAGGAATGCGAAGGCAAGGGATAAGTTTAAGTTACCAGCTATTTAGGGATTAATTTTGAGAAAGAGAAGAAAAATAAAAGCAGAAGCAAACAAATGGAAAGCACTTGAGAAAAAGGAAGCCGAGCTGAGTTTTGAGCACTTTCAATGGAAATAAGCCAAAGAAGGAATTAATTGTGATGGTCCTGCAACATTAGCTGCCATTTAAAAGAGAAGTATTGCCAAAGACCGCAAAACATTGTTTAAGAGACATTTCTAGGAGAAAAGATACCCCATTCGTATAATCACTTAACTCTTGTTTCCACCCACTTTCCATCTACTTCAGTGTCACTCAACTGTACATAGTACAACAGTTGACTTAGTTATCTCAAGCAAACAGATTGTCCTGATTTACTCGCAGCTCTTAAGAACCGCAACGTCAAACAAAAGAAAGTCCAAAGCTTAGATACCGAAACAGCTGACAGTTGCGCTACATAGCTTTAAGGCACTTTAAGATAGGGAGGAGTTTTCAGAAGAAATGGCGTAAAAATAAGGATAAACAAGAATTGCATAGCGGCCAGAAACAACAACAGAAGAATGACAAGAAAAAAGTCGCGAAATAAACATTACTTTAAAGTTGCGGATTATTGTCATAAACTATTTCAAAACAAATGTGAACACTAGAGCAACATAAAGTATGTCAAATGAAGTGAAGGTAAGGATAAATGTTGGGATGGAGGTGTGAAAAAAACATTTATTTAGCTTTAGTTGTCACAAAAAAAATTTGTCACTTATACCGGAGCATTCAAGATGCTAGCAGTCTCCAAGTGACGGTACCACCAACCTTCAAACTCATGACATTTTTGGAGGGGTGGCAACCTTAAGATGAACACACCATAAATGTCAGGTCGATCTGTCAATGAATAGTGACGTTACAATGTGCTAAATTAAACAACTTTTGGTATTTTTATTAAAGTGGATAAAGATGAATTTCGTGCCTTGATTAAGCAATACTTTTTGCGTAACTAAAGTGCAAAAGAAAAGCTTGACAAATATTTTTGTGAATCTGCTCCGACGTATTCAACCGTAAAATATTGGATTGCAGAGTTCAAAAGAGGTCGAACCAGCACAAAAGATGAACAGGCCGGGGAAGCACCAAAAACAGTTACCACTCCAGAATGTATTGTAAAACTCCACGATTTCGTATTGTGCAATCCGAAAGTAAAAGTGCGGGAGATAGCTACAGCCGTAGTCATATCAAGTGGGTCGGTGGTTTAAATTTCATATGAACATTTTGGTATGAGAAAGCTGACTGCAAGATGGGTGCCGCGTTCGTAAACAATAATCAAAACCATGAACGTGTTGGCACTTCCTAACAATGCTTGGACATGTTTCAACAAAATCCGACCAATATATTGCGTAAAATAGTGACCATAGATGAAACATGAATCCACCGCTATACACTAGAATCTAAGGAATCAGCAAAAGAGTTGGTAGGTCCATGTAGAAGTGCACCAAAGCGAGCGAAGACTAAACAAACGGTCGGAAAGGTGTTGATGTCCGTTTTTTAAAATTCAAGTGGAATTTTGTTCATCGACTATTTGAGAAAAGGAAAAACAATCAACAACAACTATTACTGCAAATTATAAGACCTATAGAAGAACGAAATCTCAGGCAAACGCCCCACTTATCGACTGCTTCATAATCCCAATATACTCCAGATTTGGCCCCCAGCGACTATGTTCCGAAACTTAAACAGGTGGCTCCAGGGATGGAGATTTGCTGACGAATGAACAGGTCGAATTGGAAACTGAATTGCTTAAATATGGACACTTAATAATATTACAAATTAACCCAAAATAAGCAACTTTCTAGGTCGACAATGACTCGAAAAGTAGTAAAACCAGGTTTTTTCATATATTCTTTTATTTATTTTTAAAATGATTCTTCTTTTTCCGCTGCTTCTTTCTGTAAGTTCCAACAAATCAGAGAATCTAGTTTTTTTTTACAATTGTACGTATACCAGTGCTTGAATCTTTGAGTCGGCTGGTGATTGTTGACCGTACTTTTTTGCGTGATAATGCAAAAAAATTTGCTGCAACATTTAAAAATTTAAGGGGTACTAAGCGATGCTGACCGCTTTTAATGTGAAAGAGACAAAGGATAGATCAAAGAAACCCGAGAACAGTCTCAATTACAGCTGTCATATCCAATCGTATGCCAACAAGTCACCCATTTTTATCACTTTATTTTGGCGGTCTGCCAAAAGTTTTCGATTTTTGCCCAAACTTTAAGCAGGAGCAGTCATTTAAAAATTATAGTTGTTACCAATTTTACTTTTTTTAATATCAGGGTCTGCAGTTTTGTAGAATTTGATTAACTCTACTAGAACATTTATGAAAAAACTTGATTTGAATACTTTTAGGGTTATTGTCGATCCAGAAAGTTGGTTATCTGGGGTTATTTTACAATTTAATGTAGCGTCAGTATTTGAAGTATTTGAAGAGTTTGCAAACGATAAATTGTTTTTTTAATAACGCGGTTGATTTGGACCATAAAGGTTGGGTATCAAGTGTTAAACTTTTCAACAAAATTATTCCCTAAGTAATTATTAATGTTTCACTTGAAAACACAAAGACCCTTAGGGCAATAAAAAGAGTTTTTCTAAAAAACTACATCAACATGTATTTGACCTTGATTTCCGAATTCCTCAATATTGGAATACGGTTAATGACATTAAAATCAGCGCCCACGAGTTATGTTCCCGTAATAAGTTCCCGATTCATGGACAGTGTTATTTGTACTCAATAAAAAGTGATTTCTATGATTTATATACTTCTTTGATAGTTTTGGGAAACGCTCACTTAAGAAAGGCGACTTTGCTGCTTATTATTTAGTTTGCTCTTTTTTAACTCACTAAAACGAGCTACTGTTCGTATGCCTTACCTAGTTAGAGGAAGGTGACAAAATCTAGGACTTCGAATTTTTCAAGATAACTTGAAAAATATTAACCACCTTGCTTTGGTAAGTCTAAAAAAATCCCACCTTTGTACAAGAGTGCTAGCTCAGAACTCCTGCAGTACCAATTTCCGTGCCTCGTGGCCGAAATTTAGTAAAATACAACAATCGTTGAAGCAATCTCTTGTAATATATTGGTTAACACATTTTTAGTGTTAAAATTTGCATTTTTTCAAACCGTTGGGGTAAAGATCTTTTGGAGCAAGCTGTCTTACTCTCGCGTCTTCAAATTCGCCAATCCACCAGCATAACGGACACATAGCTCTTGATCGGCTTTCTGCTACTGAATCAATCATGTTTATGCTGGGTCAACTAAAAATTCTACAAATAGGAAAAAACTTGCTGAGCTCTCCTTTTTGGTGCAGTAGTTGGTTACTAAAGCTTAGTATGCTGTAGGAACGAAAAATTTTAAGTGTTTAATTCTACACGCGAAAATTTAGTGTAGACTCAACACTTACATGTACTTACTATAGCCTGTTTGTTGAATGTTTTTGTTGAATGCTATTGTTGAATGTCAAATTTCCACGCCAATTAAATGTACCGACATATAAAAGACAGTGAAATTTTGACATTTTAACTCTCCAACTTGTGAACTTGGCTGCATTGAACACTTTTTCGGTTCAACAGCGAACTAACCAACGAAAAAAAAAATGTCGTCACCTTTTCACTGTCAAAAACGCAATGCATTTCTTACGGAAGATTTCTTTTCGCTTTTACAGCATACTTAGCTTTAAACTGTTGTATTTAGGAACCTTTTCAGTTTAAGTCGGCTGCTACTCTACAGACTATCAAACGTTTTTGGTTGATTTTTTAGAGCTTCTCAATCTGTGATATGCTTATCGAACTTTGTGAGTAGATTCGAGGTCAAAATGTTCATTAAATAAATATATCATTATCTTGACATAATTTGAAAATTCCGCCCTCCGATGCAGAAAATTACTTCAAAAATTTTTTCTCCCGCCTTTCCTTTGTCTAAAAAAACAACCTTGCAGACCTTTGTAATCCTTTAATCATTGAAAATTTCAAATAAGGTACAAAATATAATTTTTTTGCTTTGTAATTTTGATATCGTGATAAGAACTTTATTACAAAGTTCCTCTAACTGTTGAATTTGCTGCTTGTCAGATGTTAATTTAGAGTTTATTTAACTTATTTTTGTCCTAAGACAGCTTTTCAAACGGTTTGCTTTTGTTTTGTTCTATGTAACTGTGAATGCTTCTCAAACTTTTGGTTTTCGCTATAAGAGCTTATCAAACTTTTTGTGGTGACCTTACAGGTATCTTAAAACTGTTTTCATTAATGATTTTCAAAACTTTTGAGTTTGTTTTCAATTTAACTAATTAATATTCTAACAAAATTTCATCTTTTTAATGGTATATTTTCAAATAGTTTTCATATAAAAATTATTCTTTAAAAATTGTACTTATAGCCATAGCCATATATAAAACTAAATTTTTAACTCATTACTATTGTTGTTTTATTTGAAACGTCATCCGCTATTTAAAAATACAACCTTGTATTCATTGCAAATTCCAAAAAAGCATTGATAATTCAACAATATGTTAAAAAATTTAACTTTGTTTTACTGAATAATTCGTAGCGTTGTTAGAAAATTATTAGAAAGCTCTTCAAACTGTCAAATTTACTTTTTTTGGTGACCTTAGAGAGAATTTCAAACTGTTTTATCAATGCTTCTCGAACTTTTGGTTTTCAGAGCTAGTCAAATGTTTTGTCGTGACTTAACAGAGCTTATCGAAAATAAATGCACCAATGCTTCTTAAACTTTTAAACTACTATTTTACTATTAGGAATACTTTAAAATTATAATGATATATAACTTATCTTTTCAGAAAATGCAATTATTGCTTTAGCACAGAAAAAATTTATTGATGGGCTTGCAATTGTTCTTAACTGCTTACTAATTATTGTTGTTGTATTATTTCAAATTGTCTTGTAAAAAGTTGTTGCTGCTGCTTTTGATGCTGACCCAATTAATGTTGCTGCCTAGCAATAGCAATAAAAATTGCAATGCTTGCAAAAGTGTGGCGCTTAGCAATGATGGAATAACTTCTACAACAACAACAAAAACCTCAACAACAACAATGTGTCCTTCTCATTTGTGTCCCACTGGAAAAACATGACAAAGTAAATAGTAAAAAAAAAACAATAAATTCTTTAAAACAAGCAAAGAATAGAGGTAGCTTAAAAATAAAGGATTATCTGTCAGTATTTTTCCCCTCTTCTTTCCTTCAATTTATTTACTGCAAGTTGCAGAGACAATAAAAAAACAGCAATACGGAAAATAAAAATAATATAAAATAAACTGACAGTGAGCTTAAATCCTGTAAAGGATATAAGCTGGACATGCTGCGAGTTACTGTTAAATGACTGGTTACTTACAAATACAAAAAATGTGTGTGTATACGAGTGTGTGGTCAAGTGTTGCATTTATCTACGTTTACTGCAAGTAGCAGATATTTTTTTCCGTTGTTGTTTTCGCTGTTGTTGTTGGATCTATTTGTAGCTGTTTTATTATTTTTCCCTGTCTGCAAAATTTATTTGCCGACTAAAACAAAAACAGTTGCTTCAGTGAAGCAAAAAAGCAGAAGAGGCAAAAAAAAAGGACTTGTCGATCTGCTGCATGCAGCATAGGTAGAAAGTGTTGTTAAATGCAATCGAACTGTTGTTAAAGCATGAAAGTGTGCGCTATGACAATTGCAACAACAGCAACAAGATGCAATGAATAAGTAAGAAAATCCTAGCAAATATTCTGCTGCCTTACGCTAAGTAACAAAACATATAGACTGCTAAGTAACAAAACATATAGACTGCTAGCACTACCCACATAAATACACACACACACATGCACACACCCACACAAATTGTCTTTCACATAAACTTTTTCTGCTTTATAGCAGTGGCGCTGTGCTGCCACGTAGCTTTGATTGTTTATGGGTGCTCATTCATGGATTCTTTACACAAATGCCCCTTTTATTGTCCTGCCGTTTATCCATTCAGCCAAAACTGCTGCACTGGATTTGAGTGCTGGAAGGAACTGCAGCATTAAATGATTTTATTTTTTATCCTCTTATTCTGTCCACGGATTTGTATGAAGCTTTACAGTTTTATCAAAGTTTTACTTTTAGTTCTTGGAATTATATAAAGTGAGCTAATTTTGATAACAAAAAATGTGTATATTCTTAAACATCTTTTAGTTTTAATTTAAAATTGTTAATGCTTAATACTTAATTTAATATATTTTATATATTATCCAATAATAATGAATTTGTTAAATAGCACATTATATTTCTTTGATTCCTGCAACTGCTGACTTTTGGTTTATACAACCTTTCTCTCAAGCAATAAAAATAGCTAAAGTCATAGTACTCCTTTAAATTAATGCGTAACAAACTAACGCTAACAAATTTGAGCACGTTGCCAAAACCATCAGCATTCGTCTTGATGCAAACAGTTGTTGTATTTCTAACATGGTTTTTTGCTATCCTTTGTGCCACTCATATCCTTCTGTCGTTTGTGCTACTTCCGTGTCGTCGCATGTGATTCTCATTTTAATTTGCAGCAAAGCAATTTTTTCGACAAAACTAGCACCAGCGGCAGCACCAACAACTTCCAACTCTTTTGTTTGAAAGTGTGTCATACACTTGAAAGCAGACATACAGAAAGACAGACAGACAGACAGACAGACGTAAATTTAGACGGACAAACATTTGCACCAACACATTCGTAAAATGATGATCAAACAAAAGACGCCGGCTGCACATCCTGCGCTCGTTTGAAGCCTCGTATAATTTGTTTGCTGCGCCACTATTTTAGTTGATAGTAGTTGAAAGTGGTGAAAATGTGTGTGCATGTGCTTCTGTGAGTTTGTATGTGTGTGTACATGTGTGTGTGCTGGAATGTGTTGAAGTGCACATTTGAGTTTATTTAAAAAATTTACTGCGGGTGTGTGCATGCTTCATCCTGTCTCACCATCTCACCATCATCCCGTTTGTCTGCCCGTTTGTCATCAGTAAAACTGGACAAATAATAAAAACTTTTCAATGTTTAAGCAGAAAAAAAGAACGAAGAGTCAACACTCGGTACACCGGATGTTGCTGTATGTCTTGTAATCCTTGCAACGCTTCCGTTTCCGCTTTGCTCATCAGCGACAAAGTTTTTTACGTAAAACGAAGTTAGCTTTTGCTCCTTAGTTTGTATATTTTTCTTTTTGCTTTGCATAAAGGTAAAAAAAAAAATATTATTTATATCCTTAATTTGAACTTCTAATTAAGTCAAAGATAAATTCAATAGAAGAAAGACATAAAGTATAAATTTAAAAGCGCAAGAGCACAGTTAATAGCTTAAACTGAGGCTTAACACTCTTAAACTGGGATAAAAGTTAAATAAAACATTATTTCCTTCCCATAAATCTTTCAGAGTACATCATGGAGATTTTTTAATTCTATAGGTAGAAGATGTCTAGAATCAATCAATCCCAATTAACTTGAATCGAGCATTTTTAACAAAAAGATTATTAGAAAAAGATTTGTAACTGTTAGTGTTTATTTTTAATATTAATTTTTTTTTAGAATTGTGGGATTCAAGTAGCTGGAACTAAACTTGAATTTAAGCAATGAAACTTTATATTTAAGGGTAATTTTTTTATAAAAGTCAATATTTGAGTGTTTTCATCAATTACAAAACTCAACAATGTATTTGAATTTGATTAAAATTCTAATAGTCTAGTGGCTAGCACACGTAAATATAAATCCTGGCAGCAAGTGTTAAGTTCAGTGCTCGTTAAACCGTATTAAAAAAAGTTTCACGTGCAGGTGTCTAAAATAAATGCTCAGGTAGAGAAAATAAAAAATATTTTTTTACAGTACTAACGAGAAATGAGACTAACAAATTTGTCAGTATTCAACATTGTATTTATATTTTGATGCCTAATGCAAAATACCTGCATAGATCAAGTGGGAAAAACCTCAACGTTCATAACTTCATTAACAAGTTCTTTTAATTTTTATATGTTTATGGGCAATTCCGCCAAAAGTGCTCATTTACATGTCCTCACATTTTTGAATGATTAAAACAATCTTTGTTACTTTAAAATACTACAGCTTTTTAAAAAAGTTTTTTCTTGGAGTTTGTGTTGTAACAGGTCATTAAAAAATTAACTTTGCAGATGTAAATGTCCAAAATAGCCCTAAAATGTCATTCCTGTAACCTGTCCTCGATCAAAATTATAAAAATTCAAAGGGTGTAAAGGGTGTTAAGCAATTTTTTGTTTCACATGTTTTAGATGACAAAGTCAAAATATTGCGTAAGCCGTGTCATTTTCTGCCATTCTTAATAATTATAAAATTTTTTATACATGCTTCATCTACAAACATTTTGTCCCTCGATTTTACCACTTTTTCAATTTTACACCTTTTTTTAAGCAACACTAGAGACTAGTATCGTTAAAGCGCCCTCTCAGGGTGGTTTTTTACACTACTTATATTCAAGTTTCAAAAAGACACCAGTTGTTTTGAGTGCGAAGCTCAAGTGCAAAATTAAATTTATTTGTTATATGATTAATAATAAAACTAAAAACAGTTGTAATATCTGTAACCAAAAGTGTGATAAAAACGTGCGGAAAAGTATTTTAGTTTTTTCTGATGCCTGCGATCTTCGAATAGAGACAATTTTGTCACTCCTGTAACCGTCATTCCTGACATTTTGTGTCATTCCTGCAACCACTCAAAGACACACAAAATGCATACGAATCAATTTCATTCCTATGTACCTATACACATGTCTTTTAATTTTTATCTGTATATCCTTTCCTCACAAATGTGGCATTCTGCAAACTGTTCTGCACGATACTCTGATTAAGACTTAATTACGTCAACTCAAAACTTTCTCCTTGTTGAAACATCAACAGACAAATGTTCGTATGGCAACAACAAAGAAAAAAAAACGGACCACCAAAAACGAACCAAAAAATTCCACAAACAACAAGAAAAAGTTGGAAATTAATGCAACTAACTAAAGACAAGTGAGCGCAAAAAAAACGAAGGACAAATAAAAAAAAGCCACAGTAATAAGTTAACAAAAAAAAAAAAAAAAATGGGGTGAAGACAAAAAGTTTGAGGAATTTAGCAGTAGCATTAAATGACGTTGAAATGACGAAGATGAATGGCGTCATACTGGCAAAGCTAAAACCAAGCGCCAGGCACAAGCGACATATATACATTTGAGGGATCTGCGTGAGAGGTTTATGAAAGCATTTTACACATAGCGAACAACAGCTGAGTCGCATTGTTGCGACTTGTTTTGCTGCATGTCACACGCAGCGCTGATGATGTTGCACTCTAACGAAGTGTTGCAAGAGGGAGTTTTTTACTGTCAAAGTGGGCGGTGGAAGAGGGTGTGTGTGGATGTCAAGAAGTGTAGAAGAAATGGCCAAACACAGTGCAACAAATATTTGTGGCTTGACATTGATGCGTACAGCGTGCGACAATGAAGAAGATGAAGTAGCTTCAATTGCCGACATCCGGCGTGGTAAGCGACAAAAAACGCGCTTTATCTGGATGGAGCTGCAGTCAAAGCTGCATCACATACTTCATGTTGTTGTTGTGCATAGCTGACAAAATAATATTAATTCTAATTTTATTATGTTTTCTTGTTATTTCGTGCTGATTACTGCAGCTTTTAACTCAAGTAAAAGCTTTTGATGCAATTTATACCAATTAAGCTTACGTTGCGAAAAAGTTGTAAGCTAAGCCTTAACCCTATAATGCTCAGAGGTCGGTCTCTAGGCGGGGCTCACGATGATCTCTATAAAATCATTATCTGTGGAAAAATTATTTTCTTCAGAATGTAGACGATTCTTAAAGTTACATTTCAGTATTTCCCGCTTAATGTTAGCATGCTCCGTTTGACAATTACGTCAGTTTCAGTTTTGATTTTAAAACTTGATTTTCAGTGAAATAAAAATCACAATATTTGAAGTGAGTATGAAGTGACGAAAATACTGGTGAGTAGGAAATTGTTATTTCTTTCAATTAAGATAAAAAATGCAAAGTGTTCAAAAAACCTTTTACCTGATTTGCCTGACAAATTTTGCATGAAAAACGAACTTAAAATTAATTGTTCTTGTCCTCAAGCTAGTCCAATCTGATTTTTCGAGCTCAAACAAAAAATGTGGTATTGTAGGGTTAAGATAATTTTATGCTGAATACCAGCATTCAAGCTGAAAATAAAGCTAGATATAAGCTCAAAATTATATTCACTCATAAACCACAATTAACATTGAACCACAGATAGCTTGAACACAGATCAACAGATCATATATATCGCACACCCTCTTCAAAAGAGACTCAACTCAAAATTTTTACATTTTCAGTAGAAGCAAAAAAAAAATTTTTTCTTCAAGAGACACCATACAAAACCAAGAGACAAAACAATTTTTAAAACCTAAGAATATGTGTACAAAAGTAAGACAGCCGATGTAGATGATCACTGTGTGATCACTATGATCAGTAGATGATTTTGAGTACACTTTCAAAGTACTGAAATAGCCAAAAAGAAACTCTCGTTCATTTGGTTAAAAAAAACTCTTATTCAGCAACTTTAATTTTTAATCATCACAAGTTATTTTAATTTTATAAAAGTCTTTTACGCTTTATAAGAAAAGGTTATAAAAGTTCCAGGCTCTGATTAAGGAAGTAGCCCAGTGCAACGACCGAAATATTTACGTGTTTACATAAATTTTTCTTAATAAGATAATATAATGCGATCATTTTGAAATTTTAAATTGTTTTTATTGGTTTTTTTTTAATTTTAAGAAATTATTTTTTTTTAATTTTACATTAAATTGTTTATATCAATTTGATTTCAAGGTGATTTGTTCTGTAGAGACCTTACATAGTCATTTGAAATAAAAAGTTCAAAATATCCTTCTGCATGCATTATTGTAGTGCACAAACCAAAAATATCCATATTAAAAAAATGGAGGACTTGTGAAAAAAGTTGTTCAAATTAAATTTGTTTAAAAAAATGGACTTTTTGTGTAAAGGTTTCAGACTTAGCTACATATTTCTTGAAAAAAATGTAAAATTTTAAGGCAAATCGGTTGAATAGTTTTCAGCCAATGCTTCCCCGCACTTGCGAAAACGTGCGTTTTTACAGCAATTTCATACACACCACGGCGCACAGTGCATTGTGTAATGGAAATAAATAAAAATTTGCTTATCTCCGAATAGCGCAAATTTGGTTTCATTCTACAGGTAATATTTCTATTAAGATGAATCCAAAATAGTTTTGTTTAAACATAACGCATGTATGCACGGCATCGTGTAAAAGTTGACTAATTTTGCAGGAATTACGAAGGTGGTGCCAGAAGCTTTGCAAGGCTCAAAGAAAAAGCTGTTATAAAGTCAAAAAAGTAAAAAAAAAGTAAATGTATTATGAAAGAAGATATAAAATTTAAAAAACAGAATTTTGCTGAATTTTTAAACATTAAGAAATACAATTCCAAAAACAGAAAAATTCAAAAACTTTGATTCAAAAAACTAATGATTTTATTTGCCTTCTTTTTTTCTTAATCACTAGATTTGATTGATTTTCAATAAAACCGATTTTGAAAAAGGTCTAAATGTGTAAATTACTTGAGAATTGCTTGAATATAGGTTTTTTATTTTTTATTTATTTTTATAAAAGATCAAAGAACCAAGGCATGCGCCTTATACAAACAAGGTTTGGTCTTTGACCTCAGAGGAAAGGGATAGATTATTTAGAGGAATTGATTGGAACCGTACGTGAATTATTAATTAGGCGAAACAACCGTGAAAGACTATTTGAATTGCTTTTAACCGAGGCTACTATTATGATTTAACCTTGGCAAGCATTTCCATCCCTTAGTTGTTCCTGTCCTTTATTTCATATTTTTCACAATTTATTTGTAGATTTTTAGCTTTTCATAATTCTTAAATGTAAGAAAGAACAAAGAAAGTGAAAAGAACCATGCCCGAGCCTGAATTCGAACCAGGGACCTCAGGGTTGATAGTCTAGCACATTCTCCACTAGACTACAAAGGCCGACTAAGAGAGGTAACCCTAAGAACTAATCGATTTGAACCATTATAAGTATACATCTATTACATAATATTTTAAACCTTTCGACTAAATTTTATTAAGATCGGTAAAATTTTATGTCCACCTCCCATACAAAATTATTTTAAAATTTAATATAGGTCTTAGGGAGGTACCCATAAAAACAAATAGATTTAAACCATTTTAAGTAAACATCTTATTCTTTATATTCTAAGCCTTTTAATAAAATTTTATTAAGATCGGAAAACTTTTGTTTCTACCTCCCATACAAAATAATGTAAAAACTTAATATAGGTCCAAGAGAGGTACCCCTAAAGACTTACCTATTTTAACCATTTTTGGTAGTTTTCTTAGATAGCTTAAATTTACTAAGCCTACAAAATTTCATTGTCATAAGAGCACTCCTTCTATTTATTTCCAAATTTATATGAGCGCAAAGCACTGTGCAGCGTGCTCTCTCCAGTTGGCTGTATTTTAAAAATATTTAAAATTTCGGTCTGAAAATTTTAGAGTTTATTTTCAAGATATTTTTATTTCTAAAAAAAATAAATTTTTGGAATCCGTCACACTACCTTAAAATAAACACAAATTCCAAAGGGAATGATGGCAAAATGCACAGTGGCTGAACTCCATATAAATGTCAATAAATTGCAGAACTAATTGTAGACCAATTAAATTTGACTCAAAAGTTGGTATAATTATATGAGATTACATACAAAAATCTACCTTCAACCACGCCTACTTACCATATAAGACAAAAATTCAAAATGGAATTTTTTTGTTATTGAGCCTATGTAAAAACCACTACCTCAAAACTCTTAAATATATGAGTAGAGTAAAGAAAATATATTTTATTAAAATGTTTCAGTACACGAGATTTTAAAAATTTTAACTTTCATTAAGAATAGCATACAAATGTTTATTTTATTCAAAGATACTAGGGGTATTCACGGGTTGATACGAAACTCTGTTGCGACGATGCGAAAATGCATGATTGCGAACTTTCGCATCATTCCAACAACAAACACATTGGAAGCAATTTTGTAACTCTTCTTGAATTACGCACTGCTCAAACCAATTGCGAGAACGCACAAGCAGTGATGCTAAACAGATGATTCATGTTTTGGTTGTTTTCGAACGTAGTTGCCACCTAGGTAAAACTTTAAAAAGGTTAAGTTTGCACGTAGATTTTAATTACTTTTTATGATTTTGAAATAAGGTAGCAATATATTTAACGTTCATTCGACATTTAATTTTATTGCATACTTAAGTTGCAATATTGATGTTCACGCGTTAGTGCGCAAATTATCTTGCATTTTCACACTCTTGTAATTCGCAACAACCCGTGAATACCCCTAATATTTGTTTGGTTTTATAAAAAAGAAAAAAAAATCATAAAAATGAACTGGCCATCTCATTTTTACTTAAAAAAATATGGAGTGAACCTCATACATTTTGTAGCAAATTATTTCTGATTGTAAGAGCAATACCAGCAAAATCTTACAAATTTAAAAGCATTATTTTGAAAGTGTAATAAAACGTGCGCAAGTCTGCAAGCATTCTAATAATGCTTCACTAAAATGCCTAAAAGTATATCAGATAAAATTGTTAACGTAATCAGTCTTACGACTGAAAAAAATACTCGAAACGCATTTAGTTTTTGCCATATGTTGTGAAAAGAGCTCAAATGTGCTCACTTTAGGTATTGAAAATATTTCACTTAAATACCAATAAAAACTAATCCATTTATGAAATAGTAGTGCTGCGATGTGCTGATTAAGTTATATTCCGTTAAAAATTGGACTTGCATAAAGAATTTATTATAAAGATGAAAACTAAAAATAATTATGGAGTATGCAGGAATGCTTTCCAACAATATTTTAGTAGAAACAAAAACCCAGAGTACAATATTTTTCCTCGCTTTTCTGTATGAATCTTAAATACAACATATTTTTAACGACATTAATCATGCGCTGTTACATTAATCGACTTTTAAGGAGTTACACAAAAAACCTGTGAGTTGTTCTCCAAAATTTTTTGGAATCATTGTGCGGGCAACTTTCAGTCTTAATATCTTAATTTCTATTTCACAAATCTTAAGTTACATTCATCGAATGCGTTGAATATTGTTTTGCTGTTCCATAAACTTTCTCAGAATTCTATCGACACAATTACTTGTTTGAAAAATTAGCCGCGGAAGTTAGTGTCTTTTTTCATTTGCTAAGTACTAAAATTGCAATTTAAGCGCAGTGGACACATTTTAACTAAAAAATAATAGGGGTATTCACGACTCAGTGCACTTGCCTGTGCAAAGTTTTCGAGAAAACACCACTATAACTTTTTCAAAGCTGTCAAAATTTTTCAATGCACACAAGTGCACAACTGCTCAAGTCCTCAAGTTTTAGGCTACAGTAGAAAAGCACTTGCGCAGATTTTTGACGTACGTGTATTTTGTTTTTGTAAAGTGAACAAGTCCTCAAGCCCTCAACTACACTGGCAAGTGCACTGAATCGTGAATATCCCTAATATTTATATTTAAAATCATCCAATGATTCGAAGTTATTTGCTGAAAAAAGTGTGTTTTAGTTTGGAAAACTTTTGGTTTTGGAAAATGATATGGATATATGTGATATGGACGATTTTGATGGATATAAAAATATCAAAATTTAAGCATTGAAAATGTTTTCATGTCATAAAAAGACCATTTTCTTCAAAAATTATAAAAATACTCAGTAGTTTAGAGTCAGGCCTAAAAGGGGTATAAAAAATATCTTCTTCTTGTTTAAAAAAAAAATTGTAATTTTGGCATGTCAAAAACCATCAAACTTTTGAGCGAAATCTAGATTATTTTTTTAAATGACAACTTTTTCTCTTCTGGGTCACTGTATAAGAAATATCTTCTCGTGTAACGTTTTTGTTTTTTACTTCAGCCACTGCGACGGCCACAACCGCCGCTGGCATCCGGTAACTACGAGAATAATAAATTATTTGATTTGAAAGAAAATTGTATGCTGACTTCATATATATTTAAATATAGCTTAAAAAATGTCAATACAATCTCTGCAATAAACTTACATTCACACTAGTCCCTTTATATGTATTGCAAAATTACATAAAAGTATTAGTTCGCTACGAATCAGCCGTTTAGACAAATTAGATAAAAGTTTTTTTTTTCTTTTTCCTTACAGGTAAGAAACAAATGTGTCGTTTAGTTGAAAACCGAGGCCTTTTCCATCCTAGTTACTTTTGAGAAAATAGAGAAAAACTGACACAATCTAAATTTCGCATAATTTTAAACATTTTTTTTTATATTGTTGAAGTATTATGCTTCATTAGCTTATATTATAAAGCACAATAAAATAACCAGAGTAGTTTTAATTAAATTAAGTTAATTAAAATGGAATAGAACTGTTTTGACACTAAACAACTGGAATAGAACGATTTTGCAAATAACTAATGCGGAATAGGCTGGTTATGCGCCTGCGGTTAAGACCTGTCTTGAATAGATTTGATTTGCTACGAATAAATAATAAAGGTTAATTAAAAAACATATTATTAAGTAATTGCACCAAGCTTTATTTTTATGTAAATAATTCATGAAAATATTTAATTAATTATATTATATAAATTGACTACATTCACAGCAACTAGTGGTTCGTGTTATGAAATGGAATTGTATGGGAAACAAATAGAATAATAAAAAAAATATTTAATAAAAAATTAAATTCGAAGGTCAGAAATTTCTGAATATTCCTCGCAGATTATGTTATCGTTGATTTCATCAGACCATTCTCCGTTCAATGTGTTTTTATAAAAATCTAGGGCTGGATCTTCTTTCCAGTCATTGCCAAAGTGTTTTTTTAAAAGTTTATCGACATCGACCAACTTTTCTTTTTTAACGGCCACTCCTGGCTCTACGAGAATCGGTTTCATTTGGCGAATAAATTTACCGCGTCTTTGTATTGATTTTGCGTTTCCAATGTCGGAATATTAAATGGTTCCCCTCTTATCACACAGTCACTGGTCTTGCTTCTTGTTATTATAATACGTTTCGATTCCATAAATTTAAAATGCCAGTTTCCAGGTATCTTAATAAAATCGCCAATCTCATTATTAAAATCAAGAATTTGGAAATCTTTGCCAACGCCTAAAATAGTACCGCTTTCACTATAAATATCTAAGTACTCTTCAACTCCTATAATTGTTTGTTTTGCTCTGACTCGTTTCTCAATCTGTGCGAAAACACGGTCAGGTGGAATGTAAGAATGACCTACAACTGGAAGCAGTATTTGAATTTGTTTAATGTTTTTCGGTGCTTTTGTTACAAGCCAGTAAAAAAGCATTCCAATCATAGTCGAGTTTTTGTTCTGACCAGCGCAACCATCAGAAACAAGGCGTACAGTGTTTATATTTTCAAAATTAGTATTACACAGTCGATTATATACGCACGATGAAATTTCGTTCGATCCTTTTTGATGTACTTTTTCAGTCCAATAATATAAAAAAACATTATGTTTTGTCAGGTTGGAATGCCCAGTACCAATAACCATTCCAAAAAGGTATACATACAGCTGTCGGCTGTAGTAAGCGGCGTGATCGGGGACTTTAGGTAGCACCATGTTCTTTTGACAATCAAATGATATCGTAAACAGTCCATCTTTTTCCTCATTCAACAACTTGAAAAAAGCTTTACTTCGCAATTTGTGAACTCGTAGCTTAGTCATTAACCCTTGCTTTTTAACTGCATCCTTTTCTAGTGTTAAATTTTCTTTAAGTTGAAGGCATGTTGAACACATATCAGTTGAAGGTGATTTAAAACTTATATTAAAATTTGTTCGAAAAATCATTCGAAAATAGGAATGCTTAACTGGCAAACCTGGATCATTCATCGTAAACATTTTCCACATCTTTGAAATCGAGAGGTCGCCACTTAAATATTGTCTTTGGGAAATGTTAGCACGACAATAATGCAACCCCAACGTTTTAAACTGTTTAATAAAATTTATAATCTTTTGCTTACGATCTTTATACTTCGTTCCTGTTCTGTCGCCTCCACGATGCTCTCTTGGTAACTCTCCAGTTTTTAAATGATTTTTGCAAATACGCTGCACACGAGCTTTGCCAACATTAAATACATTTAGAAACAATTTTTCGCAAACAGATATAAGACTACCGTTTGCTTGTCTCACCGTATATGATATAGTTACCGATTTGCGTGGGACGTTTTTCAATGCTCGATTAGTTCTTTCCGGAGGCTGCATCGTACAATACTTTAGAATAAAACCATCCTGAAGCTGTTTGGATGTGTTAGCGTAAAACAATTTGGCAAAGTATAGTGCATCTTTTGACTTAATTGCATTACATTTGAAAGACTTCCCTCTGTGAGTGCATTTAATTATTCGAGGCAACTTTGTAACACGATATCTGTAACGTTATCATATTGAAGCCATATTAACATTATACAAAAAAAATCTAAAATCACCGTTTCTGTTTTTCTATTTCGCGTTTCCAATTAGATTTATTGACTTCAGTTTTACGTGGTTTTTTAATATTTACCACAGGATATTCAATAGATTCCATTTTTCTATAAAATATTTGGCTTAAATTATTTAATTTAGTGAGACAGTTGAAAAAACAATTTGCATTTATTTATTAAGCTTTCCTTTAAAAATAAGTACGTCTCAACACCTCAAACACAATAACAATATTAGTGCTAAAATCATTCTCTAAATAGAATGACATAAAAATTGGCGCAATTATTTGGCATAGACTACTCAATTGCTATTTAATTGTATGCAAACAAGTAAGCACAGGAATAGAAGCGTTTTGCTACCAAATATGGAATAGAACTGTTTTGCTACTTACAAGTCGTTGGAATAGGATCGTTTTGCTTCTAAGTATGGTTTTTGGATATCTCTTTTGAAGAAATGGAACTGTTAAAATAAATTAAATAACGTGATTTAAATGTGTTTTTAACCGCCAAACATTATGCAATCAGTTTTTACACTTTTTTAATTTTTGGAGTAGACACCGGTTTGCAACTAAACGACACAAATCTTTATGATCAGGCTATTCAGGGTTGTTCTTTTAATAATAGTATCTGTAAAAGTTAGTTTAATCTAGAAAATGCACTTTAACACAGCTCTAATTTTATGATGTCATTACCTTGGTTTGAATTACCATAAAACCAGTTGAGATATACATGCAACATTAAATAGCAGGCTCTATTTATGAGACGACAGTCTGCGCAGAAACTTCAACTAAGGTCTGGCTGCGTACTCAATTGGGCTGAAATTGAAAGTAAAATCAATGGACCAAACTGCAGTTGAGGGTGGAAGGGGATTGTGGACTTCATTAACCAAATAGGCAGTTATTGTTGCGCATAACTTGTCTGCAATGAAGTATTGCAATCCAATCAACTACTTGCATCATGCAATTCTATGCAAAGACATTGGCTAAAATGAGAATGAAACTGCATTGAAACCAGTGCAGCTGGTCTGCTTATGATAATATTTATCGGCTACTCATGATGTTGCCGTCTCAAAATCTTTCATCTGTCTTGGTCTGCTCTACTGTCGCAAAGGAAAGACGCTTAACTCGACAGTGGAGCATTTTTAAAATATGTGTTTTGTTATCTTCGTGCAAGCTGTGTTGAACTTGCATCAGCCAGTTATCAGTGGAACGCGTTCAATCGTCAGTCACAATGCATTTAATGGAATTTTGAAATTTTAAGATATCCGCACAAAATATGCTGTTACTTTTGCGTGGCAGACATTAAAAAAGAGCCGTCTTATCTGAGAGGGGTTTTTCTTGCTACTAAGTAAAATTTTTTAATTTGTGGATTTTTGTGTACTGTAGTTTTAAGAATTTCAGAAATAAAAATGAGTTGTGAGTTTTAGCGTTGGAGTTTTTTTACAAATTTTACCTAATCTGGCAAATTTTTTAGCGAAATCATTTAGCGAAAATTTCGCGGAATTGTTTTATAGGGTCAATCCAGGTCAGTTATAATGATTTTTTAAAAAAATGTGAATTTTGTTGGTGGACCCCCAGAAGAAAGGCAGAAGGTGCTGGGTATTTGTTTGTTTTAGGAGTCTTGTGTATTTGGAGATAATAAATTATGCGGTTGTTCCTTCATTCTAAGTTCTTAGTGTTGACCTTCTATATTTTTCGTTCTTATCTTCAACTTATCATCAAAACTTCAATGCTTACAACTTTTTTACCCGATCGAACTCAGATTTCTGTAAAATTTATTTTTTACTCTACCCACCACACAACAAAATTGGGCTTAGACGTTGAAACTGATGTGTTTTGAAGTCTTGCATTATTGCCTCCAGGTTGTGAGTGGTAATAATGCACACATTGTTAGCAATCAACATTGTCACATCATTGAAACCCACATTTTGTGACAATAATGCACACAGTCATGTTAATGTCAATGTTTATTTAAAAGTCATGTTAAAAGCTAACTGCGACGCTAATGCAAACAGCCATGTAAATGATTTTCACAAAAAAATAAGTGACATCTATTTACATGATTTTTATCTTTGCAACTAATTGAAAGTGGCGTTAAGTGGCGGAAGAGAAAGAGGTGGTGGAGTTCTGTTAGCGGTTCGGAGTGATTTATGTAGCAGAATAGTATCTCTTAATTGCAATAATAGTAATATTGAACAAATTTGTGTAAATATTGAATTTTTAAATAGCCACTCGGTATTTTTCTTTGTATCATATATTCCACCGAATAGTTTTTTAGATATTTATGAAAGTCATTTAAATAATATTGAGATTATTGTTAATAATTTAACAAAAAAGTAACAAATGATTGTAGTTGGAGATTTTAACCTTGGCAATATAACATGGATTGATAATGATAAAATTCTTTTACCTAGTAACATTTTATCAGAAATAGAATCAACTGTTACAAGTTTTTATCTTTCAAACAGTTTTCATCAGTTAAATAGTTTTAAAAATGATATTGGTAGAATATGGGATTTGGTCTTTACTACTGATGAACTGAAAGCATCTTGCGAACTTTGTGCTAATCCAATTTCTAAAAATTCTGTGCATCATAAAGCGCTTTTATTTAATTTTGAGTTTTATGATTTTGACAGAAAAAATATTGAACAAATTGAAATATTAAATTTTCCCAAAGGGAATTTTTCAGCTTTAAATGGTTTTCTAGAATCTATTGATTGGTCAATGTTAAACTCTGAATCAAGTTCTGAGGTCATTTATTCGTTTATTGCAACTAAATTTAGAATTGGTATTTCAAAATTCGTTCCGAAAATTCATCGATCAGAAAGAACAAACATGCCTTGGTTTAATATCAGATTAAAAAATTTAAAAAATATTAAAAATAAAGCTTCCAAAAAATTAAAAAAAAAAATCAAATTGTGAGGCTGACAGATGTTTTTTTATTCGTATCAGAAAAGAATTTGATTTCCTCCCTAAATTTTTATAAAAACAATATATTTTAAATATAGAATCAAACCTTACAAAAAATCCGTCGGTTTTTTGGCATTTCATTAAAGACAAACAAAAATCAAATGGATTCCCTAGTGTTATGGAATATGAAGATTTTAAATCAAATAATGTTTTAGATAGTTGTAACTTATTTTCAAAATACTTTCAAAATGTGTATGAAACACATACAAATACAAATACTTTCTCTAATTTTGATCGTCCTAATATTAAAAATATTGGAAACTTTGATTTATTAGAAGCTGATATAGAAGCAGCAATTTCAGATTTGAAAAACTCTTTTAAAATTGGAATGGATGGATTCCCACCTGCTTTCTTTAAACGTTGTTCCAAAAGTATTATAAAACCTCTTTTGTTTCTGTACAAAGTATGCCTTAAAAATGGTGAATTTCTTGATAGCTGGAAGATATGTGCAATTGAACCTATTTTTAAATCAGGAAATCGTTGTGATGTAACTAATTATCGAGCTATCGTTAAGCAAGGCGTTTTTGCTAAAATATTTGACAATATACTTAAAAAAAAGTTATACACTCATATTCATAACGTAATAAGTAAATGTCAACATGGATTTTTACCAGAAAAGTCAACTTGTTCGAACTTATTGTTCGTTACAAATCGAATTTCAAAAGCAATGGAACAGCATTCTCAGTTAGATGTTATCTATACTGATTTTTCTAAAGCTTTCGATAAGATTGATCACAATATTTTACTCTATAAACTCCAAAAATTCGGGATAAAAGATTCTCTATTAAAATTTTTTGGTAGTTATTTACGTGAAAGAAAATTATTTGTTCAAATAGATTCATATTGATCAAATTTTATTATAAATGCAACATCTGGTGTTCCACAAGGCTCCCATTGTGGACCCTTACTCTTTTTGATTTTTATAAATGATCTACCACAATTTATTAAGCATTCACAATGTCTTATGTTTGCAGACGATGTTAAGCTATTTCTTAAAGTAGTTAATATTTCGGACTGCTTAAAGCTTCAAGACGATTTGACTAGTCTTCAAGGTTGGTGTAGTAGAAATAATCTTTATTTAAATAAAAATAAATGCAATTTGATTTCATTTACCATGAAGTCAAATCCAGTTATTTTAAATCATAACTTAGATAGCTATTGTTTAAACCGTCAATACGAAATAAAAGATTTTGGAGTTATATTTGATGTTAAATTAAAATTCAACGCTCATATAGATTTCATTACAGCAAAAGCTTATTCAATGTTGGGTTTTATAAAAAGAAACACAACGGACTTTTGCGTTCATTCATCTTTTAAAGCTTTGTATGTGGCATTTGTGTGAATTAGACTGGATTATTGTTCAATTGTATGGAACCCGTATTATAATGTTTCTTCAAATCGCATTGAACGAATTCAAAAACTTTTTACGAAATACACATTTTCAAAAATGCAATGGTCAGATATTATGCCCTCTTACGTAGCCATGCGCAAGCTACTTGGTTTACAATCATTAGAGGATGGAAGATCATTTTTCTCTATAATGTTTGTGTATAAATTACTAAGTGGAAAATTAGTCCGTCCCGAACTATCTGACCTTTTTCAAAGTTATGTTGCTCCTAGGGATTTGAGAGTAAGCCGTCGGTTTTGTGAGACAACGCATGCGACAAATTATGCATATAATGAGCCGGTCGCAAGATGCTTACGGTTATGTAATACGATCTCTCCGATTCTTAATTTTAATGTTGATGAAAACCGTTTTAGACTAAATTTATTTATACTCTTTAATTAATGGCATAATTTATTAAGTTATCTTTGTAATAGTCTGTAAGATACATAATCAGTAGACTGAAATAAATAAGTAAATAAATAATACACATGACTGTTCATAAGTTGCAAATACATATGACTGCTTCATGAAAATAATGCTCGCACATTTCACAGATGCACATGTTCATGACTTGCCGTGGCAATAATGCATGTGGCGTTAATTAACAAGGCTCTGTGTGTTATTGCCACGAAAAAGTGCTGAAAATAATGCGCTTAGCATTAACTAACATGACTGTGAGCCAATAATGTGCAGTTGATTCGCAATTTAAATGTGTTTTATTGCTACCAGCCGATGTATGCATGGCAATATTGCACAGCGCTTATGAAAGTTCGTCACTCAAGAAAAATACTCAGTGAGAATTCTGAGGTCACAATACACCACTCTTTTGTGTATTTTTCTACACTTTTTAATCACTTTTATAAACTTTTTTACACCAAAAACTTAAAAAAAAATAAATATCAAATCTCTTTTAATTTTTCCAATGCACTCATATAGTAAAAATACACTGACATTTCACACAACTTTTGTTTAAAATGCCCACTGAGTAACAGTATATGAAAGCTAACATTTTGTGTTTTTAAAAACAATTAATTTGAAAAAGTTCGCGGTATTTAGACATAAAAAATAATCCGAATTCTCAAAAAATTTAGATTTTTTTGTAACAATAAGTTTTTGTGTTTAACCCTAGATCCCATACGGGGTGCGTAGGAACCCCATTTAAAATTAAAATTAAAAGGGCCTTTATTATTTTTTTTTAATTTTTTACAACATGCATTTTTTTCAATACAGCTGTAATGTTTGTACTTTATTTTTTGTTATTATTTATTTTTTTAAATGAACTTTTTATGAATAAAATAACAATATTTGTATCATCTGCTTCTTAATTAAAAGAAATACCTCCTTAAAGTTAATGGGGTGGAGTTGAACTATTCGTTCAACGTAATAAAAAACAAGGTATGGTTGGTAGGGTTAAATCGTTATCTAAGACAAATAATGGTATACGAAAGTCAGCTTCCTAACTAATGCTATTAACATATAATTAATTTAAAAACTCCCGTTATATTCTCATAAAACACACTCTTGGGTCTAGATTTTCTAAGTTAAATAAATTTTGTATGAAAAGTTGTTACATAAGTAGAATAAAGCACTACGAAAGCTCACTTTGGAACATTTTTTGCATAATATTAATAAGAATATGTCCATTATTTACATAAAACATATTACATAAAACAGTTTCCTATATCTTGAAAAGTATATATTTAATAAACTATAAGGCAATGTATTTTTAAATAAAAACATTAAAAGTCAGAATGAAAGGAAAACTTTTTGAAATTTCAAGTTTCAATTCTAAACACAACTACCTAAATTCCCAAAATGCATTTTCTGCTTTTTCCATTTTTAAGAAAAATATCAGTTGTCGGCATCTTAAAGTATTCATCTAGTTTTCATTTGTTGTTAAAAACAAACTATATTTCTGGTTGTTTTAATTGAAATGCGCAGAACCAGCAAAACTTAACAAAAACTACAAGTTTACATACAAAAAATGTGTCACACAATAAGCTTTATTTTACTAAACACGAAGTTGAACTTTAAACTTTGTCTCAGAAAAAATTTAATCACAAAAATTAGTTATAGATAACGTTGTGCAACTATATGTTTTTGTAAGCAATACATTTACTTTTTAGTTTTGTTTCATATCAACAGTTGATTAATCAAAATATGAGTTTGATTATGCAAAAACTAAAGAGTAGAACACTTCATACGTTTGTTTTTTCTCTTTTTTGTTTGGCGGCAGTTTTTGCTTTGAAATGCTTATATGTGTAAGTATGTGTGCTAAGTTCACGAGTAATTAATATTAATATGTCTGTTATTTTTGGTGTTTCATATGAAATGTGTTTTTGTTTCATTGACGTTTTCAGAAATGTTATCAGTTTTCCAATTAACAAAATGCGAAATTAATTTTGCGGAATTTCATTAGTTTACGATTTTTCTAATAAAGAGCAAGCATGAGCGTAATACTACATAAATATGGCGTCAAATTGTGTCAGACATTGACAAACATTTATTTAGATAATCCAAAAACTTCCCAGTTTGCCATACAGATTCGTTTTGAGTTCGAGATGGCCATAATTCTTCGTATATTTTAGCTTAAAATTATCCTTTTCCTTATAAAATTCCTTTACAAAATGCGAATTGCTTTATCCACCTTTTCTGATTTGTCTTGGAACGCACTCAGAACGGATTTCATATACGAATCCGTTTCAAACTCTTTTTCGATTCGAGACGGGCTCTATTTTTTAATAATGCTAATTCACGACGGACTCGTTTTCTTTTTAAATTTGGACTCAAAATGGAATAATAAGGTAGTTCTTACAGCTATAATGACAACGCGTACAATATTAACGCTATGAGAAGAGTATCCAGCAAATATCTTGTGTACGGCTATCCTATCACTCGTCATAATTATTACAAAATTCTTACAAGCAAGTGGCTATGATAAAAGAAAACAAATCTTTCTGTCAAACTCATCCATTGAAAAAAAAGACTTGATAAAAATTTGAAAACTTCCTTTTATGTTAACGTTTCGAACATATTTTTGACGGATTTGATGCCAAGGACGTAGGCAGGATGAAAATTGGGGGAGGGGGTTAGAAATAATTTTTAAAATTGTTTTTACCATATCTTTCTTTCATGCTTTTTACGAGTCAATGAATATAGTTTTGAACTAGTAAGGAATTATCTCTGACTAGGCCGAAGTTAAAATATCCCACGGCCGTATTCCAGTTTTAGAAGTCTTGAATGTTGTTTTATTTGGGTAACGTAACTTTTATCGGGCGAGTCCTTTTTATTTATTAAAGCTTATAAGCCTAATATCAAGTTAAAACATTAACTTTTTCAGAATTTTCAAAGGTTTTACTATTCTGATGACGTCACTTTGTATGGGAGGTGGGCGGAGTTTTCAGTTTTTTTAAGTTTAAGAAATGGAGTGCATAGGTAAGATTTAAACTAATTTGCTAAATATTAAGCCATTGTACTAATATTTGTGGAATTTAAGGAGATTTTACTGATATCATAAAGTCACTTTGTATGGGAGGAAGTCGCGGTTTTCATTCCATTTTATAAATTTCATACTCCAACTGCATATTATGGGTTAAAGCTTATATGCAAAATTTGACGTCATTAGATTAATTTTTGTGAAATTTGAAGAGATTTTGCCTTTTCATTCGATTTTAACATATTTCACACTCAAAGTGCATATTGAAGGTTTAGGCATATGTGCAAAATTTAAAGTCATGAGATTAATTTTCGTGGAATTTTAAGAGATTTTACCTTTTTGTAAGAACAGTTTGTATGGGAGGTAGGCGTAGTTTTCATTCGATTTAGCTAATTTTCGAACTTGATCTTTATTTTTGAATAGAAAGCTTATATATTGAATTTCGTTATAATAGCTCTAAGATGACGGCTGTTATCGTGATCACAGGCACATAAACAGACGGACAGACAGACATGACTAAATCGACTCAGGAGGTGATGCTGATCAAGAATATATATACTTTTCTATACCTGCCACGACTCCTTATCAGCGTTACAAACGGAGTGACGAAGTTAATATACCCCATACGTATTTTTTTTACGTGGGGATATAATGAATGTATGGTGTCTTATTACCTGGGGTCGAATTACAGCATTCGTGATCGAACAAAATTGTACAAGATTGATAGGCAATTTTGCTCGATCACGGATGCTGTAATTCGGCCCTCGATGTTTTTACATATAATCGAGCTAAAGAGGAAACAGATTTAAGACTTTGTATATCAAAAAAACGCAAGCCATTAGATCAAATAAAGTTACATATATTGAATTCAGGTTAAATTCATTTTAAAATATGTTGTCGATTAAAAAATTACTTGTAAAAAACGAATCAACAAGAACTCAAACTAAGGAAAACTCGTCAAAATAATAAAAAAAATTAAATTTACGTAATAAAACATGAGTTAAGGTGCAAAAATACAAACTACGAACTATCAAGCACACTAGTCAGCTAAAAAAAAAATTTACGAAAAACAAATACAAGATAATAATGTATTACAAAAAATACAACATAGCAAAATATTTAATTGAAATTAGTTTTTAAAGATATTAAAAAAAAACTATTTTTTTCTTATTTGAATATCAATCGGCGAGGATTTTCCGAAAAACGGTCAACAGTTTGGACTAAAATGTTTTCCTGGTTTTGTGCCACAAATTTCCGAAGAACACTCAACACGCATAAACTTGAAATGTCACTCTGGCTGTAGTTACAAATACAAATTTTGCTACGATTCACGTACCACTGGTAATAGCCGAGCGGTTTAACGCTTTGCCTGTTTTGTTGTAGGTATTTTAAATTTTTAACTTTTTTGTGTGATCTGATCAAGTGCCGAAAAAACGGAAGTGGAAACTGTTTTGAATCATTTCGATATTAGCAATTCCCACATTTATTCGGCTACTACCGAAACTCAAACCTCCAATACAAACTGTATTAAAAAAAGGTATTAAGGAAAAATAAAAAATATTTTCATATTATCTACTCCAAGTAAATATATAAGTTTTTAACTCTTCGTTTGAACAGTATAAATTTCCAGAAAATATTAGGCACATACTAACCGGCTTGGACAAAATTATACAATATCGCTTTAAAAATACTGATTTGCTTTTGACTTTCCAGCTCTAGTTTCAAAGAAAAAGGTTAGAACGCACATTAAAAAAGGATCACAAATAGAAACTACTTAAAAAGCCATCGATTAAATAAAAAATTCAAGATTAAGGTGGGCAACTGCACCCCCTGCGCCTTCCTGCCTACGCTCTTGTTTGTAATGGGTTCGAAACGGGTCCGTCAAAACGTAAAAGAGTGAATTCCACGCTGACGGGCTCGTAACGGGTTCGAAACGGATCGGCATCCGTTTGTGCGTCCATTGGGTTAGCTAAATAATTTGTCCTGAATAACTTTCGAAACGCATTTTCGCACACTAACATTCAGCCTTTATGTAGCCGTTTTTTTCTGATGACACTGTTCTATTTACATTGCCTTGCCTACAATGCTGCATTTCGCATAACGCATTTTAATTTATCACTGCACTCATTAAAAATTTAATTAAAAACGCATTTTCACAAATGCTAAAACGCATATTGAAAAGCAACAAAATAATAAAAATTTTTAGCTGATTAAATTAATGTGTTTTGTTTTTACCAAATTACGCATCAAGAAATGGGTTTTACTGAAATTTTGATTAAAGCTCATATAACAATGTTGTTGTTGTTAAGCTTGAAAGCTCCATCATACGCTGCTTATGCTTTAGTTAAAGAATCTCATATAAAAATCACTTCGTGCTTATTATTTGAGTTAATATTTGTAAAAATGTATGCTTTAGTTAAAGAATCTCATATAAAAATCACTTCGTGCTTATTATTTGAGTTAATATTTGTAAAAATGTTGCTTATTTCAGTTATTTAACCTTCATCGAGTCAAGATGGGCCTATCAGGTCCTCGTTCAATTTAAAAGTATAAGTATTTACTCATAACTTTTGATATCATAATGGAATAAACATGTATTTGACAGTTAAAATGTTTGTTTAAATAGTATTTTATCTTAATGCTCAAATTGTTTTTATTTATTTTTTTTTTGTAAATTAAATGTTATTAATACATACTAAAAATTAAAAGGGCCTGTTAAAAGTTATTGGCATCATTCTTATTGCTTTATGCTGTAGCAAAAGTTCAATTCAAATCGGAAAATGTAATAAAAGTAATTTTTAAAGTTATAGTATCATCCTTTTAGGAGAAAGTTTGCATTGTGAAATTGGTATGATATTAACTTAGATTTATTATTTAAAATTAGCAGAATTACTTAGTTCATATAAATTCTCGACAGAATAAATGCCAAAATATCTGAAAGGAAATACAATTGATCTTGATGGAAACTTTCAATGAGGAAGAAGAATTAGATACATCAAGTGATGCCATTGTAACTGCACACAAATCAAAATCGGAATCCGATTGCGACAATAAAGCTTCAGAAAAAACAGACGAATCAGACGGAAGTGAAAATGACATTGAGACTATATGTATATTAAGCCGGATCGATTTGTATGGAGAAAAAATAGTCAGCTGGACACCAACTTAAAAGTTAGAGGGACTCTATAAAACTATTTCTGCGGTTTTGGTTCTCCTGTCCCCTTTTCTTGGCCAAAACATCATGCGTGTAATTTTTTTTCAGAATGCATATCCAAAATAAGAAAAAAAAAATAAACTAAAATAAAGATTTCGATTGACCACAAATTTTGGCTAAGAATTTTTGAATATTTATCTCTTTACATACTCTTTTGAGACCCCGTAAAATCGATATTTCGTCATTTTCGGAAAGACGCCTCATTTTTAAATGCCTATAAAAAAATGTATTTTTCATGGTATTCACATGAATTTGAAATCATTAACAAGGCATTAAGCCCTTCTTTCTATTAATACATCATATAGTGTGGTTTAACTAACACTGAGTGCCACAAATATAAAAAACATGAGAAATCGATATTCAAAGCCCTTTCTTCAAGTTAATTTCAATTGAATTGAAACAACTATTGTTCGATTTTGACAACTCTTTGTATATATGAGGCTTTAGGTACTCAAAATTGAATTCTGGCAACCATTTTTATAAAAGTGTTCACAAAAGGGCACTTCAGTATCCTTTCGAAAATTGAAGATTTTTGAAAATTCTGGTTCTAAGGCGCACTCTGGCGTGCAAAACACACACAATCTTACTGCTGTTCTGTATCTTGCACAAAAAATAATATCAAAAATATTTTAACAATAATTTTTGAATTTGATATCAAAAGCGACACTATCAAAAAATTTGCGAGCTCTTTTGCCTTTTTTGTAATTAAAGTGTATGTTCCGTTTTGGATTTGTGTTAAAGAAAAGCCGCTAACAGATGCCGCCATTTATTTCAATACATATAGCTGATTCGCTCCTCTTCAACGGACATTCAAAAAGTCGTTCAACCCAGCTTTAGACGAAATGCTTATTTCTGCCATAATTTTGGAAATGATCACTGACGAAAATCGAGATACTCGCTCTGCTGGATACGCGAATATCTTTGAAGCTCGACAAATGCATAGCATTCAGCTAGCATACAATAGCTTCTTTTCTGCTTTCCAGAGATAAATCTTGATTTGCGAGTCGTATAAGACGATGATCGATTGCAGTAAAGTACGGCTATCAGAGACACCATGCACTCAATTCATACCGACGAAATACCTAAGTCTATGCACATTCTGAAGACATTATTCCCTTCCAATTACTATTAAAATAATTTTCTGGTTGCAGCTATTCCATGCCATTCATAGAACAGGGAACGCTACGATATATGTCTTGGATATATTTTAAGCTCCCTTCAATCACTTTAAAAATATTTAAAACTTGAGTAGCGCTAATGTTTACTTACAAACAAAATCTCCGTACAAAAAATGAACCTAAGTTTTAACTTAAGGTAAAAAATTTGTAATTCATTTCAATTAAAAATCTGGATTTAAACTTCACAAAAATAATAAAATATTAATTAAATCGCATATGAAATAATTAATTTTAATACGACATTGAATGACATTAAAAAGCCATTAACAACACAATCGTTCTTGTTAAACCTTTATTGATATTATTTTTTTGTGCAAGACACAAAACTGCAGTAAGATTGTGTGTGTTTTTCACGTTAGAAGGCATCGCATAGAGCCGTATTTTTGTTGATAAATTTGATAAAAAAATATTTTTATTCGTCACACAAAATTTAGTAGAAAATATCTAGCTAATGAAGCATTTTTTAAGTCAAAGGCTATAACAATCGTAAAATATCATACTTCTACCTTCTCTTTTAAGAAAAACCACTTGATTTGACAAAAGTCTTAAAAATAAAATTTGGCCCTAAAATGCACTGATTTTCAAGAGAATTTGTAGGCACTCTTAAATTTAAAGAAAAATAAAATAGAGTTCATAATTCAAAACAAATTGTGACCTTATACTTTATTAGCAACAATTTTTTAATTTTTTTTTTTAAATTTCGTTAATTTTGTAATATTGTTTTATATTGTATAAAGTTATCCAATTTGAAATGTTTTTAGCATGACATTTAAATAAAGTTAAATAAACTAAATTTACTCTTTAAAAATATAAAAAAGCACTTTAATGCTAATATTTAAGCACTTTTAAATATTTAAAATAATTACTTATATTGGGCTAAAAATCATTTGTACAAATTTCATGGCCCTGGCTTTTATAGTTTCTGAGATAACGAAAACGTCATCCTAAAACCGAAAAAAGCGCGCTGTGTGGCGCACAGTGGATCGAAACAAGGAATAACCGGAACTAGGAATTAAAGTGGAAACCATAGTGCCAAAATGTTTATGTTGGTAGTATTTTGGAGACACTTAACTCGAATTTGAAGTCAAAAATTATTTAATCGCACTCTGTTTGAGTTACAGGGTGTTCAACAAGTTTTCTTTCTTACCTTTAGATGGTAAGTGTAACAAGATGTAAATCCTTAACCGCTTTATATAGGATAAATATTTTAGTACAGTTTAAAAGGTTCAACAACTACGTTTTTAAAAATGTATTACGAGCAATCAAAATTGACAAGTCTTCTCACAATATACACCCCAACTTAAAATTTCGAAACATAATATAGTAAATTTTCACTTATAGGCTGTTTTTGTCAATATTTGGCTTGCAATGATTCAATATTTTTAATTTTCGTATGCAACCTCATTAATTGACCTTTCTGCTGGCATTTGGAAGAACAAAGATATTACAAAGAATACAGCGAGTATTACGAGCGACAAAGACTCAGACACATATGACACACAAACATTTATTTCTAAGTTTGATTTTAATAAATAAAACAAAAAATGAATAAAATACCTACAACATCAGCTAGTAGAAACCTACTAGCTAGAGTGCGCCACGTGGAGACTGCTGAAGGATTACCACCGCATTTTTTCTTATTTTTGTTTTAATTTTTTTTTTCTTTTTAAGTTTATTTTTATATTTGAATCAACTTTAATGGCATCTCTCCAACATCTGTAATGAGCAGGTCATAAGCCTCATAAAGAATATCCTTAGGAAATTTTTTTGATTTTTTCCTCAATGAGGTTATAACAGGTTCTGATGTTATCAAAAGATATTTTATAACACCTTCGTTGCACGTTTCTTGACTTATTTTGCAAGAGTGTCGTTTTCTGGCTGCTCTAAATTCTTTATTTCGAGCCTCACCTACTTTTTCAGACAGCTTATCGATTGGAAGAATTGCGTAATTTATTATTTCCTATCCATGCAGTAGAATTTTATGGATAGATGCTGGCATGTAATACCATACAAATCCAAGTACAGTTCAGTAGTTTTTAAGCATAGCTTTCATAAGCTGGCAGATTTATTTCATTACCAGAAGCAAGACTTTGTAATATAACAGAAAATATTCTCAGTAATGAGCAATCAACATCTAATAAACGAGATGAATTTTCGGGATCAGAGAAACATTCTCTGGCAATGTTTGCAGTGTTTGTGGTCTTATATGTGGTTGCCAACATCTGATGAAATGCCTATCTCATCCCGATAATTTTTTCGTTAGCCCATAGAGCAATTCAAGGTGACTTGCCAAGCGCTTGTTTGTCGCTGTTGAATTGTTTCGATTAACAATTGGAAACTAATGAACCAATTTTGTATGATTTCTATGTCTTTAAAAAGATCTTAATATAAAGTATCTGAATAATTCATATCTGATTGTTTCTATCAGAATTGCAACACTTTGAAACTGTTTATATATTAATAATTTTGTCTTTGTAAGGTCATTGGACTTAGACCTAAATTTCTGCTAAATGGGCAAAAATGGGCAGATGAAAACTGTTAACTTATAAAAATATTCTTAGTTTTGTATGAATGTTTGCAAAAATTTTTTAAAACTTTATGTTAAAGTCACTTAAAAGAACTCAAAACTATCCCTTTAGTTTTGTTTTTTTTTCTGATAAAGTTCACCTTTAATAATATATCGTAAGTTTAACTTAAGAAATATGACATAAAAGTATAAAAATTTTATATTAACAATTAGTTAATTAATTTTTTAGGCTTAGCATTTATGTGTCAGTTTTTTACTATCTTTTGTTTGCTAAATAACCTTGATTTCAAACACATGCTGACAATTTCTTTAACCAAATTAAAAATTTGTTCGAGTGGAAATATAAAGTTTGAATAATTATTAAACGAGTAAGTCGTATTTCAATACGCATTTCTCAAATTTATATTTTTTCCCTTATTCCGCCCTTTTCTATGGAGTCGATCCACTGTGCGGCGCCTTAGAACAAGAGTTTTCGAAAATCCTGAATTTTGTACTGGAGCGCCATCTCACACTTTAATAAAAAACGATTGCGAAAATTATATTTTGCGTACCTAAAAGCTCATATATGCCAAGATTTTTCAAAATTGAACAGTAATTGTGGCAATTAAATAATAATTAAGCTGAAAAAAGCCCTTTGAATATCGATTTCTTATGTTAAGTAAACGACACTTTACGATATATTAATGGAAATAAAAACTCAATACCTCTTCAATGAGTTAAAATACATGTAAATACCATGAAACATACATTTTTTATAGGCGTTTAAAAAAAATATTTTCGAAAATGAGGAAATATGGATCTCAAAAGAGTTTGTAAAGAGAAAAAAGTTCAATTTTTTTGACGTAGAATTACGTCTTACAGCGCGGTTTGTATGGGGGTCATTTTCACGAATTTTTTCAAAGTGGTATTTGACACTTTGGGGTATACCTACAGCCTTTAATATTCATCGTACAAAGAAAAAAAAAATGCCAAAATATCAGTTTTAGTGGGAATAAAACGAATATCTAATAAAATAGCAAAATCTAAGAAGATGAAAAATTCATATATTCGTATGAGTAATGCACAAGCTGCTTAGCTGCAGTAGCTGCTTATGCTGTTTTTAAAGTTGTTGTTGTTGTTGTGTTTGCTTGTGTGGTTCGTTATTACGTCGTTCGTTGTTGTGCTGCTTTTGTTGTTGTTGTTTTTATTAATATATATGTAAAACATACATACATAAATACACATGAGTTGCTTTTTTTTTCAGATAGCCAATCGGCTTGTTTGAAAACGGTGTGCACTTTTAAAAGCACTGAAGCGGACCGTTTCATTGTCAGCAAACTATGCATTGTGTGTTTCATATAAGCGTGCCATTTATTAAGTTGTATATTAATGTTGATTTTCTATGATTTAAATACAAATTCTAAATGTTTGAAAGTTTAAATCATTCTTGATGTTAAATACAAAATCTAGTTGTTTGATAGTTTAAAATCGTTTATTGAGCTTTAGGTCAAGTTAGAACAATTAATTGCTCTAACGAATTTTTATCAAAGAAACAACAGCAACAACACTTTCAATATGAAAAGAAAAAAAAACATCACTAGCTGATTAATTAGTAAGCTGATTGATTAACTGGTTTAACCTGACCTAAAGTTCAATAAACGATTTTAAACTATCAAACAACTAGAATTTGTATTTAAAATCAAGAATTATTTTAACTCTCAAACAACACAACACAACACAACACAGAAAATCAACACAAAAAATAACAAGGTCATTTAGAAAACTTTAAGTTGTATATTAATTTTGTTTGTTATTAAACAGTTGTAACCTTTTCTTAAAAAAGTTTTTATAAGGTTGCAACAATAAACTAAACAATAAACGGTAACTCAACTGCACTACCTTGATTTCAATACAAGGGTGAAAAAAAGGGAAAAAAGACAAGAACAAACGATACATCAAGCGAATATGACATAAATTTCAATTCGATTCTTGATAAATATAAAAAAGGACTTTACAGTTATATAGAGAACAGTTTAAAGGTACAAAAACTTGCCATTTTCATACCAGCAAATCAGACGCTGCCGTTTTAAGTACCGTTTAGCTAGCACAGTAACATTCATGGCTTGTTGGGTTGTAATGCAATAGAGAATACAGATGCATGTAGCTAGAACGCCAGTATTTGGCTACAAAAAATGTACTACTACTAGCCAAGGTTGCCAGTTAAAATTTAAAAAAATCCGACAAAAAGTTACTTTTTTCACAATAACATAAATTAAATACAACAAAAATTACCATTGTAAAGAAAAACAAAAAAGTTTCTGCTGCAATGAAAAAAAATCAAAAAAAAAAAATCTAACGATCATTAAAATTACCACACAAATACCACGTATCGTAAGTATAGACGTAGAATTCCTTTTTATATAGTAATAGAGAAAAATTCTGTTTTTTTCATTCATATTTTTAAAAACCATTTAAAAACATTTCATCTTCTAAATAAAAATTATTCAAAAACAAATTTGTTGTTTTTGTTGCCTTCTTTAAACTTAATTGATCTAAAAAGCCGAAAAGTTTTATTATGAATTTAATTGAGAGCTTTTTAGATCAAGTTAGTTTGAAGAAGGCAACAACAACAACAACAACATTAAATTCGTTTTTGAATAATTTTAATTTAGAAGATAAAATGTTTTAAAATAGTTTTGAAAAATATAAATAAAAAACAAGAATTTTTCTCTATTACTGTATAAAAAAGAATTCTACGTCTGCACTTACGATACTATCGAAACCGTGTCCTTTTTTTTATTTAAAATTTGTGTTCAATCAAAGTCTTAATTTTTTTCTTAGGTATGCATTCCGAAGAAAAAAGTTACATGCAAAAAACATAAGGCTGTGGTCAAAAAAGGGGTTCAGGACATCCAAAACTGCTCCCTTGGGATTCCTCCGATAAAATAAAATGATGCCGCAATAGTTTTTAAGAGTCCCTTTTACCTTTGAGTCGGTGTCTGGTGGACTTTATTTTCTCCATACAAATCGATATGGCTTAATATATACATTATATTTTTTACTTTGTTTAAATTTACTTAATTTTGTTTCTCTTCATTATCTAAAGTGTGGCTTTTAAGTGAAGGTCACATATTCGATTCGCAGCACGATTCTATCTAAAACTTATTTTGCCAAAATTTCTCTCAACTGCTAAAAGCTATTGTCTGCTATCAGCTATCAAACTGTTTGCTCCGACAGTGAACTAATAAAATAAAAATCCTTCATATATCTCCTAGTCCTCTCATCAGTTGAATATTAAATAAGAGTTTGTCAAAAATATGGCCACATTTTATATTGGCGCGTAAGGACCATAAAGTGTGCCACAAAATCCAGCCGGCAGTTATTATCAATGCCTGCTTTACGACATAATTTTCACGATCAAATTTCGACCATTGAGCTGAGCCGAGCGCATAAGACCATATTAAAAAAAAAACAAAGTCGAAGCATGTAAATTGAAAAAAAAAATAGGGAAATAATCATAAAAAATTGGGCCAAGATAGCAATAACAGCAGCAAAATAAAGCAAGAACGGAAAAAATAAAAAATCAAAATGTTGGCTAAAGTCAAGTCTAAGCGAAGACAACAACAAACCATAAACATGGCCACAAACTGAAGCTGAAGGCTGTCGACGACATGCAAACGAAACGAAAGTGAGATGGCAAGGCAAGAAGTGGGCGTAAAACCTAGCCTACACGCAGGCGGATAAAATAAAAGAAGAAAAAATACCCCATAAAGCAGCGCGCTCCACTTGAAATTGTCAAGTTCAATGGCGCTGAGTGTGTGAGTGCAAGTGTGAATGCGTGCCTTTAAGTGTGCGTCTGTGGGTGGGATGTCGGTGTGTGTGTGTGTGTTTGCGTGTAAGCATGTCTGCCTTTGAATTTTCTATGGATTTGCAGCATGAATTTACCTAAAAACTTGAAAATCTAATGCTTCGCATAAAAAGAGCAAGAGCACATACACACACATACACACACATACACACACGTACTCACAAACAGCTTAAATATAATTTAATGAAAATACAAATCAGTGGCCAATGCTGCCTGAGCTTTTGGAGCCTGGAATCTTTTGGAGACTTATCTCCTTTGTATAGTATTTTAATTCAACTTTTGACAGCTGGAAGGAAGTTGAGCACAATTTTTTCACAGTGCACGTTTGCGCTGTACAGCAAGAGCAAGTGCGACAGTGAGCTTTGGAGCAAAGCTTTTTTGCTGCTCATTTTATTTGTCAAAGAAAACGTTGAACTTTAATAGGCGGCTGCTGTGATAACAGCTGCTTTTTTTCTTATTATTTTTTGGCTACTGTAAAAAAAAAGTCAATGAGAGAAAGTGAGAGAGAGAGAGTGAGTTTTATAAGACTGCGATTGCTTATTCAGGCTCGCTCTCGCATAACCTTTGGATGCTGTTTGGCATTCATGCCAAGTTGATGCTATTGTGGCTGCTGCACACAAGATTCAGTTAACTGCGAACTTTAAATAGTAACGGACGTGAGTACCGGATGAGAAAAAAGGGCTTTAGTGGATTGTGAAGACAAAGTTTTAACTGACACAAAAACATACACTCTATGAGAGAAATTTTCAAGAAAAAAGTCTAATTTTTTTTTTGCGAAATTTACACATTAGTTTTACAAACTTAGTTCAAGAAAGGAAGAAAAAAAAAAAAAAGCAAATAAACAAGTGTGAATGTAGAAGTTCTTATGCAAAACATAAAAGTTTTGAGATTGCGGCTGATTCCAACTCAAACGTGTCTTTCTGAAGTGTTGAACTTTAAAGCGGTAAAATAGTGCTTAGTGTTGCGAAGAAAGAAAAGTCCTTTTCAACCCTTTTTTTTGTTCACAATTTAATTTTCATTTCGATTTTACGACACTCGCGTTTTTGTCAAGCAACAAAAACAAAAAAAAAATATAAAAAACAACCCTACCAATTCTGCCCAAATGCAGCCACACCATAACAACAGCAGCATCAACGCTCTGGCCACACATCCTTGCCATCCTTGCTCTTAGCTTGCTTTATTTTTTTTTTGTTTTTGTTTTTATAGCATAAATCTTAGCGTTGCGCAGCTTTCAGAAAAAGCTTTTCTGCGTGCTTACTGTTTTGTTGTTTGGTCCTTAAAAGGATTTTGGACGCTCGTTCCTGTTGTGTCTTTGTTTGTCTCTCCGTCTGTCTGTCTGTCTGTCTGTCTGTCTGTAAGTGTGTCTTGCGCGTGTTTTTCATTGTTTTTATTTTAGGTTATATAGCTTTTCTTGAGCATTTTTTTGTGTATTAGTCACTATGTTTTCTTTTTCCCCCCCCTGATATTTCTCTCTTTGTCCTTTTGTTGAACAAACAGTTTGTCAGCCAAAGCGTCAATCAAAGCGAATATTTGACAATTTTTTAAATTTTATTTTTTTAAGGACAAGTTTTTTATGTTTTTGCCCATATACCCTCTAATTAACAAAATTTGCATAAGATTTCTTTGACTTTTTTAAAAATATAAGAAAAAAGGCTTCGTATTTTTTTAAATTTTTTATTAAACATATGTTTTCAAATCAACTCAGTTTCTGTTTTGTTAAAAAATTATCTCAATAAAAAGCATTATTAAGACCTCATTAGAAAATATGCTTATCAATTTTAATTAAAAAAAAAAAAAAATAAAAAAACTCATTAGCGATTAAGACGCTTGTAGCTGGAATGTTGTCGTTTGATGTTCAACTACGCGCCTGACACTGAAACAAATTAATTTCTTGTTAAAATCGTGTGGAAATTTGGAATAAGTTGTGATATTAGAATAATGATAAAATTGAAATTGGTGTAATTTTAATAAAATTTGGATAAAAACATTAGCTCTGTGATAAATTTGGGGCAGTTTTTGAATAAGTCATATACAAGTGCTGTAAAATCTCAGTTATGAGCTACTAAGTTTAATAAACAATGGTTTTAAATGTCTACTGTGCTCAAATGTAAAAAGAGCACTAGTAAACTTAAACTGCGCGCGCTTTATAAATACATATATAGATATGGTTAAAGCTTTTTTTTGAGTTGGTGGCACTGTCTTTGACATCTGAGAAGTTGTGCATTCTGTTAAAAGGTTTTCTATTTTGCGCTTGTTTTAATGAACAATAAAGAGAGGTTTATCTATTTGGTTTTTTTCGCCTGGATTGATTCGAAACGCTGTCCCGGAGCTGTCACACAAAGTTAAATGAGTTGAATACGTTGGTTGCGGATTGATATGAATTCAGTTCTTTGGTGCAAGGATCACGAAGAACGATCGCAGTGTGAGCTGGTGAATTGAGTGTTTTTGGCACCAAATGAGACTTGACTTTTTTGAGACCAAAATGGGCTTTTTAAATACTTTGAATGGATCCAATTCAAATGTGGAGAGTATCAGCAAGGTTTCTTATTGTGTAGCGATGATTCTAGAGCACTAATTTCATCATTTCCTTGACGTCTTTGATGTGGTTCAGCTACAATGCTTGCTCGCATCGTATTCCACTCAAACACTTTTTTCTTGATAGAAATCGGTCGGCAATAACTTTACGCAAAAATCGAAAAACTCTTCTTTGTTGTTCACGAAACCGAGTGATAAATGGTAAGCCACTAAATACATTGATTTGAATTCATACATATATCAAATACAGTGCTCCCAACTTAAACAATAAAACTACTCCTGATCTCAAAGTAATCAGCATATATTAAATTTATATAGAGTCAAAAACTATGTTTAATTACGCACACTAAAATTAATTATTTTATATAATACTTCAACTTACACAATTCATTTTATTGAATATTGCATATAAAATTAACCTTGTTTAGGATCTTCGTTGACATGAGAAACTGATGTAATCTTAAATAAAAAATCATAGCTAAATTTAATACTATTAAGTGACGGTGACAAAGTTGTTTCTTGCCAGTTTTTTTTTCTTTTTTTAAACTAAACCAACGCTTTGGGCAAGCCTCATATAAATGTGTAAACATTGTGTTCATTCGAAAGATGGGTGATAGTTAGTTGGAGGGTGGATAGATGGAATAGTGTTGGTGAAGATTTGTTTTAAATTTGCACAGCTCAAAATTGCCGGGCAACACGCTCGCAGGGAGGCATTTCCAAAACCTTACCGTGGGACTAAAAAACGAATTATCTCGGTAATGCAAGGTTCTGTTGGACATCAAGACAATAGTATAGGCGTGGGCTTGAACAGCTGCCCGAGTGGACCTGGGAAACACACGAGCTGGTGGCGTCAGGCCATGTATCTCCCTTGAACACATCCCCATGATAGTTCCTATACAGAAGGCTTAGGCAGCCAACATTGCATCGATGCCAAAGAGAGTTGAGAGAGGATGAAATATTTTGATCCCCTTTCAAATATCTCGCACTACGTTGAATTCGATTCAAAAGTTAAAAATAAGATCTTGAAGCCCCTGCGCAAATGTGCGAATTGTATGAGGTGTTGATCATGCGAAGATCAGCTGAAATGAAATATTTTTTGCACCATTTTAAAAAACTTAGGCACTTGCCTAACGATTCCAACGAAGATCAGATTGCATCGATATGCCCGGAACATGAAGAGCGGCTGATTGCACAATATCCACACCATTCATAATGAGGGGAGCTAATGGGCAATCTATGCGCTTGTGTGTTAACAGACAGCACTTAAGTATAATTAAAAAAAAAAGTTCTTGACCATTTTTTATGTACACATCAGAGCCGTAGCCAGGATTTACTCATGGGGGGCTTGGATCAAAAATCTTTTTTATTAAAAATTAAAAAATTAACATATACAAGTTTTTGTTTCATGTCATTTTTAAGTTAAGTTTTTTTATGTTTTATACCATGTATATAAGTAAATATATTAAGGTGCCTGGACTTCCATAAGAGAAAGATTCCATGTGTACCCCTCTAAAAATTAACCTTGGTCTTTTTTATAACGATTCCCAGAATCACAGACAAAATGTTACGATAGCCGCCAGTGAGCTAAAGCATTTTGCAAAAACCTCCAAAAATCATGTTTTTAAAAATTCTAAAATAAACTAACAGATATTAAAGGTAGGAAAATTCCCTTTCAATAAAAGTTTTGCAATAGCATTGAATTTAATGCTGTTTTTCGTGATTTTTTTTCTAATATATTTTTAATTTGTTTTCACTAAAATTGAAATAATTTCTTTAATTCTAATACGATCCTCACTTTCAAGATATCGTTGGAAAGGTTTTGAGTGCTTGCATTACTTTCCAGAATTGGTTAAATTTATACATATCAAAGCTAAAATATGAATTATCAAATAAACACTCCTAAAAAATTTTGCTAGAAAATTTTGCTAGAAAATTAAAAAAAATAAAAATTAAGTTCCTTAAATTTCAAAAGTTTTTGTATGGAAATAAAACAAAAAATATCAAAAATGAAGTCTTCTCTTTTTACAAATTCTACAAACACGTCCTACTCTGTTACTGTTCGATCACTGTGTATGCTAAAGGATGCACATCCGTTCAATTGAATCTCGCCAATTGAATTACGGTGGTATGTCTTAAGAAATTTAAGGGATGATAACGATATCTCATTTATCTCAAACTAGTTATATTTTGGAGACAGAAAAACTGTTATATAAACTACATAAATCGTAAAACCTAAAAATTCAAAAAATTACTCAAACGATTGACTTAAAACTTTTCCTCTGGTCAGAAGTCTGAAAAATTTAAGCCAACTTTTTATATCTCATGAGTAACTTCAAGCATTCCTCAAAAATGAAACCAGGTTTAGACTCATATCTCTAATTCGAAAGTTAGTTGCTTAAAAACTTTTGACTATAAAAGAGTCACAATAAAAGGTGGCAGAAAAATGTATTTATTAAAATTTTGTTATGTCCCGTAAATAACGAAGAGGCCGTGATGTAATGCCACCTTAAGCAGAGCTAATGTAATCGAAAGAATTACAGTTAGCTCTATTTGCATATTTGGAGTAAACCAACCCAACTCCAGCCACAAAACCATGGATGTTGAAATTTAAATTTTCGAGAATCGCTCGAGGGAAAATTCAAATCAGTTGGCTGAAATATACTTTAAAATCTTTCTAGTGGTTCGAATTAGAAAGGTTTGTTCAGTATACATGTGTATGTAATTCTTGTTGGCTTTATCATCTACAACTGCCGATGATAAGAATACTGAAAACAATAGTGATGGTAATTTTGAATGTATCACGTTTGATCCGATAAATCACGATGCATTGGTTTTCACTATTGTTATTTACACGACTGAACTCATAACAAATACTTTTAGACGTTAACGCAACTTTGGTATATGATTTGTTTAATTTTTTTAGAACACATAAATGTGATTCAATGAAATAATTATTTAAATGCATTAAATTTTATTACAAATTCGATCCTCTGGGGGAGGGGGTTTTAAACCCTAAAACACCCATCCGATACAGCCCTGGAATACATATTCTAATAGACTGTCAAAAAAGACTGTCTTGTTGAAATCATAGGACAAAAATTTTTTATTCCTTTAATAATTTTTATTATAAAGCCACATGATTTTTAAAAGAATCTTTTTTGTTTAAGAAATATTTTGATTTTTTTAATAAGAATTCCTTTTCCTATTTGATGAAAAGTCTTTTAAACAAAGCGGTCTCTTATCAATCCTTTACCTCAAAATATCTTAATATATAAAAGGTAAGCACGCTTCTCCGTGCTTCATATCTCAAACGGTTTAGCATGAAAGTATGCACATCTTAAAACATAGAAGGCAAGCATGCTGCTCCGCACACAATATATTATATTGTAATTATATTGTAATTAATATTATATTGTAATTAATATTATATTGTAAATAAAAAACACAATAATTATATAACTGTAATTATTTTTTGACAGTAAGGTACTATAACAAGTATTTTACAAATACTGTTCTCGAAAATGTTCAGCCTGAAAGTATGCACAGAAAATATATTTGATACTTGTCAGTGACAATATTAGGTTTTTACAATAGGACGTTTTTGATCTACCTTTTCAACACTGCTCCAATACGTAAAATGTTATTTAAAGTGGTACATTTTTCAAAAAGCAATTAAATAAAAAAATCAAGATTAAAAAGGGAAAAAACTGCCTTCGGCAAATGGCCCCAAAAACTACTTACTAGTGCTATTTAAATAGTAGTACTTAAAATAAAAGATATATGTGTATATATTTTGAATAATTGTTTTTTTTAAATTCATAAGGTTCAAAAATTTGAAATAATTTTGCAAAACATAAACAATTTTATACAAACTCCTCGCTTGCAATAAACCAAATCCATTATTGTCACAGGAGTATTCGGCGCTGTCTCTCAAGGCCTCGATTCATACAAATTTGCTTTGCATACGCATTTGTTTTTAAAACCATTAAACGTGTTGTAGTATGCTCACTACTTCCATTGGTTGGCAGCCTTCGACTAACAAATATAAATTACTCCTTCTCTTAGCCTTTTTCATACACAACCTAATTTATGACCTAGGGGTCATTAGCGGTTCCTACGTGTGGTTTCAAAATCTTTAGCTCTTACCTTTAGCCTTTTTTCATGCATACAGTTTCTCTTCTAACAACCCTTATTTAATCGTTCTCTAAATTGCTAAAAATGCATTAATTACAATGTTTATAATACATTAATAATTAATTATACAGCTTTGACATGAAAATTAATATTTATTATAACTTGCTTTTCCTCGATTTCATTCGATTGAATGGCCTCAATTAATCGAAAGCACGATTAAAGAACAAAAACATATTCCCTTAATTTTCATGCAAAATTATTTTTTTGCTTTTATGCTTTTTTCATAAAAGATAACATTGATTTTTAATTGCATTTTAATAACGAAACATAAAAAATAAATTAAAAAACAAATATTAATTTTAAATAAGTTACATGCATCATTTATTTCAAAGCTGCTCGTTTGATAAAATTCATAGCAAAAATTTCAACAAAAATTAAACCTCATGTTTTGATATCATTAAAAATAGCAGAATACAACAATAATGACAAGAATTAAAGTAACATTTTATTGTAAATTTATTAACATGTTTTTTGGTTGAATAAAAATATCATAATATAAATTAATTTAAGAAATGTGCTTCATAGTTGATTTAACATTCTTTTAAAAATTAAAATTGTAAAATTGTAGTTAACGTTAAAATTGATGACTTGAAAATTTAACAAAATACATCTAACAAAAAAAAAAAAAAAACACTTCGGCTACTAAAACAATTATACAAGGATAACTAAGAATAATTGAAACTTTTACTTAGTAAATAAATAAATTTTGTAAAAAGTGAAGAATAATTTTATAAAAATAACAACAGCAACTAAAGCAACTGTTAAAAAATTACCAACATGGGATTATTTCGTTACTTCTTTTGGTGGATGATGCTCATCAATGGCATTTTTCATTCCCGCCTTAAGAGTACCGCTATATTTGCCAGAGGTGCCGCAACTGAACTTTCCCCGCGAGTAAATGGTAAGTTTTTAGCTTAATTGTATGTTTAATTTTGAAATAATTTTTATGAATATAAATATGAATGTGAATATGAATGCGGATATGAATGTGAATAAGAAAATGACAACTGCATCTATTCATTAGTGCCGGATTCACACTTTGCTAGGCCGTAAAGAGAACTATTGTTAGAGGCTTCTTGCTTATGAACTTTTAGATTATTTCTTGGAAATAAAATCGTAGATAAATTCCTAGCTCTGAAGTGTAGAAAAGTTCTTATCTTGCATATCATATTTTCATTTCAAATTTGGAGAACAAAATTTGGAAAAGAGGGGACCGCAAAGGAGCGATCATTCGCTTTAAATTAAAAATCAATTGTATCATTCTAGTTTCATTAACCCTAACCCTCCTGACACGGGTAAGTCAAATATTTTTAAAGCCAAAATAATAAAAAATTTGAAGTTCCATCACGTCTTACAAAATGCAGTTTTCTATTTTTTTTTCGCATTTATAGCTTGCTAGCATTGCTTAGGTAGTTTTAGTGCCGCCCCAAAGTCGAACAGTCCTAAAACTCCAGATAAGGGTACCCGTAAATTTTCACAACACATTTAGACTATAGACTCCAAAACTACTGGGCCGATCAAGCTAAAATTTTTGCAGTATATTTGTTTTGAGTACGAGGTGGTTAAACATTTTAGAGGGAAGCAAAGCGCACCGATTATAAACTTTAATGATATAAAAAACAAAAGCAGCATGCAGCATTGTGTTATGCTTTAGTGAGCTTGTTGCACATTGGCCGCATGCAGCGATCGTATTTCTTGTGTGTCTTACTGTCGGACTCGCCATCAGTAGCCATGGAAATGTAGCAAAGACCTTTCAGTGGCCACCGACCAGTTTTATCACTCTCAGTTAAACTGGATGTGACTGTAACGTCCAGGAAAACTTTGGTGCATTGTGCGGTTTGGTTATGAGTGGCCTTTTTTTCATGTGTTTCGTCGCCAACTCCAAGCCAAGTGATGTCAAAAAGTCTTGACAAGAACTACTTTTTTGGCATTTAGCTCAATGCTAAAATAGATACAAAATGCACCCAACGCAGCCACGTCGATCATGTTGTAAAAAATGGCTAATGACCATCTATTTGTTTTACGTTTACTGCTATATTTAGACAGCATCTGGTCCATGACGTCTACTCCGCCTTTGGTTTGGCTGTAGAAGGCAATAATCTCCTTTTTTCCATTTATTGCTGACCTTCTTTTTTAATAATGCTAAGCTGACAAAAAGAAAACTCTTATCTTCTTCCAGGTTACGATATATAAAACACTTCCAATTTTGTTAAACGCATATCGGGGTAAACCTGTATCATCTGTGGCTTTCTTTTTTCGTAGGGTATCGACGAGGATCATTCTTCTAACTCGTAGCTAATTGGCTAATATTACTTACGCAAAGATAATAAGATAACCATTTCGCCATGGTGAATTCTCTAAAACTCTATGATGGTACATTTTTTCTGGTTTTGGGAGATGGCGTGGGGAGTCTGATGGGCAGCAGCACTTGGTGTTGCACTAGGTGATAGCGCTGCGGTAGAAGATTTGCCTACAGATACTTTAATTTCGATAAAAGATGCATTTCGTTTGCAGAACATCGAAAAAATTTAATAAAATCGAAACAAAGTTAATCAACTTTACGAGCCGAAACTTTAACATCACAATGCTAAGAAACGACGAGCTCACACACAATTAAACATTCACAAACACACATACGCAGGCGATCATTGTCTTATTATCACGCTAGGCTTAAACAGTAGCATGCATGCACATATCTTATCTGTGACTCTCAGTGTTCCCATACAAATTACACACGGGTACCCTTATCAGAAGTCATTTATTTATTTATTTACTTGATTGCTAAACCTAAACAGGTTTTATATCAATTTTAAAATTATAAAATAAGATATTTAATACAATTCAAAAATAAAAAGTATAATTTTGATTGAAATCATGAATTATTAACAAACTAAAAAGTTTTAATAAATTGCTTAAAGTATATAATTTTATTAAAGTATAAAAAATAACAAAAAAAAAAGTTAAGTCAAAATCGATAATATCAGACAGCAAAGCAGGGTTGCGTTTTCAAGACAAACAAGGTCAAGTTAGCAACAATTTTTGTATACGGCGGAGTCGTGAGACAAACAAGGTATCATACCCAATAAAACACCACTCCAGTAGGTAAATATATAATATATATCGTTCTGTCTTCCTGAAGCCGGTGAGGTCCAGGCTTACAGGGTGGTAACTCGACAAACTAGGTCAACTTCACCAAACCAATTTTCATAAAATAAAGAAAACCAGTTGCGAACGCAGGCATCAACACAAACTAGGTCTTATCGGCCACTCATATTAATATATTACAAATCGATCTAACGTAGTGTTTCAAGAGGTAAAAAGACCCAAAACACCACGGAACCGTCGACAAATGTAGTTACAATCATCATGAAGATATGAGGCAACTGAAGATCCCAGTTTAGGTCCATTCAGATTATTTAGATGTTTATTCAACAAAATTTTCCATTTTACGCTTAGGTCCATTTATCCATTTAGATTGTTATATTAATGTGTTTACAAATTACCAGATGCATCAGATATATGTTTGAAAGAACTTTACATAATCAACGACGGTACTGCAGGTAATCTATAATTTTATGTTTGATTGAGTCCATGGATTCACTTAAGGATCCATAAAATCACCGCAAGCGCTTCTAAGACATTCATTTTGCAAATAATTATTTCTACGAAAATTCATGTGTTCATTAAAATATACTTTACTCAATAAATACGGACTGTTGACATATCCATGTAAAAGTTTTGTAATCCAACAAGCATTTATCATAATTTTCCGATTTTTTAAAGAAGGAAGATTTAAGAGTTGTAACCGATATTCATAAGATGGTAAGTGAAAATCAGTATTACAATAAAGATAGCTTAAGCAAAACAAAAGAAATTGTTTCTGCACTGATTCAATGCCGTCTATGTAACAACCGTATCGTGGGCACCAAACAACTGAAGCGTATTCTAAGATAGGCCGCACTAGGGAAGTGAATAAGGTTTTCGTTATGAATGGATCATTAAACTCTTCTGCCCAGCGTTTAATAAATCCTAAAGTACTATTTGCTCTATTTATTATTTTATTTACATGAATATTAAAGTGTAGTTTAGGATCCATTGTAACTCCAAGATCATTGAAAATATCTAAGGACTCCAATGGATAACCACAAATTTTGAAGGTACATTTAATTGGTGGTTCTCGAATGTAAATTTTAACAGGACGCTAAGGGTTAAGCAAATTTCAGGTGTAGCAATTTTCTTTCGAGTACCTCAAACAGTATTAATTTTCCGCAAGCTTACGCCTATAAATAAATTTTCTGATTTTGATTCCACACAAATGTGCGTATTGACTAAATTTTCAACACATATTTAATCTTTGACATCTTAAACTTAGCCTGCATTTGAATTTTCGAAAAAATTTGAGAAACGCCTATCCTTCTCCCATTAGTGACGTCATAAAACTTTTAAATCATGCATAACTTAGAATAAACTGTGCGGGTGTTTTGACTTCGGCCAAGTTGAAGATAACTTCTTTCTAGTTTTTATTATTTTTAAATTTAATATCTAAATTTCGTTTGAAATTTATCTTTTGCTTTTGAAATTTTGGAGCAATTACTTTAAAATTTTTTTCTATAACCCAACACTGCGGTTCATGCTTACAATAGAGTTCAGCTACCACAGTTTTTTCATGCACTTTCTCCGCATTTGATTATTTTAATGATTATTTCAACGATATCGGTAAAAGTGGTCCAAAACAATCTAAAGTGAGAACGATTTACATACCATAATATGGGTTGGGTTCGAGAAAACACAAGTCCTAACAACGAACCATGCGCTTACATACAGCGATGGACAAAACTGTTGACAAAATAATAAAAATACACAAAAAGGTATAATTTTTATGATATCTTTAATAATTAAAAAAAAATTTTAAAATTTTAAATTTAAATTTAAAATAAAATAACAAAATTAGAAATGTTATATTAATCCAACAACGAATGAAAAACAAAAATACCGAAATAAAATCTGTATATCATACAAAAATAGGATTTTTTATGTGTGGGAGCACTTATGTCCGTCTGCTAGCAATTCGTGTTTGCCATTGTGTAGTATTTTTTATGACCACTTCGTGATTTTTTTAGGGTTTGTTTTCTGTGCGGCATACTTTTTACAAGATTTTCCAAGGTGCCAGGACTTACGTTGTGCCATGCTAGTAGTTAGGATCATTACCAAAGTTAATTCATGTTCTTTGAATTTCTTTTCTGGCAATCTTTTACTTTTGGGATGACCCAAAGCTGTTCGATGAAATTCATATCAGGCAGAGTGCAGGCTAATTTGAAAGTTTTATCCCATTTCCATTGAATCACCTCTTTGTTATTTTAGCCACGTGCTTCGGATTGATATCCGGCAATAAGACATTATCCGGACCCTGCTCCGCCTCAAAATATCCAAACTAAGGGAATACGATTCTTCCAAAGTATTAATATAATCCGTGGACTTCATTATATCATTGATTTGTCGCAGTACTCCAACTTAATTGCCACGAAAGCTTACTCAACGCATTACTACACCATCTCCAAATTTCAATGTCTAACAAATTTTTCGCTCTTGAAGCCCTATGCCTGAATAAACCGAAATCCACATGCACTCATCTTACCCAACATGGTTTCTTTTAGTTTCATCTGACCATGTTACTTTCATCCAATCATCAGCGGAAAAGTTATCATTTTTTTCGAATTCATATTTTTGATTTCGGTTTTTATCAGTCCAAAGGGGATTCTTCACTTTTGTTCTAGAAGAAAGTCCACATTTTCTCCTGTGGACTATCTTGTCATTGACTTCAACTCCGAGTTCCACATTGTGTTAACACTGCGGCAGAAATTCCTTCAGGTTCACCATTTAAATCCTCATCGATCCAAAATACTTTAAAATATCCTCTGAAGTAGAGGATGTAGGATCCATCGAAACCCTAGGTGTAGAGTTCATATATTCAAAGTTTTCTTCATCAGGATTAAAAGAGCCTGAACAAATTGACTCTTTAAAGAGATTGGCAAATAGACCACAACTTATGACGGGATCGTCAGAAAATCCATCAGAAGTTTTAAGTGATGAAGGGAATCCATCTGGTTTTTCTTTTTTGGATCAGACAGTATCCTCAACTTATTCTGGCTAAATAGTTTTGACTTAAGGTAGCTTAGCAATTTTAAAAATCCAGAAACAAACACTAGGCCATTTAGGTCAAGGTTTTTAGGTCTTTTAAGTCTAAGCTATAGACATATTTTTTCCATGTCCTATTCCTGCTGTTGCGAAGAGGCTTTAATTCCTTTGTGTACCAAAGGTAAGCACAATTTTTCGCAAATTTGAGGCTGTACTAATAAAACATAGCAAAGATTTCCATATAAAAAAATATATTGTATTATTAAAAATGTTGTTGAAGCCGTTTTTGAATTCTATAAATCATTAGAGAAAATTCTGTGCCTTCATTTCTAATAAGATTATATTTCTCAATTAATAAATTTTTTATTTTTTATTTTTTATGCTAATATGCAAATTCACAATTTAAGCTGTTTTCAAAATCGCCCTGTGAATCATAAACTTATACATGCATCATTTGGTCATTCCATAAATTCATATGTAAATCAATATTATCTCAATACATTTGCTCTTTGAAAAGAAGTCACCTTGAATAAAGAAGTTAAGTTGTTATACAGAATCTAAACTGAGAACACGTGTTATATTATAAGCATATTTTAAAATTACATGAACTTTACTTTGAAATAAATCATTCAACTTCAAAAAGTCAGCTTTTTTTAAATTAAATTCTCACACTTTATCTATTGTGTTAAACTTTACTATATTATCTCTGTCGGACTTGTAGCATATGATCAATGATGTATGGTATTCATGTACAGTTGTCAAAGCGTGAAGGACCCTCTTAACACTCACTTAATGTCTGTAGTTAAGACCACCTCACGAAGTCTTTCACAGCTATTATAAATACAACTCACTTGTTGTAAGTCCGAACATAAATTATGTATAAACAAATATGTGACCTTCTCCGAGAAAAGGGACCTAGTGTGTCAAAAAATGGGTTTGGACTTAAGAGCGGATTCTGCTACCTAAAAGGGTATAGAATAAGATGAAATATAAGTCGGCACCCAATCATAACTAACCATACCAAATCGCATCTCCCAACTGAAGGTGTGTTCACAGTGATATTGCGTTCTGAAACTTTAAATGCGTTTTTCTCAAAACTTCATTTTCACATACTAGGTCCCTTTTCTCGGAGAAGGTCACATATATGCTATAGGCATGTCTTCGAATTAAATGCACAAAGATATGTATCATCGTCAGAAGATTCCCATTTCAAGTCAGGCAGATTAAAATCACCCAAAAATAAAATATCGTCATAAACGTCAAGAAAATTTATAACATATTCTATGCAATCCGCAAGTCTTGCATAAACTTTTACTTTGTTCTTTGAAGGAACATACTCATTAACAATATATACATTAATTCTTATGTGTTCAACTTTAACGCATATAAGTTCGACGTTAGAACAGCAGGGAATATGAATAATGAAACTAACGTTAATAGTTGAGGGTCCGTCAAGAAGATTTTTTATTAAAATCTTTTAGTTGCTCTTTACATTTATCCTTGAGGTAGTTTTCATTACTTTCTATTGTTTGACTTTCAAAGGATTAACCGTTAAAGATACCAAAATAGATATCCTTGAATTTTATTTTTTTTATTTGGAAAGTGATTCACTTCTTTTGCACCTTCGTTCCATGTTTAATATAGCCTACTATTATGTTGTCATGCTCTGCAAATACTTGCTTATGTTTATCTTGTTCTTCACCAATTTCATTGTGTTTATCTCTGTTTTCTGTTTGTTATATGTAGCTATTTTTCCATTTTGTTGTTTTTTTGCTTAACGCTACCGTTGAGCGTATTTATAAAGCACTTAATTTTTATTTGCTGTAATTTTCTTTATATGTTTATTTTTTGGTGTTTATTTTTTGGTTTTTTTTTATTACTATTGTATTTTACTTTCGTGGGCATCTTTTAAGTTCCTTGGACAAGTTATTCTTATTTGTTTTTGACAATATTACCTTTTCTTTCAAATGTGTTTCTTAACAATCTTTTAATAGTCTATCACTAACTGTGAAGGGAGTATAATATTGCTTTGCTCACAAGGATCGCAGCATACTGTAAACTTTTCCAATAGTGTTGTGCTTATGTGATATTTTTATGGCAGGATTCCATCAAGTATAATTCCTAAATTCTACTTTTTATATTTCTCCTTAAATTTCATTATATATCTGAGAACATAATTCTGTGGAAAATGCATCTTAATATATAAAAGGCAAGCATGCTCTGCGTACATTATCCCTCAAACTGTAATTATTTTTTGCAATTATTGCAGTGCTTTTACAAGATATAATATTTTCAAAATTGTTCAGCCTGAAAGTGTGCCCAGAAAATTTATTTTGTACTTCTCAGCGACATGATAGGGTTTTTACAATAGCTTTTTATGTAACTACTTCTTTTTTCGTTAAGTTTCTGTGATTTAAATACAAACTCTAAATGTTAAATATTTTAAATCATTCTTGATAGTTTAAATTATTCTTTTAATTTTTTTATAAATTAGTTATGAAGAATTACTAGTTACTACACCATATTATACAGTTGTATTATTTTGTGTGCTAGTCAATAGCTAGATTAGGTTAGGTTAGGTTAGGTTAGATTAGAATAGATTAGGCTATGTAAGGTTAGGCTAGGTAAGGTAAGGTTAGGTTAGGTTAGGTTAGGCGAGGTTAAAGTGGTGGCCGGTCAAAGACGCTTAACGTCTACCTCCTCAAGATCACTGAGATCATAAAAAAGAGGCAATTTAAATGCTTATGTCTTCTGCAGGATAGAGTTTGGCATGAACAGAGGAGATGCAAAACCGGCTCCTCCTCTTCGTCATCCCTGCTACTCCTGCAGAAGTCATTCCTGCAGAAGAAAGTGTCCTGTTAGATTGCCTATCAAAATATAGAAATCTTTCCTCACCAATTGAGTAAGTTTTCTCGTGCGTTAACCCTTAACTGGTACATATCAAAAAAATTACACCAACACTACATCTGGTAACAGGGACCATACCAACTAAAATGCTAAAAACCACAAAATTTAGTAAGTAACTCATGTTGTTTCTTTACGAACGTTTTAATTAAAGTTTTTTCTTCCTCTTAAGGAAGAATTTTTTTAATTATTTTATTTATCGAACTACATTATGAATAGAATTATTTGAAAAATTTACTCTTTTGTTTTTCTGTTCTGTTCCCACAGCTCAGGAGTACCAGTTAAGGGTTAACAGCTTTGTTTGCAATAAACTTAAAATCTATATTAAATTAAGACGTGCACTTTTACAACTCCAATACTTTTATAAATTTGTATTTGTTTTCTCTACTATAAGAGTATACGTTGATTGCAGTCTGGAACTTGAAAAAAATATTGAACAAATAATCTGTGCTCTGGAATTATTTTCAAGCCCTTTAAAAATTATAGCACCAAACCAAAGTATAGTATAAGTAGTAGTACGGAATCTGTATTACTTCTATCTGATATACCACTACCGCTTGGCTACTTGCCATTATGCGGCTTTTTATATTTTAACAGCTGCTAGCTTTATTAGCACCCAACCGCAAATTGCTCCATTGGTGTCCTTGAATCATTATGTTACTAATGTCTTCTTTTGTGCAGCAATAATTCCGACTTGCTGTAAATGGCTTGAGTTTTTGTTCTTTTTCTTCTTCTGTAATGAATTCATCATTATTGTGGCTCAATGAGTGATTAAACCTCTTCATGAGTTGCCATCTTTTTGTATTCTCCGAACATGTTCTTTACAGCTATTTTGTTACTTTTACTTACTGGGTTTTGATCCAATTCCTTATTTTTGTTTGGCTCTTTTTTGTGTTGACGTTTTGCAAATCGTTGCTCGTTTAACATTTATTGCTGCTACTGATGTACTCCAATTAAGGATTCTGTTTCATCTCCTTTAGTTGTACTCAAGGATTTCATTACATTTCGTTTCATTCATTTTGTGCGTCTTACTTGGCTCATTTTGTTGATTTTCTTTCTTTGTTTGCTGATGATGACATTGTTTATGTTGTTGTTTGGATAATTATTGAGCTGTATTCGAATCATACTAATTTATTTCTAATGATTTGTGTACTTGATGAAGTTATTTGCAGCTGTTTTGGTTAAATTTATCTTTAGTTTTGGTCATGTTTTTGATTTTAGCTTTGTTTTTGTTATTGGAGTTATCTCGAGTCGCTCGTACTTGAAAGTTTTTAATATAATTTGTAGTATTTAATTTGGCCATTTTCAGCTTTAAGACCACGTTTTTGATTAAATTTTATTGCTCATTTCTGTTCGCCTATAACAATTGTTGTTGTTGTGGTTTTTGTTGTTGTTGGGTTTTCGTATTTCCACAATTCCTTGCAGTCGTCCTTGAGTGGATTGTTTCTTTTAATTGAGTTTGAGCTCAAAAGAATCGTTTTTGTTTTTCATATTTTGTCCTCTATTTTTTCTTCTTTTTTTTTTTGTGACGACGTTTCTGTTTGTTTTCTCTTGCTCACTGCTTCTATCGTTTTCTTTAAGCATTAACTAATTATTTTTGTCGTTTTGAGCAGAATGTCTTTTTCAGTGGCTTCATTACCAATCATAAGATTTGCTGTTTGTGATATTCTTGTGATGGTTTTTCAAAGACAAAGAATAAAAGAATGAACGAAACCTTAAAAGTTTGTAGAAGTTCGTGGACAGTTTGTGGCGGATCAGTTTCAAGGGGAATTATAAAAGAAAGTGAGCTTTCAGAGCATACTTAGAAAAAAATTTTTTTTTTAAGGTTAAAATCTATTATATGAGATAATTTTTGTTAAAAGAAAATATCGACTGTAAAATTCACTAATTCATAAAATCTTTGCGCTTCTTGCCAACATTTTGAACTGCACAAATTCGCCTATAAAAATAAGATATTCCTTATTACCGTAAAAAACAAAGACCATGCTGCAAATTTTCATTATCATATTACCATAGACGACTTTTCCGAATTAATTTTAAATGTATGAGCATATTAAATGATTTGTCGAGTAACTTCTACTCCATTTTCTTACATCCAGAGAGTTTATAAATGCATAGCCAAGGAAGATTGAGGGGTTTAACCCTCAGACCCTCAGAATGTGTAAAACAAAAAAAAAACATTTATTGAGTTAGTCAACTTGAGTTAGTCAACTTGAGTTAGTCAACTTTTAACGTTCATTCTTAAAAATTGAAAAAGCACCTTAACGTGAAACTTCTCTGAGAGTTGTGTTTAATCATAAGCATTTATTTAGCATACATTTTGGCTTAAAATTTGAATCCACCAAATATTAAGTTCCCACATCTCTATCTATCTATACTATTATATAAAAAAGTATTCACGTATGTACTGAATCACGCATGTACCCAGTTGGAACTTAGGCCATATAAATTTGCTATTCATAATTCAAATATCTAATTAAAATTGTTATAGGTCGCACAGCCGCGGACTTAATTTTATGGGTGTTAGAATAGGGGGCGAGTCACTTTTTCAGCAGCCCACATTTTCGGTATAACTTTTGAAGTGCTGAACTTCTGAAAAATGTTTTACTGCTTTTACCATCAAAATACAAGGGTACTTCTTACGATTTTTTTGGCCAAACCTATTTTTTCCAGAATGTTGTTTTTATATTTTTTACAAAATAATCAAGTCTCAAAAAATTATTTGAAATAATGGCCCTAATATCTCTTTCCAATCAAAAGTGATGACAAAAGGTATGACGATCAAAAGGTATTCACGATGTGGTGTATATGTAATAAATTTTTACTAAATTTACAATACTTACAACTTATTGTGAACGAACCTTCATTTAAGTATTATTTTTTAAATAAGCTGCTCTTTTATGTTCTTTTGTTCGGAAACATTAATAGAAATCATCATTTAGCTAAAGGAAGTCATACAAATTTTGAAACGAAACACAAAAATATATTAATTTTTATTAAATAAACTCACAGCTTTGCCTGTAGCTTCCTACACGCTGAGTAGAAATGCTTTTGTGAGTAGCTGATTTAATACACAATGAAATTTACAAAGAATACAATAGCGTTCCATTGTTGTATTTTTGCCACAGGGTTGTATTTAGAATACTGTACATTTTGTTTTTGTAATTTTTCAAAATTTACTACGAATATCAAATTTATCAAAAATACACAATACAAGGGCAAATACACCAATACCACTTATGTATTTTGTTTAATTTGTACAAATTTGCCTAAAAGTAAACATTAAAGTGGTCCGAGTTACACTTAATCTGGCAGTTCCACAGCTACTGCAATTTTTTTATTGTCTTTGTTTAAAATGTCTTTGAAATTGGTTTGTGTGCATACTAAGTGGTGGTTTCTTTTCTATTATATTCTCTTGCAGGCTAAATGCTATAGAAGTATATACTATAAAAAATATAGGCTAAACAAATTTTTATAATTCTTACGTACCTACTTTTTCGATTGACTATGAGTTTTCTGAAGACTTCTACTATCGTGCTACTGTATTTTGCTTGTACTTCTACAGAGCTTTTTATTAAATTTTAAAGTAAAAACAACTCCATCATCTCAAATATTTAAATTAGTAACTTCATTTTCTGGGCATTTTCAACATTTCCTTACATTCTTGAGCTGCAAATGACTCTTTCTGATGTTGAATTTCACGGCATTTCACTACGTTTCACTCAGCTATGTTTACACCGAGCTAGAGCTGAAATTAATACTAATTACCATGCAATATACAGCAACACTGTGCAAACATTTTACCATCACATAATCAGCAGAAATTGTTGTTTCCAATTAAATATCCTTTTTGGGCAATTCGAAAATAAATTCTATGCTAGAAACGAATTAACTGCATCCTGGTTAGAGGAATGCTACGCTACGCCCAATTATGTTGAACAAGTGTTGGAAAACATAGCAATAACGGCAGCTTCAACTACTAAAACAACAACAACAACAAGCATGTGGCTTACCACCCATAACAAAACCAATGGTACAACGTTGAACAACACGGCAACACTGACAGCTGTCAGCTCCCAAATGTGCCGAAATAAAAGTAAACAAACAAAATTTGTGTCAACACTGACACAAACAATTTTACTTACACAGACACACACAACCGCACACAGAAGTGCAGCAACAGTGGTTTAGTAATGCAAAAATGTTTAGTGCCTCTTTCTCGAGTCCTTGGGGAGTGAGAGTTGGCGTGGGCGTGGCAGCGTAGCAAAAATTTCGCAGTTGTGTGATTTATAATTATTTATGTTTGTTTATTCAACATAGCGTTTTACTGAAAGCATTTTAATTCCGTAGCTGTTGTTGTTGCTGTTACTTAAATTTCGGCAATTGAAAGCATTAAATACATATTAATAATGTTGTAAATAAAATTTTAAATCCTTGTCAAGGTTATAAATAAGGGTTACCGTTATTACATAAATTTATTTAATTTGTTTTTTTCCTTTCTGTGCGCTACAATTGGCGTAAGCAGACCCTATATTGGAAATGTTCAATGAAAGAAATCTTCTCTCATTCAAAACTGACTTTCATATTTCATTTAAAAATTTTATTTTATCTGAAAGTTATTAAAATTAAAAATGCTTTTCATCCTTAAACTATTAACTTTTGAAAGTAGATTTACATTAATAAAATTAATTTTCAAATAAGAACTGAAAATAATTTCTTTAAAAATATTTGATGAAATTTAAAAATTTCTAAATCTAAAAATGAATTTCTGAAAATCTAAAAAATTTCTAATAAACCTGAAAAATTCATTAACACCTCAAACCAGATTATAATTTAAACATAAATTTGCATCTTATACCACAGTACAACAAAAAAAAAAAAACAATTTACCGTCTTCGACCGATGGATTCTCGACGATGAGATAAAAAAAATACACGTGTATCAGCGTTTTGAAAGTTTACATCTGAGTAATTTTTAATATAAATATAAAGTTTTCGCTTAATTTATCTATGCACTAGTACAAGAGGCAAGAACTATATTAAATATATGCATTTGACATAAACATTGTGTTTGCAGGCCTATAATAGAATTATTTAAGAAATATTTTTGTAGCATATTTTATTCCTTTGTGACCTTTTTATGGGTATTTTTTTGTTCCTTTTTAAAAGAACTTTCAAAAGAACCCTTCTGACTCAGTTGATAAAACTGATAAAACTGATACAACTGGTAAGTTAAAATATTCTATGAATATGTTCCCTGAACAATTTTTCTATATGACTCGTTGGACTAGATTTGCCTACAGCGTATATCTATGGAAAAATTGGGGATGTGACGGAGCTCCGCCTTCGAATATTTACTTGTTTGATAACCACATCCGTAAAATTACAGTTCATATCTTAAATTTAATATTTATAGTAATTTCTTTAGTTATTCTTTTAGTTGAAATGTTATTTGCTTTATTTTTTTTATGTTATAAATGCGTTTTTTTATTTTATACCTTAAACGAGATCTTACTTAAGGCATCATTACAGTTTCGAATAGGGAAAAAGTAAGCAATTTTCTAAAGTGAGTTACTTGGGCCCTTTATAAGATATTAACAATTTTCATAATAACAAAAAACTATAAAAGCGTTTTTCTCGAAACAACATTTTTTCAATTGGCGAACAGTTAATCTCAGGATTGGCTGGGCCGATTTTGAAAAACCTTGTTTTATTTTCTTTATTAACATATTTTCTAAGGAAACTTACTAAAAACTCGTAAAAAATATTTTAAAAAAATGAATTAGCAAAGGTAAAAGGTCCAAGAATGTAAAATGTAAATTTAATGTAAAATGTAAGGTTACTGTAAAAGGTAACTGTAAGGATACCTTAACCCATTAACCGCGGTTGGGTATTTTTTACCCAAGAAAATGCTTCTGCAGAATTGATCATACCTCAGGATTGGTAAAAGCTAATTATTTAACTTTTTGTTTGTTGATTTAAAAAAAAACATAGAGCTATAAATTGTTTAGTGTCAAGAAATTTTTACGTTAACTATTAAATTTTCAAAGTCAAAGGTGACTAGCATTAAAAATCAGAAAAATTAGGATTTAGTTATGTTTGCTAGTTCATTTTAAAGCCAACCTTAAAACAATTTATATACTTTTAGATAACATCCAAACGATATTTTCTTCGACAAAATTTTTTAGTTGGAATAAGTTGCTATATTTTATTAAAAGATACGAATAAGAGTCTGCATTTGAACGAATTTTTTTTTTTATTCTAGCCATAAGACACCTTGAACATGTTTGTTGTTGAAACTCTACAGCTACAATAGTGAAATTTAGAGTTTTAATTTTGTTATTTTTTAATTAAAGAAGTCACTAGCAAGTAAAACTAAAAAATTACAACTAAATTTGATTTTTTCAGATTTGAAATTCGTAAGATAATGAATAATTTAAAAAAAAAAATCACATGTTTTCAAATGCTTTGTAAGAAAGGATCTCTTAGTATCATGATAATGCAAAATTACAATCAAATTTGTACTCTTTGCCTTAAAAAACCCTACTAGAAATTTCAAAAATTTGAAAACTTGCCATATTTTGTGTTTTTATTTTTAAAATTATTATATTGTTTTTTGTTAGTATTTTTAAAAATATTGTTATAAAATATTTTTAAAGATGTATGTCAACAGTTTGTCAATTGCAAAACTCAAAAATTGAGCTTTGGTTCACCTGACTTCTTTGAAAATTTCTGCGTTTTGAATTCAATTCATACAAATATTGTTCAAAAAAATGACTGTTCTTTTAAGTTAAATCAGGTACAGCATTTTTGAAGTTTTGATTTTTTTTTTTTCACAGCAGCTACCGTAAAGGCTATCAGGACCTGCAAGTTTTGTGCCGACAGTTTTTAACCTCTTAGATTTTCCATTGTCTACGGAGAGAACAGAAGTATAATTTCAATTGAAAAAATAATCTATCTGAGGTGAGAATCAAACCAAGGCTACCGCGGTTCTTTAGCATATGGTTCACGCACTCTAACCAGTATTCCATGAATCCAACATAAAATTATTACCATCTTAAGATTTATGCGACCATAGCCTAGTGAGTAGAGTGCGTGGCTCCTAAGCTAAGGAACTGCGGTAGCCCGGGTTCAATTCCAGCTCAGACAGAAAGTTTTTTCAATTGAATTAATTTTTCTGTTCGGTCGTCACCTCTCTGCAGACAATGGCAAACCTCAGAGAGTAAAAAAATTGCCATGTAAAGTTTCTTGAGAACATAAGCCGTTCGGAGTCGGCATAAAACACGTAGGTCCAGTTCTCGGTCATTTGTGATCAAACATTTAATGACACGCACAACACAATTGATCAATAGAAGCTAAGTCAAAGTCCTTCCAAGGGCTGAAATGGCCAGTTTATTTTTTTTTTTAAGATTTATGCAGAAAAAAGTTGGTTGCAATCCGAGACTAAAATTTTTTCAAGTTTCGATTTAGGCTTTGGAATCATCAACCTAAAAGACATGAAATAAAAATGGTATTACTAAAAAAAAACAGTCTAAGCTTCTTTCGAATACTGCCTTTTTAAGCAAATGAGTGAATAATCTGAAATTTAGTCAATTGTTTTCTGAAAACAAGTTTGAAGAAAAGGAAAAATGGGATATATGCATATATTTTACCAAGGAAAGAAGTCGATAGATGGAACTATAAAAAAACGGATTTGCTATTTCAGCTCTTGGAAAGACTTTGAGCGAGCTCCTGATCAGTTTGTAGAGCTTCGTAAGACCAACTGACTTATGAATCTAAGATTTATTTATAGTTGATTTTTTAATTACTCACATATTACCCTACATACAGCTCTATCAAGTTTTTAAAATAAGTTTTCCGTGAGTTTTTTTTTTGCTAAAAACAATAATGTGCAATGTAACTATTAAAGGTGTAAAAAAAGACCCTCCTACTATACGATTTTTTGCTCAACTCGACATCACCTTTCACATCTTAAAATAGCTGCACTCTATCGCGGGATACCCTGTATAGTAAATACTTTTACCAACCACTTCTTTCAGTCAAACAGACCGACTGTAGTTCTCTTTCTAGTTAATTTATTTGGCTTTGATTGTAAAGTTGTTAGCAGATTAATTACTGCGTGAACTGAGTACGAATTGCAGCATGGAAAATGAAAAATAAAATTTTGTAAATATTTGCCAGTGCTGCCAAATTGGTTCTTATTACAGTTAGCAGCTTGTTTATTTAATATTTTTTTTAGCTTACTTAATAACTGCTGAGTGTTGGCCACATAAAATAAATTTTGTAATTATTTAGAGCGCAAATATTGCAAGCAATTAAATTGTCAAACAATGGATTATTTAAAAACATATTTGCACGCTGGTTTTCATAATTTTGAAAAATAAATAGTATTAAAACATGTAAATTTTTGGCAAGTACTGAAACTGCTTTCCGTAAATTAACAGATTTAACAAAAATTAAATTAATCCATTCTTTTAGTTTGTTTACTAAAAATAAAATGAACCACACAATAGAATGAAAATATAACAAGAAAACTCAAGATATCTATGTATAAATAAGTCAAAAGTTAAAAACCATTGTAACCCGTGCTTCTCAACCGATTTTAATAATTTTTTTTTAAAGAATAAGAGTAGAGAGAACGTAGAAAGGAGCAAATAATGTGTGATGTATTTCACGCATTGTGGATTCATATACATGCAGAAAATTTGCACAAAACAGAAGAAAAGAAACGTTCGGCGTTGTTTGTTAAGGTTTTGTTTTTTTTACACTGTTAAATTAAAAGCTTTCAGAAAAGCTCATTAAGTGTTCAGGAACGCTCTAAGAGACCCATAAATTTTAAATCAATTTAATTTTCTTCATCAAAAGCTAAGTAAAGCTTTTACAAAATTAAGAAAATTGTAAAAAAAATAATTTCAGTCTAGAGAAAAGCTTTTAGTAGCTTACGAAATATTTAATTAAGCTTGTTTCTTGAAGTGTATGATATCTTAGTAAAGCTTTTACGAAAGCTGAAGAAAGCTTTTATGACAGCTTTTAAAACTCTTCTTATGCTAAAATATTCTGTTGTGAATAATCACAAAAGCTTTTAAAAAGGTATTTTAGGTAAAATGGTCCTGGGTTTAAATCCTGACCGGACCATGATGATCACACACTTTAACCTTTCTTTTCTCACATTAATTTATGACGAAAAGTTGTAGTGGGTGGTGTAGGAAAAGTTTGTGGAGAGGATCGCTTAGTAACTTGATTTTACTAAGCCTAAGGCAAAACATTTGCCTCAGATTAAATATCACGTATAAATACTGCTTTCTGCCAAACTAAGAACATCCTACAAAAAGGTTTCACTTGATTGCATTCTTTTCACCCTCCAACTAATTATCACCCATCTTCCGAATCAACAGAATGATGACACACTTAAAGGGGGTATCCCCGGAGTGTTGGTTCAATATAAAAATTAAAAAAAATAAAAAATGCGTGCTTTTTTCACTTATTCCCAATGTCTTACCATCCACTCAATTATGATAATTTTTTCATTAAAATTCGGATCAATACTGTTTTTAAGTTATTTTTATTAAATTATTCTTGATTGAAATTTTTCCTTGCGCACAAATGCAGCAAAAGGGTAAATACAGTGTCTTAGAATATGTATCAGCTCCTCTAATTTCTCTTCTCCTGCTGCTCAATTTAAAATTTTACCCTACTATTACAAATGCTTTAGTTGTGCATAACTTAAGTCAGCGTCATTCTTAATTATTAGCATTCTTTTGTTGCTGCCGCTGTTGCTGGTCACGTCGTGTCATTAATGGTATTTATGCGATTCTAGACTCCTTGCAAAACGATAAAGAAAGCCGCAAAAAGGGGACTAAAAATATGTATATGCTTGTGAAAATGAAAATTAAGTGACAAGTAAAATGTGCACATGAGCGACACTGGAATTTCTAGACCTTGAAGCCGAAAGCTCATCGTTATGTACCTTAAGGCGTCTAGAAACAAATACTGTGGGTAGTAAAAAAAAAATTGGCTTATTTAATGAGCTACAAAAGAAAAGCTTAAGAAAGGAGTAAGGAAAAAACGAAGAAAAGAAAAATGAAAATCCTATCTTATCTTCCGCTTCTGATCTAACTTTGTTATTGCTACGTGCATTAAGATTTTTCTGCAGCTGCAAAGCTTTTTTCATGGATTTCATCTCATTCTTTTGCTTTTTTTTTCTCTCCCTATTTTTCTTCATCCAACATACCTTCGTCTATTTGTCTTTGTTGTTAGCATTTCTTGAGTTATGAGCCGCATAAGTAAATTAAAGCCGGAACAGCTTAATTTGATTATTTGTTGTTGGTCTTGTTTTTATTGCGGTTGGTTTGCCAGTTTTTTTTTACTATGCATTGCCAGTGGCTGCCGCTCCTTGTGGCAGCTGAAGTTCCAACAAATTAGTTTACTACTATTTTAATTAGTTTTTAATTGTGTTTCACTTTTGGCCACTTATAGATGCAAAAATGGTAGTGCATATTTTTGCAGTTTTAAGAGCTTTGAGAACTTTTTGAAAAACTTAATATTTAAACTTTTGGCGTTGTGAAAAATTTTAGTTAGTTTGGTAATAAAGAAAAAAAGAAATAGCTCATATAGTTTGAAGAGAAAGACCAATTAATACTTGCAAGCATTTGCTGAGAGCTTTAAGAGAACGAAGAGTTATTTTGTAATCTTAATTCATGGCAAATAAGGTTTTATTTTTTTAATTAAAAGCAATTAAAGAAGAATAAAAGAAGCAATTAAAAGAAAAGAAATAATAACTTTAAGAATATGTCTTAACAATATTAATATCTTACATTGAAGTTCCACATCCCGCTTTGCTGTTGTTGGATTAAAAAAACACTTAATTTTCCTGCCAGTGTTTGCCATAAATAGCCAACTGAGCTAAAGCTCTTGTAAAAATGTAGATGAGTTTTCACTCTAAAAGCCACTGAAAAATCCTTGAATATGTGTTAATACTATTATTGAAGGCAAAAATTTATCAAACAAACCAAAAACCAAGTATAAGAATGACGCACTTCAATTGCTCTCCACTTAAAGTTCTTTTTACTTTTCTTCGAAAGACTACAAATTAAAAAAAGAGGCATGTTTAATCGACAGAAAAATAGCAAATGTTTTAATATTAAGTGACAACGCTGTGAACGAAATTTGTGATTTTGTTGCATACAAGGGATACAAATAAATATTGACAAAATAGGAAAAGCTGCAGTGCCAGATAGACTGCATCAACTGACTAGGTCAATTTGATTTGAATCAAAGGATACTCTTACGTCACGGGGCACTTTAATATAAAATCACACATAAAATCGCAATTAGTTCGACTCTGTTTAAATTTGAATTTAATAATACTCATACGTCATGGTGTACTTTCATATAAAATCAAACATTAGCATGAGCATCAAATCTAAATAAAGTTCACTTGACTTGAAGTGACCTTGACTAAAATTTTACTTGATATGGACTTGATTTAGACTTGACTTGGGCTTGAATTGGGCTTGAATTGGACTTGACTTGGACCTGACTCTGACCTGACTTGACTTAGACTTGACTTGGACCTGGCTTGAACTTGACTTGGATTTGACTTGGACTTGACTTGGAATTCACTTGCACTTGATTTGGACTTTAATTGGACTTGAATTGAACTTGATTTGGACTGGACTTATACTGACTTGGGCTTGACTTCGAATTAAATTGGACTTGACTTAGACTTGGGCTAGACTTGACTTAGACTTGACTTAGACTAAACTTAGACTTGACTTAAACTTGACTGAGACTTGACTTAGACTTAACTTAGACTTGACTAAGACTTGGACTTGACTTATCTTGACCTGACTTGGACTTGACATAGACTTGGACTTAACTTTGACTTGACTTGACTTGACTTGACTTGACTTGACTTGACTTGACTTGACTTGAATTGAATTGACTTGGACTTGACTTGACTTGACTTGACTTGACTTGGTTCGGCTCGGCTTGGCTTAACTTGACTTAACTTTGCTTGACTTGACTTGACTTGGCTTGACTTGACTTGATGGGCGTGACTTGGCTTTACTTGACTTGACTTGATTTGACTTGAGTTGACTTGACTTGACTTGACTTGACTTGGCTTGACTTGGCTGGGCTTAGCTTGGCTTGGCTTGGCTTGGCTTGGCTTGGCTTGGCTTGGCTTGGCTTGGCTTGGCTTGGCTTG